>CM016625.1:59857963-60429830 GCA_005393395.2 Gossypium australe
CTTAGAAATGGCGAAAAGGACTAAATCGTTAAATACTCGTTTTTCCCCCGTTCTAACTTCGAACCTCATTTTTCTTGATCTATAATATCACATTTAACTCATTTATTATTCACATTATTCAATTCTGTCCAAAATTCTTATTATGGCAAAATTACATTTTTCCCTTAAACTTTTGACATTTTACAATTTAGTCCCTAGGCTCATAAAATGAATTTCATTCAATTTCTTCAAAGCTCAAGGTTAGTCGAACCTATATCATGCTCATAACAGCCCAAATTTTTAATTTAATCACACTTTTACTACTTATTTTATAACTTTTACAAATTAGTCCTTTTAGGCATTTTCACTTAAAATCACTTAGCAAAAGTCATTTAACAAATCATAAACATGCATTTTCTAACATCAAACATCAAAATACACAAATATTCATCATGGGTAAAATTATAGACTTTGATTATGTCTTAAATTAGTGGTAGAAATAGATAGATCATGTTACAAGGATTTCAAAAACGTAAAAATCATTAAAAACTGGGCTAGAATGGACTTACAATAGAGCTTGGAAGCTTGAAAAACCCTAGCCATGGTTTCTCTGCGTAAGTTTCGGCCATGTGGTAGAAGATAGACAAATTTTGGCATGATTTTTGCTTTTTAATTCATTTTAATTGCCAAATTACTAAAATGCCTTTAATGAAAAACTTTGGAAACATGTCTAACCATGTCCATTTTTGTCCACAACTTAACCAATGGTTTAATTACCATTAAAGGACCTCCAGTTTAAAATTCCACAGCAATTAGACATCTCTAGCATGTAGAACTCAACTTTTTCACTTTTTACAATTTAGTCCTTTTGATTAAATCGAGTGCCCAAATGTCAAAATTTTTAAATAAAATTTTCACGAAATCATTCTGTAAAATTGTAGACCACAAAATATAATAAAAACAAATTTTATTGCATCGGATTTGTGGTCCCGAAACCACTGTTCCGACTAGACCCATGATCGGGCTATTACAAAAATGCCAAATTATCAACCATCATAAGACTATATATATACAAGTCAACATGACAACTAAATTCATTATCCAAAATGTCACATTTACAAGCCAAACATAATGGTTATTTCATCAAGCATAGACACCTATACACGCCATTATAACCATGACTCAAAATCATTAAAATCCATAGACAATGCCAATGGATAGTGTGATAGATCTCCGATGACTTTCCAGCCCGAGAGAACTTCCGATTAACTACACAACATATAAAATGAACACAAAGTAAGAATGTTATGCTTAGTAAGTTCATAACATATAATCTATACATCTCAACACAATACACAATCTTAAAATACATATGTACCAATCCAACATGAGAAATAAATGATTCATAAGCTTAAATCATATGAATTCATACTTTTCATTATCATGAAAACATATATTTCCTACCTTCCATAGTAATAAGGTAAATTGCATCGAAAACTCTTACCGAAGCACACACGAAGTAAAATCACGATAGTTGTTACCACCCATTTTCATAGTTCGATAGCCGAAGCTATCACTTTCCATATTTTGATAGTCGAAGCCATCCCTTTTCATAATTTGATGGTTGTTACCATCACTTTTCATTGTTGATGGTCGTCACCATCCCTTTTCATAATTTGTAGCCATCCCTTTTCACAATTTGATAGCCGAAGCCATCCCTTTTCATAATTTGATAGCCGAAGCCATCCCTTTTCATAATTCGATGGTCGTCACCATCCCTTTTCATTGTTGATGGTCGTCACCATCCGTTTTCATAATTCGATAGCCGAAGCTATCCCTTTCCATTGATATCATTTTCATTGGTTCATGACCATCAATACATAGTTGTATTTTTCCATCGAGACACAGTTTGATATTATAAAATAATAGCATTTATAACATAATTTAATTCACTATTTAAACATACGAACTTACCTCCACGATACAACGTAGAATTAGAGTCGGTTAATCCGAACCTTTCTCTTTGCCTCGATCTAAAGCCGTACGAGATCTATCTTGATCTAAATGAATAAATACAATCAATTTAATAACCATTCTATTCAATTCAATCCAAATTCACATTTTTGCAAAATTACCCTTTTACCCCTAATATTTTGATTTCTTTTCAATTTAGTTCTGAACTCATAAAATGAAATTCATGCAATTTCACCCCTACCCAACCCTAGTCGAATTTATAGAAACTCATAACAGCCCACACATTTCATTATTTCACAAATTACACCATGAACATTTCACCTTTTTCAATTTAATTCCAAAATGACAATTTCATAAAAAATCACTTCATAAAAGTTGTTTATTTATCAACAACTAACCATTTTATTTCATCAAACATCAAAAACAATACATAAACATTCATGGTAAATCCCTAGAAATTTAACAATTTTGCAAATTAATCCCCAGGCTAGCTAGATTAAGTTACAACGATTTCAAAAACATAGAAATCATTAAGAACGGGATGAAAAATACTGACATGCAAGCAAATATGTGTTGGCCAAACCTTTAAGCTCCTCCCATGGAGTTTCTAAGTTTAAAATTCGATGGACTAACCTAGTTTACAAGATAACAAGTTGAAAACACATGCATAATGTCCATAATTGTCCACTCAAACTAAAAATGGTCTATTTGCTATCCAAGTGCTCAAAAATTTAAGTTTCATAGCTATTTAGTGCTTTTAACCAATATAACTCTAACTTTTAACCTTTTGCAATTTAGTCTTTTTTATCGAATTAAGCAAGCAAACGATAAAATTTCTTAACTAAATTTTTATATGGTGATACTAACATGCTGTAGACATTAAAATAATAATAAAATAAATATTTTCACATCAGATTTGTGGTCTCGAAATCATTATTCTGATTTCACTGAAAACAGGTTGTTACAACTCTCCCCTTAAAGAAATTTTCGTCCCCAAAAATCTTACCAGAAAAGAGGTTCGGGTATTGTTTTCTCATAGCTTCTGTGGGTTTCCAGGTGGTTTTCTCTATCCCGTGACGTTGCCAAAGAACCTATATTAAAGCTATGCTCTTATTTCTCAATTCTTTAACCTCTCGAGCTGGAATTCTGATCGGTTCTTTGCTATACGACATATCAGGCTAAATTTCAACATCCGCAGGTTAAATAACATGTGAAGGGTCTGATCGATACCATCGTAACATAGATACGTGAAATACATTATGGATTCTTTCCAGTTCTAGTGGCAAAGTTAAACGACAAGCTACTGGCCCAATTCTTTCGGTAATCTCATACGGCCCGATAAATCGCAGACTTAGTTTTTCTTTGTAACCAAAATGAAGAACTTACTTCCAGGGCGATATTTTCAATAATACTTTATCACCTACTTAAAATTCATTGTCTACGTTTAAAATCCGCATATGATTTCTATCGATCTGAAGCTGCTTTCAAACTACCACAGATCACTTTCACTTTTTCTTCAGTCTCTCAAAACAAATCAACCTCGTGAATCTTTTTCTTATTGAGCTCGGTCCATTATAACGGAGTTCGACATTACGACCATACAAAGCTTCATACGGTACCTTCTTTATGCTCAATTGATAACTCTTATTATACGCGAACTCAACCAACGGTAAATATTTCTTCCAGTTGCCTTCGAATTCTAACACACAACAACTAAGCATATCCTCGAGTATCTGAATTACTCTCCCGGGCTGACCATCAGTTTAAGGATAAAATACAGTGCTAAAATACAACCGCATACCTAAAGTGTCCTGTAGCTTTTTCCAATATCATGATGTAAACCGAGGTTCTCTATTCGAAATTATAGAAACTGGCACCCCGTGCAATCTGACAATCTCAGAAATGTATAACTGTAACAGCCCAATTTAGGGCCTAAACGGAAAAGTGGTTTCAAAAACCACAAGTCTGAAGTAGAAAAAATTTATTGCGATTAAGTTTTAAAGTTTATAGTGTGATAGAATGATTGTGTGAAATTTTTGTTAAGAAATTTTGTCGATTGGGTGTCCAATTTGATAATTAGGACTAAATTGCAATATGTGAAAAATGTGAGTTCTAGAAGCCAAGGTACTTATTTGAAACGGGTTTTTAAATTGGAGGTCCTTAAACGGCAATTAGACCATTATATTTGTTTGGACAAAAATGGACAAGGATGGATAAAATACTAAAGGTTTTAATGAAGAGCATTTTGGTCATTTGGTAATTAAAAGAAATAAAAAGGGAAAATAGGCCAAAAACATGCTCATCTTCTTCATGTGTTGGCCAAATGTTGCTATGGACACCATGGCTAGGGTTTTCAAGCTTTCAAGCTCAATAGTAAGTGCATCTAAGCCTCGTTTTTAATGTTCTTTCAATTTTTGAGATCCCCGTAACTCGATTTAGCTATTTCTACCATTATTTTGAGCTAGGGTTTGTGTTTAAAAATTTACCCATGGATGAAATGCATGTGTTTTGATGTCTAATGGTAGAATATGAATGCTCGGTTTGTAATAAACGACTTTTACTAAGTGATTTTCAATGAAATCCCATAAAAGGACTAGTTTGTAAAAAAGTTGAAAAATGTTTGAAAGTGTGTGAATGAATGCAAATTGTGGACTGCTATAGTTATGAAAATGGTTCGGCTAGGCCTAAAATAGAAGGAAATTGAATAAAAATCATTTTATGAGCCTAGGGGTAAAAGTATAAATATGATAAAGTTTAGGGGAAAATGTAATTATGCCATAATATGATTTTTGGACTTAATTGAATAGTATAATAACTTAATAAGTCAAATGTGATATTTTAGATAAAGAAAAACGAGTTTCAAACTTAAAACGAGGGAAAGACAAATATTGAACTACTCAGTCCCTTTTGCCATTTTAAGTCGAGGTAAGTTCGTATGGTAAACATTAATGTTTATTTGTTAAATTGACGAATAATTTATGAAATTACTCGTATTATTTGTTGAATATTGGAAACTAATGTTTGAACAAGTAAACGCAGGGTTGAACTATTCTGTTTAGTGCTAAATGATAATTTAACTAAGTGAAATTACGTGTGACAATGTGGTGACAAGTGCAGGGTTAGACGTGCATTTAATTGTGAGCAATGTCTATGATATGTATTTTGAATGTGGTAAGGTTTGAAAAGAGTAAGTTTATATGTAAATGATACATCCTTTTTATTTATGTTTTTAAATATTAATGTCTTATGTGAAATGTGAGTAAATATTATTAATATTTATTAAAATGATGAAAAGTGAGGAAATTCTCAGATGAACCTTCGGAATAGAAAAAGGATACGAATGAACACTTTATATGTGATTATTGGTGGGTTGTGTGCGATACCACTGTGTTTATTATTATTGGTGGGTTGTGTGCGATACCACCGTGTATATGTGATTATTGGTGGGCTGTGTGCGATACCACCGTGATTATATTATTGTGAGTGGGCTGTGTGCAAAACCACCGTGTATCCGGTATTATTCTGAAGTGTTCATCGGGAAAATTTGACTAAAGTGTAAATGAATGTGAATATGTGACTATTAAGTGTAGGTGTATGTATGTATACACTCATGAGCAATGTGCTCAGTATGTGATCAAATTTTGGTAAGAATGTAAACGTGCAAGTTATACCTATGAGAATGACCTTGTGATTATAAGTCCATGCTTATGATGTATAAGTACGTGGTAAATGTGATTGATGATCATGTGTGAGGCTTTTAGGCCAATTAAATTGAGAAATGATATGTTCAAGTCTTTGTTGTTGATGTATAGATTAAATTGGCCAATGAATGGGTTGTAAATATTTCATAATGACTAATTATTTGGATGACTAACCATGGATATACTTTGGTGTTATATGTGTGTAGATGAAAATTAATATAAAGGAAACATGAAAGAGTAAAATTAGCAATAAAACAGTTTGGACAGCAGCAGTTGTACCACTTTGAAATATCACCAAAAATGGTGGAAATTGAATTAGAGGTTGAATGAGATATGAAATTAAACCTTATTGAGTCTATTTCTACATAAAAGAAACATAATAAGAAAAATAATTTTATATGGTAGATATTCAGATTTTAGTGAGACAGGGTCAGAATGATTTTGGTATCCCCTGTCCTGACTTGAAAAATTCATTACAATTTGTACAAAAATAATCGTGGGATAAATTTTATATGCCTAAATTTCTTAATGAGTATATTTTCAAGAGAAACAAATGGAAACATCATTCGAGTTCTGTACAACAAAATAATTAATTTTTCATGAAGAGGGGTCGGAACTACCAAACAACAAAATAGGGGAGAATTTAAAGTATAAACTGTACTGATTGGTTGAACCAAAAATTCTGGAAATTTTATGGTAAAAATATATATGAGTCTATTTTTAAGGAAAATTAGCTTATCTTAATTTGGAGTTCCATATCTCTAGATAAAAATAATTTAGTGACTGTAACTCGAGTAAACAACTCAAGATGAACATAAACGAATTGTGAAAGTTTATGCAATAATGATGGTATTATCTTGAAAGTTTATAATGAGGATTGTTAAAAGCATGGTAATAAATTGTTTATTATTTACATACGTACTTTCTAAGCTTTCTAGCCTACTCTGTTGTTTTCCGTGTTTATAGTGTACTCAAGTTAGCTCGGGTTGGAAGTCACCGGAGAACCTATCACACTATCAAGCTTACAATTTAGGTATCGATGATTTTATACTTAAGGTTATGGCATGTATAGGGAACTAGGTCATGTGTATATGTTACTATGAGTTGTCCTAGAATAATGACCCATGATATTCGAAGTTCATTGTTGTATAAGGCCATTTATTATGGCCAATAAATTGGTTATGCTATAAACTCATGATGATGCATTCCATGGTTGAGTAAATTGTATGCTATGATTTGTTACGTGTGTGTGGTGAATGTTTTGGTAGCTTTAATATGTCATGAAATGTTTCATTCAAGTTATACTCAAGTATGAGCATGATAGGGTAGAAATTGGCTTGGAAAATAGCCAACTTCTTGACCACACTGGCGGAGACACGACAGTGTGTCTCAGCTGGGAGGACACAGTCTAGCACATGGGTGTGTGACTTGGTCGTGTGATCCAAAACGAATGATGATTTCATAAACAGAGAGTCACACGGGTGGAGGACATGGGCATGTCCTGGGCCACACGTACGGGTGTAACCACACGGCCTGCTCACACTGGAGTGTGACTCTCCAAAACAAAGAAATTTTCTAAATGTTCCAATTGTAACACCCCAAACCCGGTCAATACACCACGACCGAATCCAGTATGTTACAGGGAGTTAAAACATTTTTGATAAGTTTCGTACTTGCAGAAATCTTGGGCATGATTGTTTGAAAACTGATGTTTTGTTTGAAAACTCAGAAATTTCGAAAACTTAATCGGTTATGAAGTTAAGATAGGTTTGTCTCACTTTAGTACCCCAAGTTGTTTTATATTGTTACTAAAACACTTTAGCTTAGAAGAAAATCGAGTTTAAATTTGAAAAACATTTGAGTTCCCTTTATCCCAAATCATAGTGTGATACCCGATGGTATAGTTTAAAACATATCGATTTGTAGTTTGAAATCGTTGTCTTTCCAAGTTTTAGTAAATTTGAATCCAATTAACTTGTTGAGGCATATTAAAAATCTACTTTAAGTATAAACATAGCAAAACATAATTTTAAAGGCCATTTACAATCCAAAATAAAACCCAAATAGTAATAAATAAGCTAAAGTACCAAGTTTTATAAAAGTCTGAGCAATCCCTATTCAAGCATGGCATGAGCACCTCGAGTCCATCCCGGCTCCACGTCCGCGACTAAGTATCACCTGAAAAGTCAAAGGAGAAGGTGAGTCGCATGACTCAGTGCATAATCCTCCTCCCGGTAATGCAACATGCTAACACACAACATAACATAGCAATACAGTTAATGCACCCGTTCCTAACCATCCATAACACCTTCTCTACCCCGTGTGGTACCAAACCACTGGTGGTGCCAAACCACTGGTGACCCAAAGTCACGATATCCATAATGTGGTGCCAAACCACTGGTGACCCAAAGTCACGTATAATCCAAGGATGGGGCCAACCCATCGTGTGATACCAAATCACTAGCGACAATCCCGTATCTCTCAAGTGGGGCCAACCCACGGTGGTGTCAAACCACAGGGACGAGTCGCAATGAGGTGCCAAACCTCTAGTGTCCCAAAGACACAAGTGTGATACCAAATCACTGGTGACCGTAGTCACGAATCAAATGATGGGGCCAACCCATCGTGTGATACCAAATCACTGGCGTCAATCCCGTATAATCAACTGTGGGGCCAACCCACCGTGGTGCTAAGCCACTGGGACGAGACGCTGAGGTGCCAAACCTCTAGTGACCCAAAGTCACAAAATATCATCTGTGGTACCAAACCACTGGAGGTGCCAAACCTCTGGTGTCCCAAAGACACAGTGTCCCAAAGACACGGATATCATAATCCCCCTCCACTCATTTCACCCATCATCATGCCATACTCATGTACATCATGCATATCATGCAAGTCATGCATATCATGCCAACATGCCTAGTGTTGCATCTCATAACACATACATCATAATCATGCTAGCATATATCAATAACAACTCGTATTGAAACAGGCTTACCCGATTCCGTGTTCATACCCTATAGGGTATCATATCAATCCATCAACTTGTCTCGGTTTTAAGAATCACTCTTATTAAGCAATTCGGTTTATTAACACATATTACTAAGTATAGAGTGTGTTAGTTACACACCTGTAAAACGTAGTCTTTAAAACCCAAAGAATCGATCTAAGTCCCCTTGCTTATCCTGCTCCTATAATCGGCCAAATAGGGATTAGTAACCTAGACCATTCGGCCAAAGACCTTAAACCAAAGGGGGTTAATATCAAGCCCTTACCTTTCACTAGATTTGGTATCCTACCAAATCCCGAACCAAACAGTGGTTCCTCTTTAACAATCGGCACACCCTATTAAGAGGAAAGTTAGACCTTCACAACTTTGTCCTATCGAAACCAATAGAGTAGCCCAACAAAACTAATCACTCACCACTACTTACCAATCGGTCGCCCACAGCCAAAGGCTTCAATTGACTGCTTCACACGATCACCACCACAATCCAAGGCCCTAACATGAAATCGGTTTACACAAGAGATTAGTACCCTTCAACCAATAACGAAATCGGCCCTTATCTGAACCACCATACATAAAGACGAGAGAGAGGGAAAATGGCCATTCGGCCAAGCCCTTACCTAACTCCAACGATTGAGAACACGACCCTAACACCAACAATATTCGGCCAACCAACACTCGGAGAGAAGGGAGTTTCGGCCAAGGTGTTTAACACCCACCTTTGTTCGGTTTCGAGTGCAAGGAGAGAAAGAAGATGTAGATGGAAATATAGGTTCGGCACAAAAGAAATGAGAAGAGCAATTGAAGAAAACGACCAAGGGTTTTGGGAAAAGGAAGAAACAAAAGATGGATAGAAGGTGGGGACTTTCGGTTTGAGCAAGAAAAGAAATGATGAAGGTGTTTGGGAGGTGAAAGTTTCGGCTACCAAGGTTCAACAAAGGAAGAAAATGTAGAGAAGAGAAAATACCAAATTTGGTTTACACAAATGACAAAAGGAGAAAAGCAAGAGAGCATTCGGCCAACAAAAGAACAAAAGAAAAGAACTTTGTTTGACACCCCCCTTTTGACCGAAAATGCACTCCCCTTGCCAAAAGAATTTCGGCACTCACCACTTCCCACTTACCACAACCGGCCACTCACTCCACAACTCCCCAACATTCGGCCAAACACCCACAAACACTCCAAGCCACCCATTTCAAACTAGTTGAACTAGTCTCCCTCCTACATTCACTCTCCACCCTCCATTCGAAAGAGTTGACATAGTCCAAGGTAGAGTTTGAACTACCAACAACTCCTCCTCCTTTAAGCCGTCAAAATGGATGCAAAATAGGGGATTTCCGCAGCTTCAACACCAGACCTCTCCCTCCTGCAATTGACGCCAAACACAAGCTCCAAGTGGCGCATGCCTTGCCACTTTGCTAACCCATCTTTTTGTGCAACAAATCACCAAATAAAACCTTTAAACCCCAGCTCCTTCAGCTCCTCTCACATAAAGCTCAAAAACTAAAATTTTCCCACCTACTCAAGCTTACTCCTAGCCTACAACTAAATCCCTAAAACATCAAAACAACCACAAAGCAAGCCCTTAACTTGCATACAATGCCACAACAAAATAGCCCCTAACCTGGGATATTACAGTTCTACCCCCTTAAAATAATTTCGACCTCGAAATTACCTGATCAGAAGAGTTGCGGGTATTGCTGTCTCATCACATCCTCGGGTTCCCACGTGGCTTCTTCCACGCCATGATTCCGCCAAAGCACCTTCACCAAAGGCACAGACTTCCTACGCAGAACCTTCACATCCCGATCTAGAATCTGCACTGGTTCTTCCTCCAAGGTCAAATCTGGATTTACCTCAATCTCTTCCACTGCTACCACATGTGACGGATCTGAACGGTAACGCCGAAGCATCGAAACGTGAAATACGTCATGAATCTGACTTAGCTCTGCTGGCAACTCAAGCTGATACGCTACTGGTCCCACTTGTCTCAGTATCTTATACGGCCCAATGAACCTCGGACTTAACTTACCTTTCCTTCCGAACCTCAGCACTTTCTTCCACGGCGAGACCTTCAAAAAGACCTTATCCCCTACCGCAAACTCTATATCTCTTCGCTTAAGATCGGCATAAGACTTCTGCCGGTCCGAAGCTTCCTTCAATCGAGCCTAAATCAACTTAACCTTATCTTCGGTCTCAGCAACCAACTCGGGTCCCAACAACTAACGTTCACCTAACTCCGTCCAACACGTAGGTGAGCGGCACTTCCTACCATACAACGCCTCATATGGTGCCATCTTGATGCTCGCTTGGTAACTGTTGTTGTAGGCGAACTCAGCTAATGGTAGAAACTCCTCCCAACTGCCTCTGAAATCCAGAACACAACATCTCAGCATATCCTCTAAGATCTGAATAACCCTTTCCGACTGCCCGTCGGACTGCGGGTGAAAAGCCGTGCTGAAATCCAAACGCGTACCCAAAGCCTGATGCAACGCTTTCCAGAACCTTGACGTAAATCTGGGATCCCTATCCGAGATGATCAATACTGGCACACCGTGCAAACTCACTATCTCTGACACGTACAGCTTCGCTAACTTATGAAGTGAGTAGTCAACCCTCACCGGAATAAAGTGAGCTGACTTAGTCAGTCGATCCACAATTACCCAAACTGAATCCTTCTTGCTTGGCGTAAGCGGTAATCCACTGACGAAATCCATGGTTATCCTTTCCCACTTCCACTGAGGAATCTTCACTGGCTGAAGCAACCCTGACGGCAACTGATGCTCAGCCTTGACCTGCTGACAAGTCAAACACTTTCCTACAAACTCTGTCACTTCCCTTTTCAGACCAGGCCACCAAAACTGCCCTCTAAGATCCTTATACATCTTGCTACCCCCAGGATGCATAGCATATGGACTGCTATGAGCGTCCTGAAGAATCTCTTGCTCAGCTCAACATCCTTGGGCATACAAGCCTTACCTTGGAAATACAGCACCTCATCACTAGACAAACTGTAACCTTCCAAACCACCATCCTGTACTTGCAACCTTTGTGCACTCAGAACCTCATCCTCTAGCTGTTTCTCTCTGATCTGCTCAACCCAAGTAGGCTTAACCTGCAATTCTGCCAGAATACTCCCGTCGTCATACAAACTCAACTGGGCGAACATTGCTCTTAAATCCGAAACAACCTTACGGCTCAACGCGTCTGCCACCACGTTAGCCTTGCCGGGATGATACTCAATCGAACAGTCGTAGTCCTTAAGCAACTCAACCCATCTGCGCTGCCTCAAATTCAAATCCTTCTGAGTCAAAAGGTACTTCAGACTCTTATGATCTGTGTAGACTATCGATCTCTCACCGTACAAGTAGTGCCTCCAGATCTTCAACGCGAAGACAACAGCTGCTAACTCCAATCGTGCGTCGGATAATTGACCTCATGTGGCCTCAGCTGCCGAGATACGTAAGCCACAACCTTTCCTTCCTGCATCAGCACACAACCCAATCCCGTATGTGATGCATCGCAGTAAACTGTGAATTCCTTACCAGCCTCAGGTTGAATCAAAACAGGAGCCTCAGTCAAAATCTTTTTAAGCTTGTCGAAACTCTCCTGTTGCTTCTCAGTCCAAACAAACGGAACCTCTTTCCTTAACAACTTGGTCATCGGTGCTGCAATCAACGAGAAACCCTCGACAAACCTTCGGTAGTATCTGGCCAAACCCAGAAAACTCCGAATCTCGGCCACGGACTTCGGCGGCTTCCAATCCAAAACTGCCTCAATCTTCCGAGGATCCACTCTAATCCCCTCAGCTGACACTACATGACCCAAGAAAGTCACTTCTCTAAGCCAAAACTCGCACTTACTAAACTATGCATAAAGCTGCTTCTCCCTCAAAACCTGCAGTACCACACGCAAATGCGCATCATGCTCTTCTTCTGTCCTCGAGTATACCAGAATGTCGTCTATGAAAACCACGACGAATTGATCCAGATACTGCTGAAACACCCTATTCATCATATCCATGAATGCTGCCGGCGCGTTAGTCAACCCGAACGGCATTACCAGAAATTCGTAGTGCCCATACCGAGTCTGAAATGCTGTCTTGTGGATATCCGCTTCTTTCACTTTTAACTGATGATACCCCGACCTCAGGTCTATCTTCGAGAATACCGCTGCACCCATCAGCTGATCAAACAAGTCATCTATTCGCGGCAACGGATACTTGTTTTTGATCGTCAGCTTATTCAACTGGCGGTAGTCTATGCACATCCGCATCGTACCATCCTTCTTCTTGACAAAGAGTACCGGCGCTCCCCAAGGCGAAACACTTGGTCTGATAAAACCGCGATCCAACAACTCCTGGATCTGAGCCTTAAGCTCCACTAACTCCTTTGGCGCCATCCTATACGGAGCAATAGACACTGGCGCAGTTCTGGGTAACAAATCTATCCCAAACTCTACCTCACGATCCGGCGGCAAACCCGGAAGCTCCTCAGGAAACACATCAGCAAATTCCTTAACTGTCCGAACCTTCTCTACCGCAGACTCCTTAGCCTCTAAGGTGTACACATGAACCTCATATGCTTCACAGCCCTTCCTAACCATTTTCTCAGCTTTTAGAGCAGACACCACGTTGGACAGGTAATCTCTTCTATTACCTATCATAACCACCTCATCACCTTCAGCCGTCTTAAGAACCATGCGCTTAGCCGCGTAATCCAACTTCGCCTGGTACTTAACCAGCCAATCCATCCCAAGAATCAGATCGAACTCCCCAAACGGCAGTTCCATCAGATCAGCAGCAAACACTACCCCTTGGAGTTCTAGGGGTACATCTCTATACAGCTTATCTACCACTACAGAATGACCTAGAGGGCTAATTACAGTCATCTGCCTAGAAGATATCTCAGAGTCTAAATCCATGGTCTCTACTATACTACTAGCAATGTAAGAATGCGTCGAACCCACATCAATCAAAGCAGTAAATGGAAAACCAAAGATCAAGAACGTACCGGTTATGACATCCGGTGCGTCGCCCTCCTTTCGGCGCCTCGCTGCATACACTAACCCAGGCTGTCTGGCCTCAGTACTACCCGCGCCTCTACCCGGTGCTCCACGGCCCCGACCAGAACCATTATCTCTGCCATTACCACGACCTCTCTGCGGTGGCGGTCCATTATTCCTGAACTGAGTACGGCCCTGACTCTCAGACTGAATCCTAGCCAACTTACGCGGACAGTCCCTCACTCGATGATCCAGAGAACAACACTCAAAGTAACCTTTTCCACCGGTCCAGCAGCCTCCCCAATGATATTTCCCACAGTGGTTACACCGCGGCGGTCCCTGACTAGCAGCAACAAACCTACCAGACTGATTCGACCCACTCTGTCTAGCCCTTTTCTGGGGATTACCCGACGACCCAGAAGATCCAAAACTCCTTTTATGCCTGCTCCTATCCACATTTTGCCTCACAGACTCCTTAATACCCTCGGCTACCTTAGCCTTCTCAACCAGGACGGCAAACTCACGCTCTTGCTGTGGAGCAATCAGCAGTCTTAATTCATCTCTCAGACCATCCTCGAATCGAACACATCTCTCGTGTTCAGTAGCCACGATGCCCCTAGCGTACCGACTCAGCCTCAAGAACTCAGCCTCGTACTCCGACATAGACTTACTCCCCTAAACTAGCCTCAAAAACGCTTTTTGCTGCTCGTCGACATAACTAGCTCCAATATACGTTTTCTGATAAGCAGCCCTAAAATAGTCCCAAGTGAGATCCTCTGCTGCAACACTGTCCCGAACCGTGAGCCACCACTGGTATGACTCATCCCGAAGAAGCGATACTATCCCTTTCAGCTTCTCCTCAGCAGTCAGGTCTAAGTCGTCCATAATCCGCTCGGTCGCCTCCAGCCAATACTCAGCCGTGCTGGAAGCAACACCAGAAACACCTCGAAAGAATTCGGCCCCGTTTGCCCGGAGTCGCTCAGGAACAGATTTCCTAACTCCTGCACCTCCACCTACCCCAGCTACCCTTTCTAACACTCGCAGCATCGCCTGCGACACCGCGTCATCCCCAGTCTGATCTTGAAACTCACCACCTCCAGCTGGTGGTGGTACCGGTATCTCATTTTCTGACCCCTGACCAGACCCTACTGGTTCAGATACTGTCATCCTACCACGGCCATGTCCACGAGTATTACGACCACGTCCACCTCGAGTGCTCATGACTAGAATTTGACTTATCTGATTCAGGAGTTTTATGCATCAGCAATTATTCCACTATTTTAAAACAAAGTCTTATGAATATTTAAGAAGCTTTGTTTTCGCGAGTTCACAGAATCCTATCAGTTTCAGTTTCTAAAGTAATCCACTATTGCAATCATCCAATCACATCAACAAATCACAAGCAATAGTAAGGGGTACTTACCTGGGCGGATCGGTGCTGGAGACTCGGTGACATGCCTTTCAAACCATGTATTAAGCAAAACATTTAAAACCAAAGTTTTAAAACAATATTTTGGGCCTCAGGCCCATAGCCGAGCCTTTAAAATCAGCTCTGATACCATAATTGTAACACCCCAAACCCGGTCAATACACCACGACCGAATCCGGTATGTTACAGGGAGCTAAAACATTTTTGATAAGTTTCGTACTTGAGGAAATCTTGGGCATGATTGTTTGAAAACTGATGTTTTGTTTGAAAACTCAGAAATTTCGAAAACTTAATCGGTTATGAAGTTAAGACAGGTTTGTCTCACTTTAGTACCCCAAGTTGTTTTATATTATTACTAAAACACTTTAGCTTAGAAGAAAATCGAGTTTAAATTTGAAAAACATTTGAGTTCCCTTTATCCCAAATCATAGTGTGATACCCGATGGTATAGTTTAAAACATATCGATTTGTAGTTTGAAATCGTTGTCTTTCCAAGTTTTAGTAAATTTGAATCCAATTAACTTGTTGAGGCATATTAAAAATCTACTTTAAGCATAAACATAGCAAAACATAATTTTAAAGGCCATTTACAATCCAAAATAAAACCCAAATAGTAATAAATAAGCTAAAGTACCAAGTTTTATAAAAGTCTGAGCAATCCCTATTCAAGCATGGCATGAGCACCTCGAGTCCATCCCGGCTCCACGTCCGCGACTAAGTATCACCTGAAAAGTCAAAGGAGAAGGTGAGTCGCATGACTCAGTGCATAATCCTCCTCCCGGTAATGCAACATGCTAACACACAACATAACATAGCAATACAGTTAATGCACCCGTTCCTAACCATCCATAACACCTTCTCTACCCCGTGTGGTACCAAACCACTGGTGGTGCCAAACCACTGGTGACCCAAAGTCACGATATCCATAATGTGGTGCCAAACCACTGGTGACCCAAAGTCACGTATAATCCAAGGATGGGGCCAACCCATCGTGTGATACCAAATCACTAGCGACAATCCCGTATCTCTCAAGTGGGGCCAACCCACGGTGGTGTCAAACCACAGGGACGAGTCGCAATGAGGTGCCAAACCTCTAGTGTCCCAAAGACACAAGTGTGATACCAAATCACTGGTGACCGTAGTCACGAATCAAATGATGGGGCCAACCCATCGTGTGATACCAAATCACTGGCGTCAATCCCGTATAATCAACTGTGGGGCCAACCCACCGTGGTGCTAAGCCACTGGGACGAGACGCTGAGGTGCCAAACCTCTGGTGACCCAAAGTCACAAAATATCATCTGTGGTACCAAACCACTGGAGGTGCCAAACCTCTGGTGTCCCAAAGACAAGGATATCATAATCCCCCTCCTCTCATTTCACCCATCATCATGCCATACTCATGTACATCATGCATATCATGCAAGTCATGCATATCATGCCAACATGCCTAGTGTTGCATCTCATAACACATACATCATAATCATGCTAGCATATATCAATAACAACTCGTATTGAAACAGGCTTACCCGATTCCGTGTTCATACCCTATAGGGTATCATATCAATCCATCAACTTGTCTCGGTTTTAAGAATCACTCTTATTAAGCAATCCGGTTTATTAACACATATTACTAAGTATAGAGTGTGTTAGTTACATACCTATAAAACGTAGTCTTTAAAACCTAAAGAATCGATCTAAGTCCCCTTGCTTATCCTGCTCCTATAATCGGCCAAATAGGGATTAGTAACCTAGACCATTTGGCCAAAGACCTTAAACCAAAGGGGGTCAATATCAAGCCCTTACCTTTCACTAGATTTGGTTTCCTACCAAGTCCCGAACCAAACAGTGGTTCCTCTTTAACAATCGGCACACCCTATTAAGAGGAAAGTTAGACCTTCACAACTTTGTCCTATCGAAACCAATAGAGTAGCCCAACAAAACTAATCATTCACCACTACTTACCAATCGGTCGCCCACAGCCAAAGGCTTCAATTGACTGCTTCACACGATCACCACCACAATCCAAGGCCCTAACATGAAATCGGTTCACACAAGAGATTAGTACCCTTCAACCAATAACGAAATCGGCCCTTATCTGAACCACCATACATAAATATGAGAGAGAGGGAAAATGGCCATTCGGCCAAGCCCTTACCTAACTCCAACGATTGAGAACACGACCCTAACACCAACAATATTCGGCCAACCAACACTAAGAGAGAAGGGAGATTCGGCCAAGGTGTTTAACACCCACCTTTGTTCGGTTTCGAGTGCAAGGAGAGAAAGAAGATGTAGATGGAAATATAGGTTCGGCACAAAAGAAATGAGAAGAGCAATTGAAGAAAACAACCAAGGGTTTTGGGAAAAGGAAGAAACAAAAGATGGATAGAAGGTGGGGACTTTCGGTTTGAGCAAGAAAAGAAATGATGAAGGTGTTTGGGAGGTGAAAGTTTCGGCTACCAAGGTTCAACAAAGGAAAAAAATGTAGAGAAGAGAAAATACCAAATTTGGTTTACACAAATGACAAAAGTAGAAAAGCAAGAGAGCATTCGGCCAACAAAAGAACAAAAGAAAAGAACTTTGTTTGACACCCCCCTTTTGACCGAAAATGCACTCCCCTTGCCAAAAGAATTTCGGCACTCACCACTTCCCACTTACCACAACCAGCCACTCACTCCACAACTCCCCAACATTCGGCCAAACACCCACAAACACTCCACGCCACCCATTTCAAACTAGTTGAACTAGTCTCCCTCCTACATTCACTCTCCACCCTCCATTCGAAAGAGTTGACATAGTCCAAGGTAGAGTTTGAACTACCAACAACTCCTCCTCCTTTAAGCCGTCAAAATGGGTGCAAAATAGGGGATTTCCGCAGCTTGAACACCAGACCTCTCCCTCCTGCAATTGACGCCAAACACAAGCTCCAAGTGGCGCATGCCTTGCCACTTTGCTAACCCATCTTTTTGTGCAACAAATCACCAAATAAAACCTTTAAACCCCAGCTCCTTCAGCTCCTCTCACATAAAGCTCAAAACTAAAATTTTCCCACCTACTCAAGCTTACTCCTAGCCTACAACTAAGTCCCTAAAACATCAAAACAACCACAAAGCAAGCCCTTAACATGCATACAATGCCACAACAAAATAGCCCCTAACCCGGGATATTACACCAATAGTTTGAAAAGTTCTCGATTTAGTCCTAAATCGCTCCCAAATCATGTTTTGGGCCTCGTAGGCCCATTTTAGGGACTTTATGATATAAGATAAAAGTTTTAAATTTTAAGCGAAAATATATGCCTTGAATTTGTTCAGTTGCAAGTGTTATTGTCCGGTAACGCCTTGTACCCTGGTCCGGCGTTGAACACGGGTAAAGGGTGTTATATTTAGTGGTATCAGAGCTATGGTTTAGTCAGTTTTCGAGCTAACCTAGCATGAGTAAGAGTCTAGCTATACATGCCATATGTGGACCGTGATAGTGTGATATCTCTAGGCTCTAACGAAATTGTTTTTATGAGATAAAGGTGTTTTCCAACCGAGCTATTTTTGAAAATGTTGACATTGACAGTGAGATGTTTGAAAATGTGTTTGTGATAAGTTGAAATGTGTTAATGTACGAATAAGAGTTCATAATATGCATGTGATGATTTATAAAATGAAATAACCATGATTTGAGAATTTTGGGTACAATGTTACTATCCTGGTTGAATGTCGTATTTCGATGAATTATGGTGATTTTATGCAATAGATAAAATGTTATAAATGTTGAGAAGTTATGAAGAAAGAATTAAATGTGTAAACCAAGTAGAATGCTCGAAATGGGTACTTTCGTTTAGAGACATGTGATGAATTGATGATAAAGACCATGGATTGACATGGCAGCATGAGAAAAATGTGACTATGTGATTTTCGTATAAGACCATAGCTGGGCTATGGCTTCGGTGCGTAATATGTATATATGTGAAAGCCCATAGTTGAATTATGATATTGTGCAAAACGAAGTACCCAATTTTGTAAGACGTTTTCTAATTTGACCAAGTTAGTAAATGAAAGTGTACAAGGATTTAAAGGATAAATTTGTAGTGAACATGAAATTGAGCTGGAATGAATGATTTTATTAAAGAAATATTGTGTATGGCAGGATGTGATAGTAAATTACATGTTGTAAATGGATACTTAAAGTTCGATAATTGATGTATGAAACTAATATGGGAAAGTGAAACTAAATGAAGGTTTATATTATGACAAGCATTCATGTTTGTTTGGCATTCATATGATGTAATGTGCCTAACTTGTGTGATTAGGTGAATGCGATAAGAAAATTTTTCAAAATTTTTGGAATGTATATATATAAATGCGTCTGTTCGAATAAGATAATCGGAAAATTTTGTGTAACATGAATAAGTGTGTTAAATTGCTTAAAACAACTAGTATGTTATGATGAAATTTTATGAGATTTATGTTGAATGAACTCACAAATGAGAGACTAAAGAATTTAGTAGTGGATCAACTATTATGGTGGCCAGATAAAAGAATGAGTTGATAAGTAAGGATAGAACTAAAAGAGATATTCAATCATTTTGAAGATCATTCAGATTATGCAAGGCTAAGGTTAAAGAAGTCAACTTCGATGAAACAAAACATATAGGTATGATACCTAAAGAATGTACTAATTGGAAGTTTTTATGAGTTGGTTTATGATAGTGGATGGAATAATATAAACCTAATGATGATAGAATTAGACAGTGAGATAATGTTCGAATTGTATCGATAGCTAAGTACGGTGATTATAGTTGAGTAACCTACCTTATTTCCTTCTAGGTATATTATGTGTTCGATAAATCTCAGAGGTATATAAGGTTATTTATTTTCAAGTAAATCTTTTATCGCAAGGGGTATGATAGCTAAAGATATAGGTAGGCGAAGGCCTTGTTGACCTGTTTGGATTATGTTCGGCATTTTCCTATCTTTCATTTGTATTTCATCTCTTTTATTAAAGAAAAGATGATGACAAAATTTGTGTGATGATGGTTTCCAGTTTCTACTGGTCATTGTTTTGTTTAGTGTACAAGAAGATTGTGTTGCTTCTGTTACAATTGATTGTAGTGTGGATGAGTGATGTTTCTTTTGAAATTACCCTGAGACCTCGTTAAGGTATTTATCATTTCGCAGGAGTTGTGTTCTTAAATTTCGGTATAGTTTTATAGCTAGAATATTGTTTATCTATACAGTTGAAATGTTGACTTTATTTTGCCATTTTGATTTTAAAAATATCTGATGGTTATGGCTTTATCAAAGTTCAACATTGCGATGATTAGTAATGGAAGACGGTTTGGATATGCACCATCCTTCCTAGTAGTAATTGACTTAACATTGGTAAATGTGAAAATCAGAAAATATTAATGTTAATCAAGTGGTGTAATGAAGGGGGACCATCGCGCTTGAGAAGCCTAATTAATGGTGTACTACCGATAGAATCACTATAGATTTCATATCGGGATTACCTCCATCCCTGAAATGGATGATGTTGCTAGAATGTTGATCGTTTGATGAAACTCGCATGAATGTTTTAATAGGTAACAAGTTCTTATTTGACAAATCAACTGAGTATATGTGTTCCTGAGAGGATAATTTAGGTCTTTGAAGATATGCTCCGGCACTGTGTGCTAAATTTCAAAGGTTATTGGAAAGAGATATATGACGCTAAATCGATTTATGATTCTAAGAAATTAGTGAAAGCGTTTCATGAGAATTGGAAACTTCTTCTGGTAAGATTTTCGGGGACGAAAACCCCTAAAGGGGGGAGATTGTAACAGCTCGATTTAGTGCCTAAACGGAATAGTGGTTTCGAAACCACAAATCTGAAGTAGAAAAACTTTTATTGCGATTAAGTTTTAAAGTTTATAGTGTGATAGAATGATTGTGTGAAATTTTCGTTAAGAAATTTTATCGATTGGGTGTCCAATATGATAATTAGGACTAAATTGCAATATGTGAAAAATGTGAGTTCTAGAAGCTAAGGTGCTTATTTGAAATGGGTTTTTAAAGTAAAGGTCCTTAAATGACAATTAGACCATTATATTTTTGTTTGGGAAAAAATGGACAAGGATGGATAAAATACTAAAGGTTTTAATAAAGGGCATTTTGGTCATTTGGTAATTAAAAGAAATAAAAAGAGAAAATAGGCCAAAAACATGCTCATCTTCTTCATGTGTTGGCCGAATGTTGCTATGGACACCATGTCTAGGGTTTTCAAGCTTTCAAGCTCAATAGTAAGTGCATCCAAGCCCCGTTTTTAATGATCTTTACATTTTTTAGATCTCCGTGACTCAGTTTAGCTATTTCTACCATTATTTTGAGCTAGGGTTTGTGTTTAAAAATTTACCCATGGATGACATGCATGTGTTTTGATGTCTAATGGTAGAATATGAATGCTCAGTGTGTAATAAACGACTTTTACTAAGTGATTTTCGATGAAATCCCATAAAAGGACTAGTTTGTAAAAAAGTTGAAAAATGTATGAAAATGTGTGAATGAATGCAAATTGTGGACTGCTATAGTTATGAAAATGGTTCGGCTATGCCTAAAATACAAGGAAATTGAATAAAAATCATTTTACGAGCCTAGAGGCAAAAGTGTAAATATGATAAAGTTTAGGGGGAAAATGTAATTTTTCCATAATATGATTTTTGGACTGAATTGAATAGTATAATAACTTAATAAGTCAAATGTGATATTTTAGATAAAAAAACAAGTTTCAGACTTAAAACGGGGGAAAGACGAAGATTGGACGACACGGTCCCTTTTGCCATTTTAAGTCGAGGTAAGTTCATATGGTAAACATTAATGTTTATTTGTTAAATTGACGAATAATATATGAAATTACTCGTATTATTTGTTGAACATTGAAAACTAATGTTCGAACAAGTAAACGCAGGGTTGAAATATTCTGTTCAGTGCTAATGATAATTTGACTAAGTGAAATTACGTGTGACAATGTGGTGACAAGTGCAGGGTTATAAGTGCATTTAATTGTGGGCAATGTCTATGATGTGTATTTGAAATGTGGTAAGGTTTGCAATGAGTAAATTTATATGTAAATGATACATCCTTTTTATTTATGTTTTTACATATTAATGTCTTATGTGAAATGTGAGTAAATTTATTGATATTTATTAAAATGATGAAAAGTGAGGAAATTCCCAGATGAACCTTTGGAATAGAAAAAGGATACGATGAACACTGTATATGTGATTATTGTTGGGCTGTGTGTGATACCACCGTGTTTATTATTATTGGTGGGCTGTGTGCGATACCACCGTGTATATGTGATTATTGGTGGGTTGTGTGCGATTTGACCGTGTTTATTATTATTGGTGGGTTGTGTGCGATACCACCGTGTATATGTGATTATTAGTTGGTTGTGTGTGATACCACAGTGATTATATTATTGTGGGTGGGCTGTGTGCGAAACCATCGTGTATCTGGTATTATTCTGAAGTGTTCATCGGGAAAATTTGACTAAAGTGTAAAGGAATGTGAATATGTAACGAATAAGTGCAGGTGTATGTATGTATACACTCATGAGCAATGTGCTCGGTATGTGATCGAATTTTGGTAAGAATGTAAACAAGCAAGTTATACCTATGAGAATGACCTTGTGATTATAAGCCCATGCTTATGATGTATGAGTATGTGGTAAATATGATTGATGATCATGTGTGAGGCTTTTAGGTCAATTAAATTGAGAAATGATATGATCAAGTCTTTTTTGTTGATGTATAAGTTAAATTGGCCAATGAATGGCTTGTAAATATATGATAATGACTAGTTATTGGAATGACTAACCATGAACATACTTTGGTGTTATATGTGTGTAAATGAAAATTAATATAAAGGAAAAGAGTAAAATTAGCAATAAAACAGTTTGGTCAGTAGCAGTTGTATCACTTTGCAAAATCACCAAAAATGGTGGAAATTGAATTAGAGGTTGAATCAGATATGAAATTAAAGCTTCTTGAGTCTATTTCTACATAAAAGAAACAAAATAAGCAAAATAATTTAATATGGTGGGATATTTGGATTTTAGTGAGATAGGGTCAGAATGATTTCTGAATCCCCTGTTCTGACTTGGGAAATTCATTCAAAATTGTAAAAAAAATCATGGGATAAAATTTATATGCTTGAATTTCTTAATGAGTTTATTTTTAATAGAAATAAACAGAAACATCATTCGAGTTCTGTACAACGAGATAATTAATTTTTAGTAAAGAAGGGTAAGAACTGCCAGACAGTGAAACAGGAGAGACTTTAAAGAATAAACTGTACTGATTGGTTGAACCAAAAATTCTGGAAATTTTATGGTAAAACGATATGTGAGTCTAGTTTCAGGGAAATTTAGCAGATCTTAATTTTGAGTCCTATAGCTCCGGATAAAAATAAATTAGTGATTGTAACTTGAGTAAACAGCTCAAGATGAACATAAATGATTTGTGAAATTTTATGCAATAATGATGCTATTATCCTACAAGCTTATAATGAGGATTGTTAAAAGCATGGTAACCAATTGTTTATTTACATACGTACTTACTAAGCTTTATAGCTTACTCAATTGTTTTCCGTGTTTATAATGTACTCAGGTTAGCTCGGGTTGGAAGTCGCCGGAGAACCCATCACACTATCAAGCTTACAATTTAGGTACCGATGATTTTATACTTAAGGTTATGGCATGTATAAGGAACTTGGTCATATGTATATGTTACTATGAGTTCTCCTAGAATAATGACCCATGATATTCTGAGTTCATTTTGTATAAGGCCATTTATTGTAGCCAAAAAATTGGTTATGCTATAAGCTCATGATGATGCATTCCATGGTTGAGTAAATTGTATGCTATGACTTGTTACGTGTGTGTGGTGAATGTTTTGGTAGATTTAATATGTCATGAAATGTGTCATTCAAGTTATACTCAAGTATGGGCATGAAAGGGTAGAAATTGGCTTGGAAAATAGCCAGCTTCTTGACCACACAAGCGGAGACATGACCGTGTGGCTCAGCCGTGTGGAGGACACGGTCTAGCACACGGGTGTGTGACTTGGTCGTGTGATCCAAAACGAATGATGATGTCATAAATAGAAAGTTACACAGGTGGAGGAAACGGGCGTGTCATGGGCCACACGGGCGGGTGTAAGCACATGGCCTGCCCACACGGGCATGTGACTCTCCAAAACAAGGAAATTTTCTAAATGTTCCAATAGTTTTAAAAGTTCTCGATTTAGTCTCGAATCACTCCCAAAGCATGTTTTGGGCCTCGTAGGCCCATTTTAGGGGCTTGATGATATAAGAAAAGTTTTAAATTTTAAACAAAAATTTATGCCTTGAATTTGTTCAGTTGCAATTGTTGTTGTCCGGTAATGCCTCGTACCCTATTCCGACGTTGAACACGAGTAAGGGGTGTTACTATAACTCAATTAATCTCTCAAGAGAATGACCAGTACGTACCAGAATAAAATGTGTGGCCTTCTTCAGAATATCAACGACAACAGCAAATTGCATCTTTCTATCTCGGAAACAAGTGTAAACTTGATACAAAGTCCATCGTAAGTCGCTCCCATTTTCATTTCGGTATCATCACTAGCTGTAATAAACCAGAAGGTACCTAATGTTCAGCTTTAACTTGCTGACATGCTAAACATCTTGATATGAAGTTAGAAATCTCTCGTTTCATTCCTGCCCACCAATACATCTGTTTCAAATCACTGTACATCTTATTACTTTACGAATGAACGGACAAGCTACCATTATGAGCTTCTTGTAAAATCTTCTGAATAGGGCTCTAGATTTTTTTGGTATATAAATCTTGCCTCTGAAAAATAAACAATCATCAGATCCAATATGGAATTCTAAATCAGGAGTTAACTCACTCTATGCCTGTTTAGCTAGCAAATTGTCATCACACTTCTGAGCCTCGCAGATCTGCTATAAAAACATCAGTCTAGCCTTCAACTCAGCTAAAATCAAACCATCATCAAACGAAGTCAGTCGAGTATTCATTGCTCGCAAATAAAATGTGTCTTAAGTTAATCTAATGTGTTTCATTTAGTTCAACAATTAATATGTCATAAGTTTATTAAAATGTCTTAGTTATCACAACTATTTAATATGTCCTAGGTTCAGGCATCTTAAATGTGTCTAAAACTCAGGCAACTTAAATGGTGTCTTGAATATGTCCTTAACCAAATTTAAATGTGTTTGTAGGTGTTCACACCAGCTGATCAGCTAGCTAGATGCATAGGACATCATTTAATGAAGAAACATGCATTTTGTATGTTTAATGGACGGCTTAATTAGAGAGCTGCTGATTGCTCTCCTCCAAGTGCCTTTTCATAGAGAGAAAAGGCCAAAAGTAAGTTCACACTAGACCATTCAGCTAGCAAAAGAGTTCACACCTTAGAGGCTGATCAAATTTGGCTGTTCATACTATGGGTTGTTCGTGTGCCTAAAATGCCATCAATGTGGCTGCTACTTATTCAACTGCCCAAGGATGAATTAAAGGATGTATTAAAGTTCCTTGGCTGCTTATTCATTGGACATTTCAACTCAACTCACCAGCTCATTAATTTAGCTAAATTGGAAGACTAAATGAGCTGACCATTGGCGTACCTAGGCCTAGATTATGTTAAAAGGAGTGTAATTATTCTAGAAGCTCATTAACAGCTTAATTAAGCTGATTGCATGTGACTATTCGGTTAGACTTTACTTAGGCCTATAAACACTTAGTTATTTGCTGGTTGTAAGGACTTTTGATCATTTGATGAATATCATATTACTTTGTGAGTGTTCAAGCTCTCATTGTTCTCTTTAGATTGAATTGACTTATCGATATAATTCTTGTGGCGTCAATTCCCGTCTTTCTTTGAACTTATCACTTTGTTAAGTGTGGTGTTCACCTATACCTGTGGTTCCTATCTTTCATAGATAGTGGGTTAATGTTCTTTGTTTTATCGTTACTATTTCTATCACCTTTATCACTTAGGTGTTATTATAGGTTTCGGTTCAACATAGCCTACTTTGTTGGTTCAAACGTAGCCTTAGCCGAATCCATTTCCTTTGCTACCTTAACCATTTCCCAACCCCCTTTGTTTCAACTTATCATCCTTATTTTAAAACCTATTTTGCAAACATCCTGTTCTTACTTGAATTGTATGATCGGGCAACTAATACGACTCAAATCAACATCGAGGCTGGTTTGTATCATTTTGGTATCAGATCTGGAGAAATTCAAGTAAGTATCTGTAACACCCCTTACCCATATTCTACGCCGGAACCGGATATGAGGCATTACGGTACTTAACACACATGATCATAAAACTTTGGGCTATCAATTCTCATTCCAAATTAAAACCTTTCCATACACACCTCTAACATCCTTATAATGGGCCTACGAAGCACTAAACATGCTTCCGGAAGGTTTTAGAGTTAATTCGAAAAATTTTACCTAAACAGGGGTTACACGCCAGTGTGAAATGGGACATGCCCGTATGGGCAAGCCGTGCGGTAACACACGCCCGTGTGAAATGGGACACGCCCGTGTGTGAAGGCTGTGTGGTTACACACGCCCATGTCCCTCACCCGTGGTCGACACTGACTTATTTCACACGGCCAGACACACGCTCGTGTCCCTGGCTCGTGTCTTTCACACCGCCTCGACACGCCCATGTATTAGCCAGTGTGCCAAAACCTTGGCATTCTGTTTATGACGTCATCAACTCACTATGGTCACAAGGCCAGGGCACACGCCCGTGTCCTTAGACCGTGTGTCGAATTAAATATTAATTTCAAGGTGCAAATTTCACACGGCCTGGGCACGCGCCCATGTCTTTGGCCGTGCCTCCCACACGGCTGAGACATATGGCTGTGTCTCTGCCTGTGTGTTTACTACAAAACTTACTGACTTGTAAAACTAACATGTAGGGGACACACGGCCTGGTCACACACCCATGGGACTGACCGTGTGTCACACACGGCCTAGACACAAGCCCGTGTGCCTATCCGTGTGGACAAGAACAAGGCTATTTGCCAAGCTCTTTCATCACCATAATTCATTCCAGCATAATTCATAACCAAACAACCCAATCATATACCCTACACAATCATGAATAATCTAGCCTTTTCATTGATTAATAGTATTAAGCCATTAACTATGCCATGTACAAAAGAATTCTTATATAAGGAGCCAATACACACTTGGCCAAAGTAACAAACATTTCACCTAGTCTAGCCCCTATACATGCCATACTCAAATGCTAATTCAAAAATATACCAAGATGAGCTGATAGTGTAGGTGTTCTTTCGATTATCTTCGTATCCCAACCCGGCTCTTTGACTCTATAAAATAAGGAAAAAAAAGGGAGTAAGCTTTAAAGCTTAGTAAGTTTACATGTAAACAATAAATATCATAACATGCACTAATCAATAAATAGCATTTCACAATAAGTAAAAGCATCCAACAATCCAAGATCGTGCTTACTCATTCTTTCTTACCACATTCCAACCATACCACAACCAAATGCTCTTATTATTTAACATACATCCCCGCACTTATCACCACAAGACCACATGAAACAATACAACACAATTTCACAATAAGTCACTCCTAGAAATATCAAACACTCGATGGTTTCGCACTTAGCCCACCATTTGTCTTAAACAGGGTGGTAATGCACATAGCCCACCAACAAGAATATTTACAGTGGTATCGCACATAGCCCACCAATTGATAACATAAACGATGGTATCGCACACAGCCCATCGTGAATAAATATTAAGGTGGTATTGCACATATCCCACCAACAAGAATAGTTAAGGTGGTATCGCATACAACCCACCATAATTTATTACGGATAATATTCTATACTTACATATCTATTTCAACGTTCATATTCTAACAAGTCCAATTCATTTAAATCATAAATGACCTCAATCACACAATTCCCCAATAAACAATAACATGTGTATTTAAGATACATCGTTTACACATAAACTTACCTCGGTGCAAAATGCGTTAATTTTCGGTTTAATTCGAAACCTTGCCTTTTCCCCGGTCAAGGTTAACTCCGCGCTCTTCTTCATCTATATTAAAAAAATTTCACTCATTCAATCATTTCATGATCATAATACATCATAATCTCTTCTTAGGCAAAAATGACCATTTTGCCCTTGTACTTTGGCAAAATTATCATTTTGCCCTTAGGCTCGTAAATCACTTTTCATCACAATTTCTCATTAAACAAGCCTAGTTGAACATTTATTACTCTTACAACTACTCCTAATTCCAATTATTTCATGCATTTATTCCACATTTTCAACCTTTGCATTCAAGTCCTATTTAGGTGTTTTCATGCTAACACCTTTCACAAAAGTTGTTCCTTAACTCACTATCATTCATTTTCTTCCATAAAAACTCAGCAAACAACATAAACTCTCTCATGGCAAGTCCCTAGACTTTCAATCATATTGCAAATTAGTCCCTTCATTAGCTAACTTAAGCTTTGGGGACTCCAAAAGTACAAAAATTCTCAATAAAAACCACTAAAATCACTTATTTGTAGAGATAAGGAGTTGTTGAAAATTTTCAAGCTCCCATAGTGTTTTTCTTTGGAAATTTCAGTGGTGAGAAGAAGGGGAAAAGATGATATCTTTTCTTCTCCTTATTTTATTATTTTACTAGACAAATTACCACAAAATCTCACCTAATGCTTTGAAAATTTAATTCTTTGTCCCCTATGACCAGCTATTAACTTTAGAAAGGTCTATTTGCATATCAGGGACCTCCAATTAAAATCTACAGCTATTAGACACCTTTTGCTTGTAAAACAATACTTTCACATTTAATGTGATTTAGTCCTTTTTCACAATTAAGCACACAATTGCTAAAATTAAAGAACTAAAATTTCTATGCAACCTTACTATCATGCTATAATTCATAAAATATTATGAAAATAATTTTCTTCAGCCTTGGATTAGTGGTCCCAAAACTATTATTCCGACTAGCCCCAAAATCGGGCTGTTACAACTTTCCCCTCCTTTAGAGATTTTCGCCCTCGAAAATCTTACCGGTAAAAAGGTTTGGATATTGTTCTCTCATGGCTTCTTCCGTTTCCCACGTGGCCTCTTCTACACCGTGTTTTTTCCTTAACACTTTTACTAAGGTTATTCTCTTATTCCTCAATTGTTTCACCTCTCGAGCCATAATCTTAATTAGCTCCTCTTCATAAGTCATGTCCAATCGTATCTCAACTTCCGTGGGAGGGACTACATGCGAAGGATCGAAACGATATCGCCGCAACATCGACACATGAAACACATTGTGTATTCTCTCTAACTCTACCGGCAAAGCCAACCAATATGCCACTGGTCCAATCCTTTCGGCAATCTCATACGGCCCTATAAATCGTGGACTTAATTTTCCCTTTCTACCAAATCTCAATATGTTCTTCCACGGGGATACTTTCAAAAATACTTTGTCGCCTACTTGAAACTAAATTTCTTTCCTTTTTAAATCCGCATATGACTTTTGTCAGTCTGAAGCAGCTTTCAGACTATCATAGATCACTTTCACTTTCTCCTCGATCTCTTTAACTAGGTCGGCCCCATAAATTTGCTTCTCACTAAGCTCGGTCCAGTACAGAGGAGTTCGACACTTGCGACCATATAAAGCCTCGTACGGTGCCATCCGTATACTCAACTGATAACTGTTGTTGTAAGCAAACTAAACCAAAGGTAGATATCTTTCCCAACTACCTCCAAACTCTAACACACAGCATCGGAGCATATCCTCAAGGACTTGAATCACTCTTTCAGATTGGCCGTCAGTTTGTGGATGGAACGCAGTACTAAAATTCAACCTTGTACCTAAGGCTTCTTGCAACTTCTTCCAAAACCTCGAAGTAAATCTCGGATCTCTATCCGAGATAATAGACACAGGCACCCCATGTAATCTCACCACCTCAGCAATATACAACTCGGCCAACTTATCAAGAGCATAATCAACATGCACCGGTATAAAGTGAGCCGACTTCGTTAGTCTATCCACAATAACCCACACAGCTTCTTTCTTTCTTAGAGTCATAGACAACCCCGTTACAAAATCCATAGTGATCCGATCCCACTTCCACTTGGGAACCATCACCGGCTGAAGTAATCCCGATGGTACCTGATGCTCGGCTTTCACTTGTTGACAGGTCAAACATCTAGTCACGAACTCAGAGATGTCTCTCTTCATACCCGGCCACCAATAAAATTTCTTCAACTCATTATACATTTTTGTGCTACCGGGATGCACTGACAAATAACCACCTATGCTTCATGTAAAATTTTCTGGATCAACTCATCATCTTTCAGTACACAAATCTTGTCGTGAAACATCAAGAAATCATTCGAACTCACTCAAAAATTAGAATCATTTCCCTATTCACACTTAGCTTTCTTAGCTTGCATATCTTCATCTTTCTTTTGAGCTTCACATATCTATTGAATAAATACTGGTCCAACCTTCAGCTTGACTAATATAGCACCACCATCAAACAACGCTAAGCTCATACTCATGGCCCTCAAAACGTACAGAGACTTTCTACTCAAGGCATCCGCCACTACATTTGCTTTCCCCGGATGATAATTAATTACTAGCTCATAGTCCTTCAATAATTTAAGCCACCGCCGTTGTCGCAAATTCATCTTTTGGTCCATTAAGTACCTCAAACTCTTATGATCAGTGAATATTCGGCACTTCTCACCATATAAATAATGGCGCCAGATCTTCAAAGCGAAAACGATCGTAGCTAACTCCAAGTCATGAGTCGGATAATTCTTCTCATGCGGTTCTAGCTGTCTCGAGGCATAAGCTACCACCTTACCCTCTTGCATCAACACACAACCAAGACCGTTTAATGATGCATCACTATATACTATAAATGCTTTTCTCGACTCCGGTTGTACCAAAACTGGTGCCTCAGTCAACAATGTTTTCAATCTCTCGAAGCTCTGTTGGCATTTCTCATTCCATTCAAACTTGACATCCTTATGCAACAATTTCGTCATTAGGGTAGAACTCATGGAAAACCCTTTTACGAATCGTCTAAAGTACCCCACTAAACCCAAAAAGCTTCTGACTTCCGACATATTTCTTGGCATTTTACACTCCACAATAGCCGAGATCTTACTCGGATCAACTCTAATACCATCACATGACAAAACGTGTCCTAGGAATCCGACCTCTCAGAGCCAAAACTCACTCTTGCTAAACTTAGCATATAACTGCTTGTCTCTTAAAGCCTGCAAAACAATTTTCAGGTGCTCTGCATGATCACTGCCATCCCGAGAATAAATCAGTATATCATCGATGAAGACAACTACAAACTTGTCCAAATACGGTCGGAAGACACGGTTCATTAAATCCATAAAAATTGCAGGGGCATTCGTTAAACCAAATGGCATGACAAGAAACTCATAATGACCATACCTCATCCGAAATGCAGTTTTCGACACATCTTGCTCCTTAACCCTCAACTGATAATAACCAGACCTTAGATCTATCTTAGAGAACACTGTAGCTCCCTTCAATTTGTCAAATAAGTCATCTATCCTTGGCAAGGGATACTTGTTATTCACTGTTACCTTCTTGAGCTGTCTGTAGTCTGTACACAATCTCATCGACCCATCTTTCTTTTTCACAAAAAGTACCGGAGCACCCACTCTGAATAGCTCTGCCTTGTAAAGCCCTTTTCCGTTAACTCTTGCAATTGAACCTTCAGTTCTTTCAACTCCAATGGTGCCATCCTATACGGAGCAACCGAGATAGGTGCCGTTCCTGGAACTAGCTCAATCCCAAACTCAACCTCTCTAACTGGAGGCAATCCAGGTAACTCCTCCGGGAACACATCTAGGTATTCACATACCACCGGCACTGATTCAACCTCAGGCTCTTGAGTATTCAGCACAAAAGTGAGATAAGACTCGTATCCTGTAACACCCCAAACCCGGTCAATACGCCACGACCGAATCTGGTATGTCAAAGAGGAAAACGTTTTGAAGAAAAACGAGTTCACGATTTAAATTTTGTGAAAAACCCTTTTGTAATTCTATATTTGTAGAAAATAAGTTAAAACTAAAATTTACTTTGAAATTACATAAAACTTTAATATAAGTAAGTAAATCATAAGTTAGAAAAGATTTATATCATTTTAAGAAAACTCAAATTATTACTTTGAAACTATTTACATTTGATAGTAGTCACTAAATATTTGTAAATCATTTAATTTATCGAAAACACTTAAGTTGTTGAAATTGTCAATTAATTTATGTTACCCGATGGTAACGTTTTAAAAACCATCGCGTTGTGTAGTTTAGAAAACTTTGGGCTCAATTATTACATTAATCAAATAATTTATAAGCCATATTTTAAAACAAATCCAAAGCTTAAATATAATCCAAAACGTAATTAAACAGGCCATATTACAAATCCATAAAATATGAAAACCAAATTAATGTAAAATACCCATGTGGAAGTTCATATAAAATCAACTTTTATTGCATGGCCTCCTCGAGTTCATCCGGCTCCACATCCGCGATCTCACGAATCACCTGAAATGATAAGGGAGAAGGTGAGTCACCAAGACTCAGTGCATATTCCCTCTCCCGGGTAAATGCCACATTCTTACACAAATTATAACAAAGTACATATATGCATAATGCACCCAACCTAGCCATCCATAACTCCTTTTCTACCCCGTGTGGTACCAAACCACTGGTGGTGCCAAATCACTGGTGTCCAAAGACACAATTGTGTTACCAAAACACTGGTGACCGAGATCACAAATAATCCATCTGTGGGGCCAACCCACGTGTGATACCAAATCACTGGCAGACGATCCCATATCTCAAAAGTGGGGCCAACCCACGGTGGAATTAACCACAGGGACAAGTCGCTATGAGGTGCCAAAACTCTGGTGTCCGAAGACACGAATGTGATACCAAATCACTGGTGGTTCCAAACCACTGGTGTCCGAAGACACGAATCATCAAGTTGTGGGGCCAACCCACGTGTGATACCAAATCACTGGCGTCGATCTCATATCTCAAAAGTGGGGCCAACCCACGGTGGTGTTAACCACAGGGACGAGACGCTATGAGGTGCCAAACCTCTGGATGTACCAAACCTCTGGTGACCGTAGTCACAATGTGTTACCAAAACACTGGTGTCCGTCGACACGAATATCAATCTTCCCCCTCCTCTCATATTGCCCATACCAATGCAATAGATAACCAAATCATGTTAATACACTTTAATATGAATCATATAATAAATACTATAAATCATAGATCATGTTTTCAATCCACATGTAATAACAACATATCGAAACAGACTTACCCGAATCCTCATTCATACCATCATGGTATCATATCCAAATCTCATCGTTTTTCCCACTTTCATAATATGATTAGTAATAACACACATATACATACATATATAAACCAAGTTATAAAGTGTGTAAGATACACACCTGATAATAGTGATAACTAAACTTTCTCGCTCATCGACACTCTCAGCATCTCGAACAACATCTATACGTGCTCTCTCTCTGATTGGTGGTTCATAACCCGATGAAGAACCACGAACGAACAATGGCTCGGGGGTACGAACGACTTCAAATAAACGATTATCGCCGGCAGAGGGTCCACATCCCGGTGGAAAGTCTCGAACAGCCCTTCGCTTGAAATTTGAGGGTATAGCAGAACCACCCCTCTTCCAAACACTATGAACTGCTCTCTTCGAACCCATTCTTGATTGCTCCAAAGTCTAACGTTCACGGAAAGAAGATAATAAACGGACGATAGAGTCCCCAAAAACTTAATCGATTAGAAGACCATCTAAAACGATATAACAAGCATAAAGATCCTTACCCTTAGACTTACCAACCTTTGATTTGCTAAAGGAATGGCTTAAACCGATTGCTTCCGAAATCCCAATGAGCCCCTTTTTATCCAAAATCGATAGAAGAAAACCAAGGAGAGTCTACCCTTGAATATTCGGCCAAAATAATACTAAAAGGAAGTAGAAGGTTCGGCTATGGTGAAGTGAAAAAGAAACGAAGAAAAAGAATGAAAGTAGATGTTTTATCTTTGATCAAATGAAAAAGAAATGGTATTTGAGATGGAGAAGTATTCGGCCAAGAGAGTGAAAAAGAAAGTGTGATAATAAACCAATGTCAAAAAGAAAAGAAAAGAGAGATGTGGGAGAGATGAGATTCGGCCAACCTATTTTGCCTAAAAGAAAAGTGCATAAAATGCCAAAATGAAGTTTTAGTTTCAAGTGGAAAGATGAGAGAAAGAAAATAGTATTTTTGGTTCAATGAAATGAAGGCTAAAACAAAAGCAAAATTTGCACAAAATGTACAATAAACATTCGGCCAAAGAAGAGTTTTTGGAGAGGAAAAGCAAAATGCAAAAAGATGCACAAAAGAGGAATTGGCCAAATATTCCCCCCTAAACCACCTAACAAAATTCGGCCACCCACCTAGACACCCATACCGTCCACATACATGCACTAAAGCCTAGGAAAACTTTCCAAAACATCATCCTAAAGTCTAGCCTTATGTCTCCCCAACCTTCCTTAACTTCAAGATTCTTATCCCCAATATCAAGCTTTCCTTAATCATAATTTCAACTTACCAAAAGAAATAGTCCAACCTATCATAAACATAGGTTGACCGGCCATCAATGCAAGGATTAAAAAAATAAACCTTCAAAATGCTAAACATGCTACTCGAACCTCTAACCTCTAGCAACCTTCCAAACGCCATAACCACTTAACCACTAACTCCTCATATGCTATAAATGAACACTTAATTAACTTAAGTGTCAAGCTCACTTAACCCTACTTCATAAATGAACCATACTAAAAATTATTCTAGCTTCCTAATATTTCCAAGCCTTCACACAAATATACTAAGCACATAAACAATACTACCCGAGCTAACACAAGTAACTAGATGACACACAAATTTTTCCTAAAGCCCATGGCCCAATCGGCCCAATCCTACTAGGCCCAATTTTGGGATGTTACATATCCTTTCCTCAAATATTTCTCGGCTACCATAGTTGAAATTATCACTGGTAGATTATCTTATCTACCTGATTCAACCCGAATGACATCCCCATTTTCACATTTCAGTTCAATAAACTTGCTACCACAGTTCACTAAAACATTATGGGAAGTCAACCAATCCATGCCAAGAATCAAATTAAACTCATCAAACGGCAACAACATAAGGTTTGCCGGAAAACAATGACCTCTAGCTATCAAAGGACAATTCCTACGCACCTTGTCAACTAGCACATGTTTGCCTAACAGGTTTGACACTTTTACTACAAATTCTGTAGACTCAACAATCATGCTCATACTAGATGCCAATTTCATGCAAATGTATGAATGGGTAGACCCTGGATCAATCAAAGCAATAACAGAAGTGTCATGAAGAGAAAAAGTACTCGTTATCACATCTGGAGATGATGCCTCTTCGCGAGCGCTAATGGCATAAGTCCTTGTAGGTGCTCAACCCTCTAGTCTTACAACAGAATCTCGAGGCGCGCCCCTATTACTAGTTCCTCTTCCCGGATTCTTTTGTAGTCTACCCCTTGAAGATACATTACTTGCCTCACTTCTTGATTCTTTTCATTGTCATCCCTCTTAAGACAATTTCAAATAAAATGATCAGGGGAACCACACTTATAGCAATTCTGATTGCTTCCCCAACACTCCCAAGTGTACTGCCTACCACAATTTGGACACTCTGGTTTGGACTTTAGATTGCCCACACTTGCCATCAAAGTGGCTTGAACTCTTAAGCCCGAGTATGTGTTACCTCGATCTCGATGTGAATATCCAACTGACGCTGTTGTTCGGGGGTTCATTTCCTTGGACCTCTTCGATTGAGCTTGGTATGATTTACTCATGGGCCTTTTTTCTCCCATCTCGGGCCTCACTCATGGCTTTCCTCTTTTTCTTATTTAGTTCTTCGGCCTTACATGCTCGGTCAACCAACACCACAAACTCTTTTAACTCCAAAATCCCAACTAGCAGTCTAATATCCTCATTCAACCCATCCCCAAACCTCTTGCACAAGATAGCTTCTGTAGACACACATTCTTGTGCATATTTGCTGAGCCTAACAAACTCACGCTCATATTCTGCCATAGTCATTCTTCCTTTCTTCAATTCAAGGAATTCTTTCCATTTTTGGTCCATAAATCGTTGGCTTATATACTTCTTTCGGAACTCCTCCAAAAAGAAGTCCCACGTCACTCTCTCCCTTGGAACCACTGACGTCAACATTTTCCACCAATGGTATACCGAGTCTCTCAATAAGGACACAGCACATTTTAAGCTCTCTTCAGGTGTGTAGGAGAGTTCATCAAACACTCTCATCGAGTTTTCAAGCCAGAAATTCACCCTCTCAGTGTCATCGTCTATATTAGCTCTGAATTCCTCGGCCCCATGCTTCCGAATCTTATCTACCGGGGGCTTGGTTATTCTCACTACATCTATACCTTGAGAAGCCACAGGAACTGGCTGAGGTATAGGAGGGGGTGGAGGAGGTTGAGCATTAGGGTTTGCTCGTACATACTACATGTATCAGTTACTTATCATTTGGAGAAAGGCTTCTCAGGCCTCTTCTCCTCGACTCATAGTCTCAGGTCCACTCTTTACAGGCACGGTCCCTTGCGTGGGAGCCGGCACGTTATTAGCTGCGTCATCAACAGTTGCTCGATCGGGATCCATTACCATATAAAAACAAAGTTTAGAATTTTCAAAAGCCACCACACTTTCAATATACGCTTATGGCATGTATAGCTAGACTCTAAAACACGCTACGGTAGTCTGAGAACCGACTAAACTGTAGCTTTGATACCATTAAATGTAACAACACTTACCCATATTTTACGCCGGAACCGGATACGAGGCATTACCGTACGTAACACACATGATCATACAACTTTGGGCTATCAATTTTCATTCCAAATTAAAACCTTTCCATACACACCTCTGACATCCTTATAATGGGCCTACGAAGCCTTAAACATGCTTCCGAAAGGTTTTGGAGATAATTCGAAAAATTTTACACAGTTAGAAAAATTTTACCTAAATAGGGGCCACACGCCCGTGTGAAATGGGACACGCCCGTGTAGGCAGGCCGTGTGGTCACACATGCCCATATCCCTCACCTGTGGTCGACATTGACTGATTTCACACGACTGGACACATGCCTGTGTCCCTGGCCCGTATCTCTCACACGGCCTCGACACGCCCGTGTATAAGCCCGTTTGCCAAAACCTTAGCATTCTGTTTATGACATCATCACCTCACTATGGTCACATGACCAGGGCACACGCCCCTGTCCTTAGACCATGTGTCGAATTAAATTCCAATTTCAAGGTGTAGACTTCACACGGCCTGGGTACGCGCCCATGTCTTTGGCCGTGCCTCCCACATGGCTGAGACACACGGCCGTGTCTCTGCCCGTGTGTTTACTACAAAGCTTACTGACTAGTAAAACTAACATGTAGGGAACACACGGACTAGTCACACACCCATGGGACTGACCGTGTGTCACACACGGCCTAGACACATGCCCGTGTGGACAAAAACAAAGTTATTTGCCAAGCTCTTTCATCACCCTAATTCATTCCAGCATAATTCATAACCAAACAACCCAATCATATACCCTACACAATTATGAATAACCTCATTTTTTCATTGATTAATAGTATTGAGCCATTAATTATGGCCATGTACAAAAGAATTCATCTATAAGGAGCCAATACACACTTGGCCAAAGTAACAAACATTTCACCTAGTCTAGCCCCTATACATGCCATACTCAAAATGCTAATTCAAAAATATACCAAGATGAGCTGATAGTGTGGGTGATCTTCCAATTATTGTCGTATCTCGACCCGACTCTTTGACTCTATAAAACAAGGGAAAAAAAAGGGAGTAAGCTTTAAAGCTTAGTAAGTTTACATGTAAACAATAAATATCATAACATGTGCTAATCAGTAAATAGCATTTTACAATAAGTAAAAGCATCCAACAATCCAAGATCATGCTTACTCATTCTTTCTTACCACATTCCAACCATATCACAACCAAATGCTCTTATTATTTAACATACATCCCTGCACTTATCACCACAAGACCACATGAAACAACACAACACAATTTCACGATAAGCCACTCTTAGAAATATCAAACACTCGATGGTTTCATACTTAGCCCACCATTTGTCTTAAACAGGGTGGTAACGCACATAGCCCACCAACAAGAATATTTACAGTGGTATCGCACATAGCCCACCAATTGATAACATAAACGATGGTATTGCACACATCCCATCGTGAATAAATATTAAGGTGGTATCGCACATAGCCCATTAACAAGAATAATTAAGGTGGTATCGCACACAACCCACCATAATTTATTACGGATAATATTCTACATTTACATATCTATTTCAACATTCATGTTCTAACAAGTCCAATTCATTTAAATCATAAATGACCTCAATTTAAATCATAAATGACCTCAACCACACAATACCCCAATAAACAATAACATGTGTATTTAAGATGCATCGTTTGCGTTAATTTGCGGTTTAATCCAAAACCTTGCCTTTTCCCTAGTAAAGGTTAATTCCGCACTCTTCTTGATCTATAACAACAAAATTTCATTCATTCAATCATTTCATGATCATAATACATCATAATCTCTACTTAGGCAAAAATGACTGTTTTGCCCTTGTACTTTGGCAAAATTACAATTTTGATCCTAGGCTCGTAAATCATTTTTCATCACAATTTCTCATTAAACAAGCCTAGCTAAATATTTATTACTCTTACAACTACTCCTAATTCCAATTATTTCATGCATTTATTACACATTTTTAACCTTTGCATTCAAGTCCTATTTAGGTGTTTTCATGCTAACACTTTTCACAAAAGTTGTTCCTTAACTCACTATCATTCATTTTCTTCCATAAAAATCAGCAAACAACATAAACTCTCTCATGGAAAGTCCCTAGACTTTCAACCATATTGCAAATTAGTCCCCTCATTAGCTAACTTAAGCTTTGGGGACTCTAAAAGTACAAAAATTCTCAATAAAAACCACTAAGATCACTTACTTGTAGAGATAAGGAGTTGCTGAAAATTTTCAAGCTCCCATGATGTTTTTCTTTGGAAATTTCGGTGGTGAGAAGAAGGGGAAAAGATGATATCTTTTCTTCTCCTTATTTTATTATTTTTCTAGACAAATTACCACCAAAATCTCACCTAATGCTTTGAAAATTTAATTCTTTGTCCCCTATGACCATCTATTAACTTTAGAAAGGTCTATTTGCATATTAGGGACCTCCAATTAAAATCTACAGCTATTAGACACCTTTTGCTTGTAAAACAATCCTTTCTCATTTAATGCGATTTAGTTCTTTTTCACAATTAAGCACACAATTGCTAAAATTAAAGCACCAAAATTTCTATGCAACCTTACTATCATGCTATAATTCATAAAATATTATGAAAATAATTTTCTTTAGCCTCGGATTGTGTTCCCGAAACCATTATTCTGACTAGCCCCAAAATTGGGCTGTGACAGTATCGATGTTTTCGGTAGTCTTGGGATTTTATTTTGCTAAAAAAATTCATAAAAAAAAGGAATATATTTATATGTGAAGTGCAAAATTCTAAAACATTAAAAAAAAGGAGTTACGAAATAAATAAATAAAACAAAAGAGTGAAATTGTCGTACAAATTGTCTGCCCGGAATCATTGGTTCCCAACAAAATCATTCGGCCACACTTAAGCCTTTTCATTTTGTTTTCTAGCCTACCTTTGTACCAACATAAATTCCTAGACCCAAACCGAACATCAATTTTGCAAATCGACTCCACAACAATTGTCGATTTGTCTAAGTAGTCCATTGAGAACTTCGAGAGGCGAACTTGAGCGGAAGAAGGAAAGAGTGCGGTGAGACTATTGGAGTGAACAAAAGCCAAAATTGTGAGAATTTTCTTTCTGAGAGAAGTGTGAGGTTTGTTGTGTGATTAAATTTCATGTCTACAAGTAAGGAAAGGAATCAAATGGACGGGGGTGGTTTGCGACCCGTTCGCAATGTTGTTGGCGGAGGAGTGCCCGACTTAACGCTCCAAGCTCTCATGCACGAAATGGAGCGCATGTTTGATCGAAAGCTTAAATCCATCCAAGAGCGCTTGGACCGTGTTGAAGAACAAGGCCTGCAAGAAAGAGCCCCACAAAATCTGAGAAGGGAGCGAAGACGTACGAGAGTCAACGAAAATGATCTCTATGATCCAAGTGATGTGGAGAGTGACCAAGGTTTTACTCAAAGCGGAAGGCGACAAGGCCACAGAAACTGAGGTCTTCGGGAACGAGATCGAGTGGATGACAACCTGAAGAACATCAAGATGGCCATTCCCCCACTCCAAGGGAAAAATGACCCCGAGGCGTATTTGGAGTGGGAGAAAAAAATCGAGCTAGTCTTCAAGTGCCATAATTACTCGGAGAGCAAGAAGGTGGAGCTTGTGGCCATAGAGTTCTCAGATTATACAATTGTATGGTGGGATCAACTTGTGACGAGTCAAATGAGGAACGGGAAAAGACCTATCTTGACTTGGGCCGAGATGAAGGTAGTCATGAGGAAACGTTTCGTTCCTTCTTACTATCGCTGAGACTTGTACCAGCGATTGCAAAACCTCACCCAAGGCAATCAGAGTGTCGAGGATTACTATAAAGAAATAGAGGTTGCCATGATCTGAGCCGACATTAAGGAAGACCGTGAGGCGACGATGGCTAGATTCCTTGCAGGTTTGAGCCATGACATCGCCAACATAGTAGAGTTACAACACTATGTTGAAGTGATGGACATGGTCCACATGGCCATTAAAGTCAAAAAAAATTAAAGCGGAAGGGAGCCAACCTATCTTATCCTACTTCTTCTACAAACAAGTGGAGTCAAGGAACTAACAAAGCTTCTATTCATCCCAAAGAGCCCGTTGTAGCTACAATCCAATCAGCCAAGTGGTGAGACAAGTAAAGGAAAGCACGAACCTGTCCCTAACCGATCAAGGGATATAAAATGTTTTAAGTGCCAAGGGAGGGGACACACAACCAGTCAATGTCTCAATCGTCAAGTTATGGTGGTTAGGTCAAACAGCGAAATCGAATCTGAAGAAGAAAAGGAGGAAGAGCCTGAAAACGCTACTGACGAGGAAGAATAACTCGAATATCCCGTCGAAGGTGAAATTTTCGTTGTCAAAAGAAATTTAAGCATTCAAAGTGCTGAAGACGAGTAGCAAAGGGAAAATATCTTTCACACTCATTGCCACGTCCAAGGCAAGGTGTGCAGCATGATAATTGACGGAGGAAGTTGCACTAACGTCGCGAGTAGCATACTAGTGGAGAAACTTGGTTTAGCCACGATTAATCATCCGAACCCCTACAAATTGCACTGGCTAAATGATGGTGGAGAACTCAAAGTAACCAAGCAAGTTGTAGTGGCGTTTTCGATTGGCAAGTACCAAGACGAAGTGGTGTGCAATGTAGTGCCAATGTACGCGGGGCATCTAGTGGAGAAACTTGGTTTAGCCAAGACTAAACATCCGAACCCCTACAAATTGCAATGGCTAAATGATGGTGGAGAACTCAATGTAACCAAGCAAGTTGTAGAGGCATTTTCGATTGGAAAGTACCAACACAAGGTGGTGTGCAATGTAGTGCCAATGCACGTGAGACATCTCCTGTTAGGGCGTCCATGGCAATTTGACTGACGTGTGATCCACGATGGATATACAAATCGATACAAGTTCAAACACCTCGGGAAGAATGTCACCTTAGCACCCTTACCCTAAAACATGTGTACGAAGATCAAATTAAGATGAAACAATCTGTAGAAAAATAAAAAAAAAAGAACAATAAAAAAAAGAATGAAAAAGAAAAAGAAAAGAAAAAAAAGTAGAAAAAAGAGAGGAAAAAGTGTAAAAAATGAGTCAAAAATTTGAGTGCAAAAAGAAAAACAAAAAGAGAGTGAGAATGAAAAAATGAGTTTCTTTGGGAGGAAAAGAGAAGTTCAGATGTTGCTATTGATGAGACAGCCCATTCTTGTACTTATGTACAAAGAATATCTTTTTGAAACTAACGGAATTGATAATACGTTGCCATCTTTTGTTGTTTCTTTGCTTCAAGAATTAGAAGATGTATTATCGGATGAAGTGTCGAGTGGCTTGCCACCCATTCGAGGCATTGAGCGTAAAATTGATTTCGTGCCTGGAGCAACGATCCTAAATCGGCCAGCCTATCGGAGCAACCCCGAAGAGACTAAGGAGTTGCAAAGACAAGTTGTTGACTTGATGGAGAAAGGCTACATTCGAGAAAGCTTGAGCCCATGTGTGGTGCCCGTTCTACTAGTTCCAAAGAAGGATGGCTCATGGAGATTGTGTGTCGATTGTCATGCCATCAACAAGATCACTATCAAGTATAGGCATCCCATCCCTCAACATGATGACATGCTCGACGAGCTAAGTGGAGCCCAACTATTTTCGAAAATCGACTTAAAGAGTGGCTATCACCAAATTTGCATGCGGGAGGGAGATAAGTGGAAGACCGCCTTTAAGACCAAATACAACTTGTATGAATGGCTGGTAATGCCGTTTGGTCTTACTAATGCTCCTAGTACATTTATGCGTTTAATGAACCATGTATTGCGTGCTTTCATTGTTAAGTTCTGTGTGGTTTACTTTGATGATATTTTAATATACAGCAAGTCTTTGGAAGACCATGTTCAACATTTGCATGCAGTGTTAGAAGTTTTGCGTAAGGAAATTCTTCATGCTAATTTTAAGAAATGTTCTTTTTGTACTAATAAAGTTGTGTTTTTAGAATTTATGGTGAGTGCCGATGGCCTTGAAGTTGATCAAGAAAAAATCAAAGTGATCCAAGATTGGCCACGTCCTATGAACATCAGCCAAGTAAGGAGTTTTCATGGATTATCAAGTTTTTATAGGAGGTTTGTACCAAACTTCAGTACCTTAACCACCCCCTTAACAGGTATCATAAAGAAAAATTCTCCATTCAATTAGACTGATGAACAAGAAATTTCTTTTAATAAAATTAAGGAATGTTTAACTAGCACTTCTTTATTGTCCCTACCTGATTTTAACAAAACATTCGAAGTTCAGTGTGATGCATCAGGGATAGGAATCGAAACGGTCTTGACTCAAGACGGACAACCCATCGCGTATTTCAGTGAGAAACTCAATGGAGCTGCTCTCAATTATCCTACATATGATAAGGAGATGTATGCCTTAATTCGAGCTTTAGAGACCTCGCAACATTATCTTTGGCCTAAAGAGTTTGTCATACATACGAATCATGAGGCATTGAAGCACCTTAAGGGACAAACCAAGCTGAACAAGCGTCATGCTAAATGGGTGGAGTTCCTAGAATCTTTTCCTTATGTGATCAAATACAAGAAAGGTAAAGAAAATATCGTTGCTAATGCATTGTCACGAAGGTATGCTCTTATCAATCAATTAGATTCTAAATTGCTTGGTTTTGAGTATTTGAAAGATATCTATGGAACTGATATTGATTTTGGTGAGATATATAATTCTTATGTACAAGGTGCTCATGAAAAGTACTATCAACAAGATGGCTACCTATTTCGTGAAGGTAAGTTGTGTATACCCCATGGTTCTATTCAAGAAGTGCTCGTTAACGAAGCCCACAGCGAAGGACTTATAAGCCACTTTGGTGTAGCCAAAACTTTGGCTATACTTCAAGAACATTTTTATTGGTCTAAGATGAAACGCAACGTGATGAGAAAGTGTGAGCATTGCATTGCCTGCAAGAAAGCTAAGTCACGAATCAAACCACATGGTTTGTATACACCATTGCCAATCCGAATGTACCACGGGTAGATATATCTATGGACTTTATTCTAGGGCTTCCTAGAACCAAGAGTGGGAAAGACTCAATTTTTGTTGTTGTAGACAGATTCTCTAAAATGGCCCATTTTATTTCATGTCATAAAATTGATGAGGCTTTAAATGTTGCTAACTTGTTTTTCAAGGAAATCGTTCGATTGCATGGAGTACCGCAGACCATCGTTTCCGATCGAGATGCCAAGTTTCTTAGCCCTCTTTGGAGGACCTTTTGGGTTAAGTTAGGCACCAAGTTATTGTTCTCTACAATGTGCCACCCCCAAACGGATGGCCAAATGGAAGTAGTCAATCGAGTTTTATCGACCTTACTACGGGCCATTATTAGGAAAAACTTGAAGACGTGGGAGGAATGCTTGCCACACATAGAATTCTCCTACAACCGATCGGTTCACTCGGCCACTAAGCATTCTCCTTTTGAGGTGGTATATGGTTTCAACTCTTTAACTCCTTTGGATTTAGTTCCTTTGCCTTCTAACAAATTTGTACATGTAATTGGCAAGAGACAGGTTGATTTTGTTAAACAGCTTCATCAAAAAGTCAAAGATAATATTAAGAGGAGAATCGAGCAATATGTTCGTAAGGCGAACAAGGGACACAAACGAATCATATTTGAACCTGGTGATTGGGTTTGGATCCATATGCGCAAGGAAAGATTTCCCGAACAAAGAAGGTCTAAGCTACTACCAAGGGGTGATGGTCCTTTACAAGTCTTGGAGAGGGTCAACGACAATGCTTATAAGTTGGACTTATCATGTGAGTATGGAGTTAGTGCTAGCTTCAATGTTGCTGACTTATCCTTTTTTGATGTAGGTGACGATTTGGGGACAAATCGCCTCGAAGAGGGGGGGATGATGCGATCCTAGCTAGGGAAGCTGCTGCTAATCCCATAGAGCTGCCCCAAGGACCTATTACTCAGTTATGTTCTAAGAAGTTCCAAGAAGCCCTTGCAAGTTACATTGATTGGGCATGGGGGGAGGAAGTGGCTGGACTTATTGATCACACATGGACCAGCTCAATAAGCATCCCATGCAGCTTACTTCACGCTGAATTTTAATTTTCATTTTGAGCTGATTAGTTGCTGGAATAAAACATTAATGTTGTTTAGTTATTTTAGTTATTATTAATTTAAGTCTTTAATGTGTCTTAAGTTAATTTAATGTGTTTCATTTAGTTCAGCAATTAATATGTCATAAGTTTATTAAAATGTCTTAGTTACCACAGCTATTTAATATGTCCTAGGTTCAGGCATCTTAAATGTGTCTAAAACTAAGGCAACTTAAATGGTGTCTTGAATATGTCCTTAACCAAATTTAAATGTGTTTGTAGGAGTTCACACCAGCTGATCAGCTCGCTAGATGCATGGGACAACATTTAATGAAGAAACATGCATTTTGCATGTTCAATGGAGGGCTTAATTACAGAGTTGCTGATTGCTCTCCTCCAAGTGCCTTTTCGTGGAGAGCAAAGGCCAAAAGCAAGTTCACACTAGACCATTCAACTAGAAAAAGAGCTCACACCTTGGAGGCTGATCAAATTCGGCTGTTCACACCATGGGCTGTTCGTGCGCCTAAAATGCCATCAATGTGGCTGCTGCTTATTCGGCTGCCCATGGATGAATTAAAGGATGTATTAAAGTTCCTTGGGTACTCATTCATTGGACATTTCAGTTCAACTCACCAGCTCATTAATTTAGCTGAACTGGAAGACTAAATGAGCTGACCATTGGCATCACCTAGGCCTAGACTTTGTTACAAGACATGTAATTATTCTAGAAGCTCATTAACAGTTTAATTAAGCTGATTGCATTTGACCATTTGGATAGGCTTCACTTAGGCCTATAAATATTTAGTTATTTGCTGGTTGTAAGGACGTTTGATCATTTGATTAATATTATATTACTTTGTGAGAATTCAAACTCTCATTGTTCTCTTTAGACTGAATTGACTTATTAAGATAATTCTTGTGGCGTCAATTCCTGTCTTTCTTCGAACTTATCGCTTTGTTAAGTGTGGTGTTCACCTATACCCGTGGTTCCTATCATTCATAGATAGTGGGCCAAGGTTCTTTGTTTTACCGTTACTATTTCCATCACCTTTATCACTTAAGTGCTATTATAGGTTTCGGGTCAACATAGCCTATTTTGTTGGTTCAACCTTAGCCTTAGTTGAATCCATTTCCTTTGCTACCTTAACCGTTTCCCAACCCCCTTTGTTTCAACCTATCATCCTTATTTTAAAACCTATTTTGCAAACATCCTGTTCTTACTTGAATTTTACGATCGGGCAACTAATACGACTCGAATCAACACCGAGGCGGGTTCGTATCAATTTCATTTTTTATTTTTAATTAATAAACATATTATTTTCAAGTTTTTTATTTATAATTTATTTTTTAAATTAATAACTCTCTTATTAATAAAATCAAATAGTTATTGTCAAATATGATTATTTTTAGTAAATATAATTTTTATATGTGCAATATTTATTTTTTAGTCATTATCATGAGTGTAGTAAATTTTAGTATTAAAGTATGTGTATTTGAAATAATTATTTGAAATATTTCACATATAAACATAATGATATTTGAAATAATTAATTGAAATATTTCACATGCAAAAATATTTGAAATATTTTACATATAAAAATAATAATGATATTTGAAATAATTATTTGATTTTATAATATTAGAAATCGCCATACCTACAATATATGTAGAGAAAATAAATATTTGACATATAAATATTATATATAAAGAAAAATACATCATAATAGTCAGTTGATGTTTTTTAAAAATAAAATATATTTGACATAATGATAAATATCAATTTTATCAAAAATATATTTTTATTATATAATTAGCAATAATTTTTGGTTTTCTAAATAAAAGATTTATTAATTAAAAAGATGAATTAAAAATAAAAAAATTGAAAACAATATATTTATTAATTAAAAACATAAATTAAAAAAAATAACTTGAAACAACATGAAATAAAAAAAAGATCACGTATATTTAACCATCTGACCAAAAACGCATCCTACAAAGTTTACTCATTCCCTTAAATATAAGAGAAACTAGCTCATTTCCCTAATTTTTCTTTAAAATTGGCCTTTTCATCAAACTTGGCCATTTCCTTCAGGTGCTTTTTTTTTTTGGTGAAAAGAAAATACAAGGACAAACTCAAACCCTCAAAGGATGATCTTCAAACAATCTTCAGCCTAGTCGCTTAGTACGAACAGACTTAGCCAAATAATCGACAACAAGGTTTTCTTCTCTGGGGACATATTGAATTTTCCTTAATAAGGTAGAGTTGAAACTCCCCGAAGGATCTTCCAAGATAACATTAATAGCGTCAGTACTATCGGTTTGAATTAGAATTTTCTCGAAACGCCTATCCAGAATAAGGTTCAATCTATCTAGAATTCCCCAAAACTCTTCTTCCAAGACGGTGCAATTGCCCAAATATTTGGTGAACCCAATGATCCACTTTCCATTATGGTCTTTCACACATCCACCATCTGTAGCGAAGCCTTCATCGATCCTTACCGAACCATCAGTGCTCAAACTCACTCAACTGCTAGGTAAAGGCCAATTGTGAATATGACTACAAGCATTATGAGATGAGGTTCTTAAAGTGGAGGAATATTGTTTTGCCCAACTATATGAGATTTTGATAATCTCATCGACACTCCATTTGATACCTTGGAAAGTGAATAGGTTTCGATTTTTCCAAATACGCCACACAATAATCCCAAAGAGACATGGCCAGTCCATTCCATCTAAAGGAGAAAAATGACCCTGAAGATTGCTCTTCATCCATTCGGAGAGAGATCTATTATAGAAAACAGAAAGATCTTGCTGCAGAAAAAGCTTGTCCCAAACACCTCTGGAAACATTGCAGTCTCTGAGAATATGCAAAACATTTTCATAATCATGTCCACAAAGGCCACAAGCGCTACTACTCCCAAAGCCGCATCTTACTCTCTAGGCATTTGTTAAGAGACATTGTTTAAGAGCCAACCAAATAAAAAAACGAATCCAATGGGGGCTGCGAAACTTCCATGAAATTTCCCAGAGCTGATCTTTTAAGTTGAAAGTGCCTTCCCGAACCTTCTCATAGGCGCTTTTGAGAGAGAAAGAGCTTGTCGAGGTAGCTCTCCAGATAATTTGATTAGAACCTAACAAGGGATGTGGTAGTGGAACACCAATTATTTTGCTGATAGTCTCCCCAAGAACCAAGGGCCTAAGAAGATCCAACTTCCGGGATCCATCACCTGCAACCATACTATTAAGAGAACAATCTAGAAAAGGGTTAGCAGAATAAGGGATAAGGTTAAATAAGGGACCACAATTGGGAATCCAGGGGTCTTGCCAGCACTTGATGCTATTTCCGTCTCCAACTGACCAGATAAGGTTGTCACGAATGAGGGGCCATACCTAAGAAATGGATCTCCAAAGAAAGGAACATCGAATCTGTGATAAGTCATCAGGTAAACCGCTAGGGACTCTATATTTAGAATGGAGTACCTAAATCAAAAAGGCATTAGTATTAGAGATGATGTTAAAACCAACCTTTATCATGAAAGAGGTATTGTGATCCTTCAACTGTCTGAGTCTAAGACCTCCATTAGACTTAGGTTGGCGCACCGAATCCTAACGGACCAAGGCCGTTTTTAAGTTGCCATTATGAACTCCCTAGAAAAATTTTTGAACTATGCGCTCAATCTCATCACGGACACCTTTGGAAACCATCATTGTTTGCATAAAGTAACTAGGAATTGAGAGAAGGACAGATTGTGCTAAAGTGACCCTTCCAGCTAAAGAAAGTTTACTAGCATCCTATGTAACATCCTGGTGTAGGGCCTAGTTGGAATAGTGGTGTGAGACCACAAATCCGAGGTCTATGTATGAGTTTTTGAGGTTTATGCTATGTTTGCATGTTAGTGTGAATGTTTCATGAAGCAATTTTGTGAAATTTCGGTTAAATTGTCCAAAAGGACTAAATTGCAAAAGTTGTAAAATGTGAGATTCTAGAAGCTATTTGTCTGAAATAGCTTTAGAATATTAATTAGAGGTCCTTAATAGCAATTTACACAAATTCTAATTTTTTCGACAAAATTGGGCATGGATGAGTTAAAATAAAAAGTTTATCAAAAAGGGCATTTTGGTCATTTAGCAATTAAATGATTAAAAATGAGGAAAAGATGACAAAATTCATTCATCTTCTTCTCCAAGGCTGCCGAAATTTTCAAGAGCCATTGTTAGGGTTCTTCAAAATTTTCAAGCTTGCTAGTAAGTGCATCAAGCTTGCTAGTAAGTGCATCTAAGCCCCGTTTTTTATATTCTTCGTATTTTTAAAGTCCTAGTAGCATGAATAAGCTATTTTTAGCTATTTGATGAGCTATATTGAATGTTCAAAAATGTGGCCATGTATGACATGCATGTATGTTGATGTTTCATGGAAGATTATGAAAGCTTGATGTAGTAGAAACATCTTTTGCTAAGTGATTTTCCATGAAAATGCATGTAGGGACTAGTTTGTGAAAGTTTTAAGCTTGGTCATACATGTGTGATTTAGTGAGAATTGGTGAATGCTTTAGTTGAGTAAGTGATTCGGCTAAGCATGAAAGGCTAGAAAGTTGAATAAAAATCACTATATGAGCCTTGGGGCAAAAGTGTAATTGTGAGAAAGATTAGAGGCAAAAGAGTAATTTTTGCCAAAGTATGAGATAAGTGTCAATTTAGTCAATGTGTGTATTAAATAAGCTGATTTATTCATTATAGATCAAGAAAGACGAAGCCCGAATCTAAACCGAGGCAAGAGCAAGGTGGTGGACTAAATTTCATATTTCTATACTTTTGAGTATCGAGGTAAGTCTATGCTTAAACAATACATTCATACTTACAATTTCTTAATGCTAGCTAGTGTGTAGCATGATTGAGAACCTATGTGGGATGAATGTGGTAGAAATTGTGAATGGATGTATGGTTAAGTAAGTAGATATGTGAATGTGTGGTGAGAATGCTAAATGGTGGGCTAAGTGCGATACCATCTTAATGCATACTGACGATAAGCTGGTTATGTGCTATGCTATCGTTAGGTATATCGTCTCGTGGGCTACGTGCGAAAGCACTATGAATACCTTTATGGTAGGCTCAGTGCGATACTACCTTATTAGTTGATTGTGGTGGGCTAAGTGAGAAACCACCGAGAAATTAGCGGTGTGGATTAGATGTGTGGTTGTATTATTGAGTTAATTAGCTGTGTGGATGAATTATCGAGATATGATGTTGTGTTGTATATTGTGTAAATGTAATATTGAATGCAGGGATGCATTTCAATGGTTATGAGTATGTGACTCATGATGTGTTGGGAATGTGGTAAGGGATAGAAAGAGTAAGCATAGCTGTACATTATATGTTAGTATGATGCTAATTGTTGTTTATCTTATACTATGACGCTTAATTATTTATGTGTAAACTTACTAAGCTCAAAGCTTAAGTGTTGAATCAAGATACGAGGATCAATTGAAAGATCGACCACACTATCAGCACACTCTGGTACATGAGACTCAATGTTTTGTATATGGCATGTATAGGGGCTAGACAAGTTAGTGAATTTTGTTGTAAATGGCTAAGATGTGTTGGCCTTTAGATGGATAGTCTATTTTGAGTTATGCCATCGTTGTTGACTACCATATTATATGAAAAGATGTAGTTATTTATGTGAGATTGCACTTTAATTTGAGTTGCTTATCGATGTGTTGAATGAGTGCATGTTATGTATGCTAGAGGGGTGAGAAGAGCTTAGCATATAGCTTTGTTCTTGTCCATGTGGATAGACACACGGGCGTGTGTCTAGGCCATGTGTGACACACGGTCAGCCCATGGGCGTGTGACTTGGCCGTGTGTCCCCTGCATGTTGATCTTTTAAGTCAAAATTGGCCACGAACTAGCCACACGAGCGTGTGTCTAGACTCTAGGCCGTGTAAGTGAAGTCAGTGTTCACCACGGTTGGAGAGCACGGGCGTGTACCCTAGCCGTAGGGCATTGGCAGAATGCTTGAGTTTTTATGCATGGTTTGTGGACACGGGCGTGTGTGACTATACACGGGCCTGTCTTATCTTACACGGGCGTGTGAGCCCTGTATAAAAGAGGAAAATTTTAAGAATCGAAAAGGTTCTGGAATAGTCTCTAGAGCCCTCGTGTGTATGAGTGAGGCCTCATTAGTCGAGAAAGAGGTTACTGAGGTGACTTAAGAGAGTAGTCACGGTGAGCCTAAGTGGCGATCATGAGGTTTTAGTTCGGTAACTCCTCGGGCCCGGTTCTGGCATAGAACCCGAGTAAGGGGTGTTACATCCTAGCTAGATAATTTATTACGAACCCTTTCCACTACAAAACTTAGAGTGATGTTGTTGACTTTATCATGAAGAAGTGTAACTCCCAGGTAAAAGCCCAAATTAGTAACTTTTTGAAAGCTAAAAAATTCACTTATGCGCTCCCCTAAGTTATCATCCACACCTTTTGAGAAAAATATATTATTCTTTCGCGAGTTAATCTGATGCCCTAAATAATCACAAAACTCATCTAGAATATTTTTAATGACTCGAGCTTGATTCTCTTCAGCATGACCAAAGAGAATCAAGTCATCAGCAAATAAAAGATGAGATAACGGAGGGCCACCATGGGACAATCTGATAGGAGTCAAATTACCAACACCAATAGCGTTACGGATAATGTGACCTAACCACTCCATACAAAGAAGAAATAGATAAGGAGATAAAGGACATCCCTGACGAACACCCCTAGCTGGTCGAAATTTCTGGGTTAGGACGCCATTCCACAAGACATGCATAGTAGAGCTAGAAATCGTAGACATAATAACATTACGTAAAAAACAGGAATACCTGCAGCTTGGAGCGACGCATCAATGAAATCCCACCGAACACGGTCAAAGGCCTTCTCCAGGTCAATTTTGATGGCCATCCACTTTCTATTTTTCTGCGTACCTCTCATGGAATGAATAACCTCTTAAGCAATAATGATGTTATCAGTGATATTCCGCCCTACAACAAAACCAACTTGCTCGGGAGCTAGGAGCCTCGGGAAGACTACTTTAAAGCGACTGGCAATGATCGTCATGACAAGTTTATAGAGAACAGAACATAAGCTGATTGGCCTGAACTGAGAGAACTCCACAAGATTCCTTCAGGTGCTTCTTTAATCTCATTAGCAATTGCAAGTGTGCTTTTGTCAAAGTGAATAAGAAGAGTACAGGACTTCTCCATTTCTAGCTAGTTTTCTGGTAATATAAATGAAAATAAAAAATTCAATTAAACAACCAAAAATAAAGTAAAACATGAGGATTCTCTAAGCTGGGGTCAAATAAAGACATTTTGGGGCAAAACATTCATCTATGAAATGACAATTTTAAAATTGTGCTTACAAATCATTCAAAATGTCTTAAATTAGGTAGCTTTGAAAGAGAACCATTTTGAACAATGAGGAATGATTACTTCAAAATTCTCGAAGTTGTTTGAAAATTGAATTGATTAATCAACTCTATGATCATCCTGAAGTGAATGTTAATGCTAATGGTATATCATTACTAGAAAATTTGAAAAAAAATTACTAAAGAATTTGCAGATAAATCTTTTATAAACAATAACAGTCACTAATTAATGTACATTTTAGGGGAAAATCACACACGAAAAGCTTTACAACAAACTTACTTTTTAATCGCTTGTTCATGCTAAACGGGCTATCAATCCAAGACATACCTACTTCACATAAAAGCATCGTATCTTCAACTCTAGGCAAATCCACCATATGCTGGAATCGAAGTAGATCTAAATAAAAAATATTGGTTATCTCGGCTTAATTATTAACAAAGAACCATTTTTGTTGATCTGATGGGGTGAATTGCTTCAGTTCCAGTATCCGAGGAAAGCTATTGGTGGCGATGAACGGCTAAGGTTTGCTGCAGAAGGGAAATAAGATGAAAAGAAGAAGGAGAAGAAGATAGGGAAAAGAGAAAAAAAAAACGATTTAATATTAAAAAACAATGGAAATAAGTTTTTGTATTTAAAAAAGAGAGGGGAAGAAGATTTCCTTTGCCCCATTTACCTGCCTCTATATGTGATCCATGGATTTTATTGGACCATGTGCAAATTCATATATTTTTATATAAAATTTTGTATCTACTTTTAACCTCGTTTCTTTTTCCTTATTTGTCTCAAACTTTTTTTTTATTGTTTAAGAGAAGTTAAAAGTAGACTCAAAAGTTTATTTAAAAATAAATGAGTTTACACATGGCCCAATAAAATCTATGGGGCACCATAGAAGCAGGTCAATAGGTAGAAGAAATTTGTTGGAGAGGAGAAAGCCCAGTAATATTCATATTCATGTTCAATAAATGGTTGAATGATGTTTTCGTAATAAATATTAATGACAGTATTATAATTTTTAAAAATTAATGGAAAAAATGAAATTTTAACTAAAATTCAGTCACATTTAGTGTAGTTTACCCTTGAAAATTGTTAAGCGACAAAAAGAGTGATGTGTATAATTTTGATTTGGTGTTGTCTAGAATTGACTACTAAGAAAAGGCCAAATGATTCGTCATTTGGCTAGAACGAAGACCCAATGAGGTACTTCACTGAGCTTGTTATATCATAAGCATCCCCGAAGGAGTCGAAAATGGCTACAAAAACTAGCGCAGATTATTGATCCAAGGATGAGCACATCAGCATTTGATTTCAAGGAAATTGAGAAAGTTTTGAATGTGGCTCTTACATGTACTTCTTTCCCACTAACAGACCTTACATGAGGAAGGTAGTTGAATTGCTAAAGGTGTGTGTCATTTGTAGAGTTGTTAATTGGCTGCCTCTATTGCCTAGCTCTGAAAATTGGTCCCAATAAAAGAGAGGATTTAAAAAAAAAATACAAGGCTAAAAAATAAGTTTATGTAATATTTTTTTTTTCTTGAATTTGGCCTAAATATATTATTTTATAAAAATATTAATTGCATATATTAAAATATAATAATATATTTATACTTAACCGATCACTAACTCAAAAACAATTAAACTCAATTCCTCAAAACCCAAACAAGCCTATCCAACTTAAGTAAATAACCTTGCCGAACATTTAAAAATAATCTTTACTCAAAGGGGCAACTGTCTGATTTTTTAAGTTAATATTTTTATTGATTCGATTCTGAAATTTTGAACTTCATCCATGTTAACAGTGTTTATTGTTGGTTGTGTTTTGGAACTTCATCCATGTTAACCGAGTGATGATCTAGTGCTTTAGCTACATCAGTCAAATGGCAAAACCATACGTTTACATTATCTAATCAATGCATTATTTTTTTAAAAAATTGTTTTAATATAAAAACTAAGTTAATATGGATGGTAAGCTTATATTTTTATATTTAGATTAGGTTTGAGTAAAATTTTAAACTTATTTTTTAATTAAATTTGGACTTGAAAATTACTATAAATATCAATATAAACTCAACTCAAACATGATTGGGCTCACTCAAAATCTACCATTTATGTTTTTAACACTACATTTTGTGGCCCATGCAATTGTGGCAAAGTAGTTTGCGAATATGGCGACTTTTTGTTTGCATTTTAAGTAGTTTGGTTAGTTTATATTTCTAATTTATGAAAAATACCAAATGTGTTAATTATTATTATTTAATCTAGTCATATAGTTGAAATTAAAAACATCATTTAATAACCCTTTTTTTCCAAATTTCAGCAATTTATTTTCCTTTTTTTTATTTTTTATTTACAAGAAAATTCATCGGCAGAGGTAAATTATCATTTCTTAACAAATCTAAACATTTGATAACATAACCAAATTTAAAAAGACAGAAAGAAAAAGAAATAAAATAAACCCATCAAACTATATGAAAAAATGCTTAAAAAACAAAAAAAAAAAAAAATTGAGATATGTCAGCTTAGCTAATTTCTTTCCATTTAATCAAAGTTCAAAGTTAATGCTTCTTTAATTGAAATTGGGTCCAAAAAGAGATCAATTTCAAGTTGCACAAATAGAAATATGCTATTCATATATTTAATGGAGATGGCAGGTATCTATTTTTTTGGATCAAATCATGAATGCTTGGCTTACAAGCTAAGAGTGTAAATTATCAACCACATGACAACAACATTTGATCCGTCGATGTAAATGGCCTTACTTTTCAGTTTTTTAATTGAAAATACAACATGAGAGCTTTTCTAAACTTTTGATTTTATACTCGTGTACCCTTTTTTTTCTCTTTTGGCTAGTAAATTGAGTAGATGGATAGTTTGAGTTACGTTTATATAAAAATTTGGTCTTTATTTAAGTATTTAAAGTTTTACTTAAACTATGTTTTTTACATAAATTACTACAATTATTATTTCTTTTTTTTTTAAAAAATTAACCAATTATTTTAGGGTAAACTATAAAAATAGTCATTTTTGTTTGCCTTAGAACATTTTAGTCACTTATGTTTGAAATGTTACGTTTTAGTCACTTGCGTTATCGTTTTGTTACGAAGTGGTCACTCTACCATTCAACTCCATTACCTCCCTAACGGCAGTCCAAATGGGTTTTAAATGCCAACTTGGACGTCCAGTTGCTAAGACGAAAATTGGTTTTTAATTAAATAAATTTAATTTGGATTGTCACATAGGACATCCAAGTTGGCATTTAAAACCCATTTGGACTATCACGTAGGACCGTCGTTAGGGAGGTAACGAAGCTTAACGGTAGAGTGACCACTTCATAACAAAACGATAACGTAAGTGACTAAAACGTAACATTTTAAACATAAGTGACTAAAATGTAATCTAAGGTAAATAAAAGTGACTATTTTTGTAGTTTACCCATAATACCTACCATTTTCTAATTAAAATTTAAAAATCAACTTAATATTAAATAAAAGTAAAATAACATATTTAACATTATATTTACAAATTATCTCTCTCTTTCTCGTTTTCGTCGTCTTCTTTAATATTTAAACTCAATCACCGTACCAACCACAACCTTTAATATTTAAAATCCTCCCTCCACTTTGATAGCTTCTCCCTTCTCTTCAACTTACGTTTTTCCCCGAAATAAATTGTTGTTTTTTATTGAAGCTAATTATAAGAGAAGTGACAAGAGCAGTGTCAACTACACTTGTCATTGTACATGCAACACCCCTCACATGTATTCAACGTCGGAATAGGGTTACGGAGCATTACCAGACTTACAAAACAATTTAACAACTATTTAACATACAATTGTTCAATTCAATCATTCATCGTTCAATCTCAATCAATTTGTCCCTATTAAAAGCCTACGAGGCCTTAAACATGCTTTGGGAGTGGTTCGGGACTAAACTGATAACTCAGGAAATACGAGTGGTAACCGAGGTGTTACGAGAGATTCGGCTATGAGATCTAAGCCACGAGCACCTGTCCGAGCTTATGCTATCCGTGCACAGGAGGAGGCAGCATTGCCAGAAGTTATTACCGGTACTTTCTCTCTTTTCGATACTGATATAATTGCGTTGATAGATCCTGGATCAACCCATTTATATATATGTATGAATTTAATGTTTAAAAAGAGTTTACATGTCGAGTCTACAGAGTTTATAATTAAAGTATCGAACCCCTTAGGCAAGTCTGTTGTAGTTGATAAAATTTGTAAGAATTTTCCTTTAATGACTAGGGGTTTCTGTTTTTTGACAGACTTGATGCTTCTACCGTTTGATGATTTTATGTGATTCTGGGTATGGATTGGTTGACTATGCATGATACAGTTGTAAATTGTAGATGAAATATTATTGAATTTAAATCGCAGAATGGTGAAATTTTTCATATTGAGTTTGATGATTCGAGTGAGTTACCTACTGTGATATCGTCTATGTTAGCTCAGAAATGCATGAAAAATGGATATTATGCATATCTTGCATACGTACTGGATACAAAGGTGTCTGAATCAAAGATTGAATCTGTACCTGTTGTTTGTGAGTTTTCGGATGTATTTTCAGAAGAATTACCGAGTTTGCCACTGATCAGAGAGGTTGAATTTGGTATTGAATTAGTACCGGGAACAACACTGATATCGATAGCTCCGTACAGAATGGCTCCAACTGAATTAAAAGAGTTGAAAGCTCAGTTGCAAGAATTGACAGGCAGAGGTTTCGCACGACCAAGTTATTCGCCCTGGGGTGCACCGGTATTGTTTGTAAAGAAGAAAGACGGCACGATGAGAATGTGTATCGATTACAGACAATTGAATAAAGTGACTATAAAGAACAAATACCCTCTACCGCGGATTGATGATTTATTTGATCAGTTGAAAGAGGCTACAGTATTTTCAATTATTGATTTGAGATCGAGTTATTATCAGTTGCGAGTTAAAGAGTCGAATGTGCTGAAAACTGTGTTTAGAACGAGGTACAAACATTATGAATTCCTTGTTATGCCTTTCAGATTAACTAATGCTCCTGTAGTTTTTATGGACTTGATGAACCAGATATTCAGACCATATTTAGACAGATTCGTTTTTCTATTCATTGACAATATTCTAATTTATTCACGAGATGAATCTGAACATACCGAGCACTTGAGAATTGTGTTACAAACTCTACATGATAAGAAATTGTTTGCAAAGCTCAGTAAATGTGAGTTTTGGCTCCGAGAGTTTCGATTTCTGGGGCATATTGTTTCAGCTGAACGTATTAGAGTTGACCCGAGTAAGATTTCTACTATTGTTGACTGGAAACCTCCGAGAAATGTGTCTGAAGCCCGTAATTTTTTGGGTTTAGTGGGATATTACCGAAGATTCGTGAAAGGATTTTTGATGATTGCGACACCAATGACACGACTACTTCAGAAAGATATGAAATTTGAATGGTCAGAAAAATGTCAGCAGAGTTTCAAACAGTTGAAAGTACTGTTAACTGAAGCACCAGTTCTGGTTTAACCTGAATCGAGGAAAGAGTTTGTGATTTATAGTGACGTGTCATTAAAAGGTTTGGGATGTGTTGTGATGCAAGAAGGAAAAGTTATAGCTTATGCTTCTTGACAATTGAAACCGCATGAAAAGAATTATCTGACGCACGACTTAGAATTGGCTGCGATTGCATTCGCATTGAAAATTTGGCGACACTATTTATATGGTGGAAAATGCCACATTTATACGGATCCCAAAAGCTTAAAATATCTGATGTCACAGAAAGATTTCAATCTGCGACAACGAAGATGGCTCGAGTTATTGAAAGATTATGAATTTGTGATTGATTATCACCCGGGAAAAGCTAATGTTGTTGTTGATGCCCTGAGCCGAAAATCTTTGTTTGCATTATGAGTAATGAATACCCAATTGATGATTTGTGATGATGGGTCTATTTTAGCTTAATTAAAACTAAATCGGTATTTCTTCAACAAATCTGTGAAGCTCAGAAAAATTACCGGTAATTGCAAATTAAACGGATTCAATGTGAGACTATTCCTAATTCAGAGTTTTAGATTGGAGCCGATGATTGTTTAAGGTTCTAGAATAGAATTTGCATACCGAGAAATTTAGAACTCATTCAGAAGATTTTGTATGAAGCATGCAATAGCTGCTTATCTATTCATCTGGGGAGTACCAAAATGTACAACGATTTGAAACAGTTTTATTAGTAGCAAGGCATGAAACGAGCTATCTCAGAGTTTGTTTCTAAATGTTTGATTTTTTAGTAAGTCAAAGCTAAACATCAAGTACCATCGGGTTTACTACAGTCTGTGATGATTCCCGGGTGGAAGTGGGATAGAATTACATGGATTTTGTGTCAGGATTGCCTCTAACTCCAAAAAAGAAAGATGTTATCTGGGTTGTCGTTGATTGACTAAAAAAATCTGCTCATTTCATACCGGTACATACAGATTACTCATTTGATAAGCTAGTTGAATTTTATGTTTTTGAGATTGTTCGTTTGCACGGAGTGCCACTATCTATTATCTCTGATAGAGATCTGATATTTACGTCATGATTTTGGAAGAAACTGCAAGAAGCTCTAGGAAAAACAGTTGAATTCCAGTACTGCTTTTCATCCTCAGACTGACAATCAGACCAAGTGAGTTATTCAGATTCTCAAAGACATGTTAAGATGTTGTATTTTAGAGTTTGAGAACAATTGGGAAAAATACTTACTGTTTATTGAGTTCGCGTATAAAAATAGTTTTCAAATGAGTATAAAAATGGCACCGTACGAAGCTTTATATGGTCACAAATGTCGAACTCCATTATACTGGACTGAACTAAATGAGAAAAATATTCACATGGGTTGAATTGATCAAATAAACTAAAGAAAAAGTGAAAACGATTCGCGGCAATTTAAAAGCAACTTCAAATCGACAAAAATCATACGCGGATTTGAAACTAAAAGAAATTGAGTTTCAAGTCAGGGATCGAATGTTTCTAAAGGTGTCACCGTGGAAAAAGGTTCTTCAATTCGGCCGTAAAGGAAAGTTGAGTCCGCGATTTATCGGACCGTATGAGATTGTCGAAAGAATATGGTTTGGAGCGTATCGACTAGCTTTACCGTCAGAACTTGAAAAGATTCATAATGTCTTTCACATTTCTATGTTACGTCAACACAGATCCGATCCGTCACATGTGATTTCTCCATTAGAGGTTGAGATAAAGACTGATTTGACATATAGCGAAGAACAAATCAGGATTTTAGCTCGTGAAATCAAAGAATTGAGAAATAAACGCATAGCCCTAGTGAAGGTTCTTTGGCATAAACACGGGATTGAGGAAGCTACGTGGGAACCCGGGGAAGCTATGAGAAAATAGTACCTTAATCTATTTACTGGTAAGATTTTCAAGGACAAAAATCCCTAAGGGGGAGAGTTGTGACAGCCCATTTTTAATCAAATCAGAACAATGGTTTTGGGACCACAAATCTGAAGTCAAAATATTTATTTTATTATTAATTTAATGTTAACAGCATGATAGCATGTATGTGTGAAAATTTCGTTAAGAACTTTTATCGTTTATTTGGTTAACTTGATAAAAAATGACTAAATCGAGTAAAGCATAAAACATGAGTCTAATAGCTAAAGGTGTCTAATAGCTATTGTTTATTAAAGTGGAGCTCCTTAACCATTAAAAGCATGAGTGGACTTATATAAACATTAAATGGATGTTATTAAAAGGTTTATAATAAGGTTAAAATAGTAAATTAGTAATTATAAGTAAAACAAAATAAAACAAAGGTTGTATCATCTTCAACCTTGAGATATTCCACCGACATATTGAGAAAAGAAAAGAAATTAGGGCTTTAAAACATTCGGTCATTGCATAGCTCAATTGGTAAGTGATTTTGACTTCGTTTTTAATGATTTCTATGTTTTTACAATCGTTGCTTCGTATTCTACCTAGCCTGTACCTTAGATTTCGAAACTGTTAAAGGTTTATCATGTTGCCATTGTTGAATGCTTGAATAATTTGATGAATTATGGTAGATTTGGAAGGTTTAATGTTAGATTAATAGTTTTTGTAAAGTGATTTTTGACAAAAATGTCAAAAAGGGATTAACTTGAGAAAATGTGAAATGTGTGGTTAAAAGTGTGAATAAACAAGAAATATGGGCTAATATGAGTACTAGAGAAATTCAGCTAGCATGAGTTGTGGTTAAATTGCATGAATTTGTGATTTTATAAATAAGGACTAAATTGTAAAAGATGTGAAATATTAAGGGAAAATGTGTAAAAATGCCTTAAAGTAAAATTTGGACTAAATTGAATAGACTGAATGCTGAATGTGCTAAATTTGATCATATATAGATCAAGATAAGCAGAGGTCGGGTTTAGATTGAGGAAAAGGAAAAGTGGACGAATAGTCGATAAATTCCATCCAAGCAACTCGAGGTAGGTTCGTATAATTAGAATTGGATCTTTAAATACTTGTAAATTGTTTGAAATGAAAGTATAATTGAATAAATGGTATTACTGAGTTTGAATGCCTAATTGATGAGAATTATTGAATACTGAGTCCAGTTTGAGCCATAGAAAGTCATAGGATACGTGTGACATGTCACTAGGGTTACCGTTTTGGTCGAGATCCTGCATATGTTGCAGACTCACCAAAACTCGTGTGAGCTTACCGATATATCAGCTCGTAAGATCTTACTATTTTCAGCTCGCCAGAGCTTACCGTTTCAGCTTAATAGAGCTTACTGTCCATCAGCTCAGGAGGAGCTTACTGATTATAGCTCAAAAGAGTGGAAATGATAATGAATTGATGAATTACTGATTATATGATTGAGAGTGAAATGTTACAATTGATGTACATTGTAACACCCCAAACCCGGCCCATGCGTTTCGACCGGATCTGGCGTGCTACAGGTTGTACATTGAAACTTTTGCTTCATTGGTTTTGGAAATCGTAAGTTAATTAGACAATATTTGAATAAATAGGTGACCTTTTGAAAAAAAACTTGTATTATTATTATTTTGAATAATTAAACCTTTTGACAAAATTTCATAAGTTGCAAATATTAAAAATTAAGCAATGAAATATAAACTATGGGGCCTTACTACATAAATATTCCAAAAATTAAAACTTAAAGAAAAGCCGAAATAATCTATAAAAATAAAAACTTGATGGCCCCTCGAGTCCGTTTCGGCTCCCATGTCCACGATCTACTGCTCATCTGAAAAGTTAGAGAAAAATAATAGGGTGAGTCACCAAGACTCAGTGTGTAAATCCCGAAAACACATAAAAGGCTTGGGCCCACAAACACATTATGAGCCCTGGCCCATACACAATGGCAACAATCATAATCACATGACAGATAATAAATGATGCAAAGCCCAACCCATCCTAGAATTCCATCCTCTACACACCAACCCGTACCAACCATCACACCTTGGGGATTTCTACAATCAACCCTCCATCCGCTACACACCATATCGACAGCTGTGCTGCCTGTCATAAAGACCGATCACTATGTGACCTATGTGGTGAAGCCACCGATCGCTATGCGACCTTAAAAATATATCGACAGCTGTGCTGCCTATCATAAAAACCGATCAACCTTAAAAATATATCGATAACTATGCTGCCTGTCATAAAGACCGATCACTATGTGACCTATGTGGCAAAGCCACCGATCGCTATGCGACCTTCTTCCCCTCCATCATGTCAATCCCATCCCCATGCTTACATGCAAGAACATAAATATATTATCATCACAGATTATCACATACTTCGATACACATAGAGATTTCTATGATTACGTACCTGGCATCCTTTGCCTAACCCTTTTAGAGTTTTATTCGACTGTCTACATAGCCCCTTTTCGGCTTTTAGCCCATAACATATATTTAGTACAATTACTATACAGCCTTTTTTTGGCTTTTAACCCATAACATATATTTAGTACAGATTACTTAGTGTGTTAGAGATCTACACACGACTGTTCATACAGCCTCATTTTCCGGCTTTTCTGCCCCTAACAGGTATAATACAAAATAAAACTTATGTGATAAGGATCTACACACGACTGTTCATACAGCCTCATTTTTCGGCTTTTCAGCCCTTAACAGGTATAATACAAAATAAAACTTATGTGATAAGGATCTACACACGACTGTTCATACAGCCTCATTTTTCGGCTTTTCAGCCCCTAACAGGTATAATACAAAATAAAACTTATGTGAGAAGGATCTACACATGACTGTTCATACAACCTCATTTTCCAGCTTTTCAGCCCCTAACAGGTATAATACAAAATAAAACTTATGTGATAAGGATCTATACACGACTGTTCATACAGCCTCATTTTCCGGCTTTTCAGCCCCTAACAGGTATAACACAAAATAAAACTTATGTGATAAGGATCTACACACGACTGTTCATACAGCCTCATTTTTCGACTTTTCAGCCCCTAACAGGTATAATACAAAATAAAACTTATGTGATAAGGATCTACACACCTGATTACCGTTATAATGAGACCCTCTAAGTCGACACTATCCGTAGCCAACACCACCGCTATCTGCCTTGAAATCCCAAAAAGAGTTATGTGATTCAGGGACTAGTGTTTTCGGCTTTTAGATCTAAGAGATCTACTTACTAGAGAAGATTCAGCTACTCCCAGAGGATTCCAGCTTTCTGCCAAAATCAGGAAGAGAAGATGATTCGAAGAAAACTATAGAGATTCGGCTTTTAGAAGAAAGAATAGAAGAGAATAATGGAGTTTTCGGCTTTTAGAAGAAAGAAGAGAATGATGGAGTTTTTGGCTTTTAGAAGAAAGAATAGAATGATGGAGTTTTCGGCTTTTAGAAGAAAGAATAGAATAATGGAGTTTTCGTCTTTTAGAAGAAAGAAGAGAATGATGGAGTTATCAGCTTTTAGAAGAAAGAAGAGAATAATGGAGTTTTCGGCTTTTAGAAGAAAGAAGAGAATAATGGAGTTTTCGGCTTTTAGAAGAAAGAAGAGAGTAATGGAGTTTTCAGCTTTTAGGAGAAAGAAGAGAAAGAATAATGAGGTTTTTGGCTTTTAGAAGAAAGAAGAGAAAAGAATAATGTAGTTTTCGGCTTTTAGAAGAAAGAAGAGAAAGAAAAGGTGGAAACCCTAAATGTCGCAAAATAAAGAAGAAAACCCTCCCTATTTATAGAAATTTCGGCTAACTCCTAGCCTTGTAGATAGCTCCTATCTTTTCTCCTTTTATCTTCCATATTATCAACTATAATATCTACATTATCTTATTCATATAAATCCTCCTATTTTTTAGCCTTGTTGCCATCCACTCCACCTAACCCAAATGCCGAAAATTAGCTAACTTAAATTAAAAGAATTGGCCTCCATGAAACTTAAATTTTGGGCCCCTATCTCCCTTATTGTGGCGTCACCTCCTTGCTCCCTAAGTGGCGCCACTGACCACTGGGCCACAAACCCATTTTGATAATTTAAACACAGATACCACCTTTTAAAACTCTATAGTGCCCAAACAAAAATTTCACTAAGGCCTTGACCACATCCTGAGCCTAATTTGGACCCCTAACAGTTAAATTAACTCATTACTCATTTTCACCTATTAAGCGCATAGGCCCAAAAATTCAGGATGTTACATACATGATAAATGAATTTGATACGATACAATTTATTACGTACTAAATTGAGATAATGGATGATTATATGCACTTATGTAACTAACTTGTTGATAAATGCTTGTGTTTAGGCATTTGATAATTGAATTGAGTACACCTTATTTATTGTCTTGATCATGTTTAAATGGTAAGTTTAATTCCGAATTATACGGGCTTACTAAGCTATAAAGCTTATTCTGCTTCTTTTTCATGTTTTATAGAGGTTCGATAGCTCGCTCGATTCAGATGAAGTCGGAGATACGCATCACATTGTCCAGTTGCCAATTGGTACTTTTGAACTCAAGGATTTATGTAAATATGGCATGTATAGGCTAGTTATAAAGATGATAGTTACGGTTACTTGAGCTAGTGATTTTGGCACTTGTTGTGGTATAAGATAAAGCCATTTGGTTTGTCTTAACTTGGTATAATGCTTTGGTTGCATATAAGTATTCAAATATGTGTATGAAATGTTATGGATTGGCTGCCTATTAAGTTACAAAATGTTGCAAAATATGCTTGTGCAGGTATGTAAAAATAGGGTGGCAAAATGGCTTTGCAAATAGCCTATTTTTGTCCACACGGGCAGAGACACGGGTGTGTGTCTCAGCCGTGCGTGACACACAGTTATGTTACACGGCTGTGTGTCCTCTAGTGATGAAATTAAAAAGAAGTCAGTATGCTCCACACGATCTCACACACGAGCGTGTGATCGGCTATGTGGCACAAGTCAATATACCCTATTAATTGGCACACGGCCTAGCAGACGGGCGTGTGACTTGGCCGTGTTGCATAAGTCAATATACCCTACAGGTTTGACACGCCTTAGCACATGGCCTGTGTAACAGCCCGAATTTGACCCTAGTCGGAAACAGTGGTTTCGGGACCACAAATCCGAGTCGGTAGAATATTTAAATATTATATTTGGTGTCTATGATTTATGATTGAGCATGTGCTAAAATTTCATGAATTTATTTGACCGTTTGTGTGTTTAATTTAAAGAAAATGACTAAATCGCATAAGTGGTAAAAGTAGTTATTTATTTAATTGAGTGGCTAAATTGATTTGTCTTCTTTTATATAAGGATTTAGGTTGTAAATTAACCCTTATAGCATGCTAGTGGACGACACTAAGCTTTTATAAAGCATTTTATAATTGTTTTCTTTATAAATTAAGCTTATATTAATATATGTATTATATGATAACATTAAACTAATAAAACATAAAAGAACATTTGCATGCTCATCTTTTTGGTGCTTTTGACCGAAACTAAAAAAGGGAAAAAAAGAGAAAAAGCTTTCAGGGTTTTGGCATTCATTAAGCTTGATTCAAGGTAAGTTTTAGCTTGGTTCTTGAAAATTTTTACGTTTTTGAGATTGTTGCTTTGAATACTACTCGACCCATGTTGGAATTTTTGAATTTGATGCAATATTTGACCATTGATGAATGCTTATGTTTTGTGATGGTTGATGATTTTAAATAAAATATATGTGTTAGATTATTAAATTTTGTGTTGGAAATTTTGATTAAATTGAGTATCTAGGACTAAATTTCAAAAATAGTAAATTGAGGGGCTAGATTATAGAATTTATGAAATATGGGGACTTGTATAAGCTTAGTGAACATTCGGCCTAGCTTAAAATATGTAAATGTAGCATATTTTGTGTTTTGTGAAAATTGGATTAAATTGTAAAAGTGCAAAATGTTAGGGATAAATTGGTAAATTGTTCAACTATGTGTTTTGGGCTAAAATGAATGAAATTCTATTTGAATGAGCTCATTTTTAAATTATTTAGATCAAGAAAGAAAAGAACCGAGATCAGATCGGGGAAAAGCAAAGTTACACGAATAGCTGGGAAGCTTAATCCGACAATTTCCGAGGTAAGTTTTTAAGCAATTGGATATAATTAAATTTTAGTCTATATAAATGTGAATATGTAAAAAGGTAATAAGTATGTTTATTTCCAATTGCCGAATGTGATTTTGAATTTAATATGTATTGGCCGATTGTAAAGTTGGTATTATTTATATATAAATATAAGTCTTGATCATATGAGTTGGATGATTATATATGTGCTAAGAGAAATTTAAGTGTGAAAATGATAGGAAAGGTGATTATATTCGAATAGGTGAATATGTATATAGATGTATATTGAAGATAGCCGAATGTGATGGTAGTGAGAAGGATGAATGAGCTGTTTTAACATGTGCATATATTTGTAGATAGATATGAATGAAAATGAAATCTCAGGTGTTTATATGAATGAAGAAAAGGTTCAGTTAAGGGGCACTATGTGTGCGAGATTAAATACCGAGCACTGTGTGTGCGAAATCGGTCGAATGTCACTATGTGTGCGGAAAAATAAGTAATGGCACTAAATGTGCGATACATTACTAGTATATGGCACTATGTGTGCTCTTCCTCAAGTAACGGCACTAAGTGTGCGATACGTTACACTAATTGCACTATGTGTGCGATTTTACGGATATTACAAAGACAAAAGCCAATGAATGGAGATATCCGAGAAGTGGTATATAGGTAAATGATGCATGATAATTGAGTAACTTAGTACTAAGAGGTAAGTTGTTCTTGTATATGAAATTATAGTATTGAGATGTGATTATTAATCTTTGAGCTTGTTTGAAAGGATAAATGGTATGTTAGTATTCGGTTTTGAGACCTATTGAATTTGGTAATTTTTGATTGGTAACATGCTATATGTAATGCGTTTACAAGTTCGTTGATGTTCAAGCTAGATTGATTTAATTTGTATAATGATTAATTGTATACTTTACCAATGCTTAAAACTTACTAAGCTATGATGGCTTACTGTATATGTTTATTTGACTATTTTATAGATTTTGAAAGCTAGTTCGCGCTCGGGGATCACCGTCGAAGTCAATCACACTATCAACTATTTTGGTACCTTTTTGTGAATGAATTTAAAATCTATGGCATGTATAGGCTAAACTACTTTGGTTTAAATTCAAATGATGTAAATGTGTATGTATTTAAATGCCATTCGAAAATGGCTTTGCTTCTATGCATGAGTTGGTATATGTTTTGGAATGTTATGATTATGATTATGCATATTCGGTTTTAATATAAATTTGATGTGGTATGCTTGTGTTTCATGAGATTTTGAAAGGTATGTTATCTATAAGCTACAAATGAATGTTTATTATATGATTTATAATCTTAACTTGGAAGTTATTTTATATTAGGTTATATGTAATATTGATAATATGATTTTGGTTTGAATAAGGTATATGGTATACTTTGGATTGATGGATATACTCTTGCTTAATTTTATAGGTATTTATGAGACAGGTCATGAAAGGAATAAGTCATACATTATGTATGTGATTATTGAGTGTGTTATTTTAATGAATAAATTTGAAGTATGCTCACTTTAAATATTCGACTATGGTGTTGATTTATTTTGGTCACTTAAAATAACCTTTTATAGTGAATAATTAGTTATGATATGCAAGTGAAAGAATAAGTGAAGGTAATTGATTTGTACAAGTTGATTAAGAATAAACATTCATATTCGGCCATGTGATTCAAGAAGACCAAATGAATAGTGTTTTGTTATTTGAATGGAATTACTTATTTTTAAATAATGCAAATGATATTATTTTTTAGATGACTTGCTTATTTGTGATATTATTATTTAAGTATTATGATTCATGTGAATGGATGGACTTGGTGGTTAGTTGAGTAATACATCCTAACCCTAATTCGGTGACAGATACGGGTTAGGAGTGTTACATTTGATTGGTATCGGAGCTACGGTTTAGTCGGTTCTCGAACTAACGTAGCGCGTGTGGGTCTAGCTATACATGCCATATTTTATGATGTGATAGTGTGATGACTTCTGATAGTGAAATTGTGTTTCTTTCTTTCATATAGTAAATGGATCCAGATCCCGAGTCAGCTATAGCTGACGATGTCGAGAGCGTTGCGCCTGCTCCCGCGTAAGGGACCGCGCCGGAGGAATCTTGACCAGCTGCGAGTAATCCTGATGAGGGGGCTAAATAAGCCTTCTATAGCATGATGAATGATTGGTTCAACCAATATATCCGGACCAATCTGGCTGTTCAACAACCCCTGAATCCGAACACTCCCCCTGTAGTACCGGTGATACCCCCGATCATTAATCTTGAGAGAGCAAGCAAGCCTCCAGTTGACCGAATTAGAAAACACGAGGCTCAAGAGTTTAGAGCCGAAGATGATGATGATGTTGAGCGAGCTGAATTTCGACTCGATAATACCATTCGTGTCTTCAATGAGCTATCATGCACACCTGATGAGTGCCTGAAGTGTGCAATATCTTTATTACGGGATTCTGCCTATTATTGGTGGAATACTCTCGTATCGGTTGTTCCAAAGGAACGAGTTACCTGGGACTTCTTTCAGACGGAATTTCGTAAGAAATACATCAGTCAGTGATTTATAGACTCCAAACGTAAGGAATTTCTCGAGCTTAAACAGAGTCGTATGACTGTATCTGAGTACGAGCGCAAGTTTGTGAGACTTAGTCGCTATGCCCGTGAGTGTGTTTCATCTGAGGCAGCTATGTGCCGAAGATTCGAAGAAGGGTTAAATGAAGACATAAAACTTCTGGTTGGCATTCTTGAAATAAATGAGTTCGTAGTACTTGTTGAGCGAGCTTGTAAAGCCGAAGAGCTGGAAAAAGAAAAACGAGTTTGAAGCTAGAAACTTCCGAAAGAGATTTGCGGGTAAATTTCCTCAAACGTCATCTAAGAAGTTCAAAAATGATAGTAGCCGGTCCAAAGCTAACACAGGAATCTCTATACGAGAACAACCACCAGTGAGTTCACGGGATACATCGATTGCTACTGTTGGCAATACCCGACCGAATAAGCCCGTGTAACAGACCAATATTGACCCTAATCGGAACGGTGGTTTCGGGACCACGAATCCGAGCCCGAGAAATATTTTAATATTATATTTTGTGTTTATTATATGTGATTTAGTGAGTGTGAAAGTTTCGTAGAAAAATTTAGTCGTTTAAGTGCTTAATTTGATAAAAAGGATTTAATCGTGAAAAGCGTAAAAGTTGCATGCTAAGGTGAAAGGTACTAAATTGATTGTGGCTTTTTCAGTGGATGTTCTAAAAGGGCAATTAGCCCATATACAACAAAGAGGAACGACAATGGGCCACTCCAATTTCAAATTATATGTTAGTTTAGTTTTATTATAAAGTTATATTAGTGTATTTATAAATAATGTTAATATATATGTTAAATACAACATTAAATAATAAAAACAAGTGGGAAGAAAGAGAACATACCTTGTTCTTCTTCTTGGCCGAATGTTGGAGGAAGAAAACTCCATTGTTGAAGCTTTATTTTCGGCAACTTAGGGAGCTTGATTAAGGTATGGTCGGTTTTTAGTTTTTGAAAATTTTTACGTTTTTGAGATCGTTGCTTCGTATATTACCCGACCCATGCCTAAATTTTTGAAAATATTATGTATATAGGATTCGGCCATTAATATGCTTGGATGGTTTTGATATTTGATGGATTTAGATTAAATATATGTTAAAGATTTACAAGTTTTGTATTAAAGTTTTTGGTGATTTTGAGTAAATAGGGCTAAATTGAAAAAAAATAAATTTGTGAAGAGTTAAAATGACAAATAAATGAAATGCATGGACACACATAGCTATGGGGAAGATTCGGCCTAGCTATGGTGTTAGGAAATTTTGCATATTTTGAGTTTTGTGTAAATAGGACCAATTTTTAAAAATGGGAAACATTAGGGGAAAAATGGTAAATTGCCCATTTGTGTGTTTTGGGACTAAATTGAGATGAAATGCAATTAAATGAGATAAATTTTAATGTGTTTTAGATCAAGAGCAAAGAAAAACGGAATTAGACCGGGGAAAGACGAAGGTTCTCGAATAGCCGATTCGCACGGACTATCGACAACCGAGGTAAGTCCTTTAGCTAAAATATGTCAAGGAATTAATTATGATTATATTAAATAGTAAGAATTGATGAATTTTAGTACCTATTTATAACATGGCCGAATGTATATAGGTATACTAGGTTGATGATTAAAGTTGGTTATGTGATGTGAATTGTTGGATTGTATAATGATATAATGATTTTATTGGTTTAATGTGAGCAAGCTCAATTGAATTGGACTTATACATATAATAGTTATGAAGTGTGTTTGGGACGTTTAAATTACATAGATATGTTTCGGGCTTTCACGCCTAGCAGGCTTTGTGCCGGTGTTACTTTTCGGGCTTTCACGCCTAGCAGGCTTTGTGCCGGTGTTACTTTTCGGACTTTCACGTCTAGCAGGCTTTGTATCGGTGTCACTTATCGGGCTTTTACGCCTAGCAGGCTTGATGCCGGTGATGTGTTTTACAAAAGAGAAATCGAATTTTTATTCAAGGCAAATTAAAGCTAATTTATTGAGTTAATGGCTCAGGTAAGCATGTAAGGTATGTTATGCTTAATATTACTTGAGTCGAATTAATATTATGAGAATTGTGTTATATGTGTTTGAAGTTAATATTGATGGGTATGATATGATGGATTTCGAGGTTGAATGCACTATTATGGAAATTCGGTCTTCAAATAGAAATGTTAAAAGTAAAGGAAATTTTAGTACGATAGTACGGTTGATACGAATGCTTTATTTATACGGTTTGGAGTAAATGTGATTATAAACATACAAGTTGAATTATTTTTAATTTAAATGTTTAATGTTTGAATATTATATTAGTAGGAGCTTAGGACTTACTAAGCTAGTAAGCTTATTTGTGCGAAACGTTTCCTCTGTTTTATAGATTAGGTGCAAGCTACAAGCTCGTCGGGATCGTTCAGAAAGTCGTCCACACTATCAAACTATTTTGGTACTCTTTCATTTTGGTTTTCGAATGAAGGCATGTATAGGAAAGACTTTGACTTTGTTTTGATGAAAACTTTTGGCTCATGTATATAATAGTCATGCGAATATGGCTAAATTTTTAGTTAAGTATGCTTTTTGTGCTTTTGATACAAATGCCGGTTTATGATGGTAATGTTTGTGCATTTTTAATCGAAGTTTAATCGTTTTTGATAAGGAAATGTATGTTTACGAAATGAACCTTTGAATTAGGTATTGTGGTAAGTAACCAATGGTACACTCGATTATATGGAACCATAGTTGTGTTTGGTTAATAAATTGATGATGTTAGGATATTACATGAATGTTTTAGGTATAAGTTAATTTGCATAAATGATTAAAATGCATGGACAGTATGAGTTGTATGTGGGTATGTTCGGTTATAAACTAGTAAATCATATTTTGCAATGAAATAGTTTTTAGTTAGCAGCAGTGATGTGATTTTGAAAAATCACCAAAAATAGGATAAATTGAATTAGAAAGAGAATAAGATATAGAATTAAAGCTTATTGTGTCTATTTTCATATGAAAGAAACAGAGTAGGCAAAGAAATTTTATATTATGAGATATTTAAATTTTAGTAAGACTTGTTCTGAATGAATTCGTGATATCCTGTTCTGTCTTGGAAAAATTGTTAACAATTGTACAAAAATAATTATGGAGCATAGTTTATATTTTTAGAATCCATAATGAGTCTGTTTTTGATTGGAATAAACAAGAACATTATTGAAATTTTTTACAATGAGATAACTAAGTTTTTGTAAAGATAGGTCAGAATTATCAAACAGTGATATAGGGGTAACTTTGATGAATAAACTGTACTAATTGGCCACATGAAAAATTCTGGAAAAATTATGGTAGAAATTTATATGAGTCTATTTTCAAGGAAAATTTACGGATCTAAATTTCGAGTTTTGTAACTCGAGTTATGGTCAATTTAGTCAGCATGACGCAGTTGGACAACTTTAAATTTTTATGCCCCAAATTAGTAGTCAAGTCTAGTAATGCCACATACTCGACTCCGGCAAAGGTTTCGGGTAAGGGGTGTTACATTTGATTGGTATCAAAGCTTACAATTTAGTCGATTCTAGGACTACTGTAGCGCGTGTGAGTCTAGCTATACATGCCTTTATCATATATTGATACTGTGGTGACTTCTGACAGCCTGAATTTTGTTTTATATAGCAAATGGACACTGATCCTGAAAGAGCCGTAGCAGATGATGTAGAGAGTGTAGCGCCTGACCGTGCACACGGATCAGCGCCGGTAGACTCTCGACCTGTTTCGGGTAGTTACGAGGGGGAGACTAAACAAGCCTTTTATCACATGATGAATGAGTGGTTTACCCAGTTCATTCAAACTAACCTGGCTGTACACCAACCTCCACCCCCGAATAATCCAACTCCGATTCCACCAACACCCCCGATTATAGATCAGATGAGATCTAGTAGGCCTTCAGTTGATAAAATCCGAAAATTTGGGGCCGAAGAATTTAAAGCCAATGATAATGATGACGCAGAGCAAGCCGAAATGTGGCTTGATAACACTATTCGGGTACTTGATGAGCTATCTTGTACTCCAGATGAATGCTTGAAGTGTGCTATATCTTTACTGCGGGACACTGCATATCACTGGTGGAATACGCTAGTATCAGTAGTTCCGAAAGAAAAAGTGACATGGGATTTCTTCCAGAATGAATTCTGTAAGAAATACATCAGTAAAAGATTCGTTGATCAAAAACGAAAAGAATTCCTTGAACTGAAACAGGGGCGAATGACCGTGACGGAATATGAACGGAAATTTGTCAGGCTCAGCAGATATGCTAGAGAGTGTGTTTCTACTGAAGCTATTATGTGCAAAAGATTTGAAGATGGCCTGAATGAAGATATAAAGATGTTTGTTGGCATTCTTGAAATTCAAGAGTTTGTGACTCTAGTTGAGCGGGCTTGCAAAGCTGAAGAGCTCGGGAAAGAGAAAAGGAAGGCTGAGACAGAAGCTAGAGACATTCGTAAAAGATCTTCGGGTAAGGTCTTTCATCCAACATCCAAGAAGTTCAGAGATGACTACAACCGACATAAAGCTACTACAGATCTACCTAGACGGGATCGACCTCCTGTGGGCTCCCGAGCTACCTCGATGGCTAGTGTTGGTAACGTTCCACAGAATCGAGTTGAATGCAAGCACTGTGGGAAATGGCATTCTGGGAGCTGTAGATTTCATGATCGGTCCTGTTTTAAATGTGGATCGTCAGATCATTTTATTAGAGAATGTCCAATGTTAGCTGAGCAGAATACAGTTCAGAACATTAAGCCGAGCAACACGACAGTGCGAGGCAGACCATCCAGACACTCAGGCAATGTAGGTGGTAGTCAGAAAGGAATGAAGAACACTACAGTTCGATCTGAGGCTAGAGCTCCAGCTAGAGCTTATGTTGCACGAGCCAGAGAGGATGCTTCCTCCCCTGACGTCATTACCGGTATTTTCACCCTTTATGATACTACTGTGATTGCACTAATTGATCCTGGTTCAACTCATTCATATGTGTGTGAAACTTTAGAATTCGGTAAGACTCTGCTAGTTGAGTCTACCGAGTTTGTGATTCGTGTGTCCAACCCTTTGGGTAGATGTGTGCTTGTTAATAAAGTGTGTAGAGGTTGCCCGTTGATGATTCAGGATTATTGCTTCCCAGCTGATTTAATGTTGTTGCCCTTTGACGAATTTGATATAATCTTGGGTATGGACTGGTTAACTTCACATGAAGCAGTAGTGGATTGTAAAAGAAAGCTTATTAATCTGAGATGTCAAAACGGTGAGACCATCAGAATAAAATCCTGTGATGTAAATGGGTTTCCTACAGTAATATCTTCGATGTTAGCCCGGAAGTATGTAAGAAAGGGGTGTGAAGCTTATTTGACTTATGTACTGGATAATAAAATGTCCGAGAAACAAATTGAATCTGTATCAGTCGTATGTGAATACCCCGATGTGTTTCCTGAAGAACTACCGGGTTTACCACCAGTACGAGAGATTGAGTTCGGCATTGAATTATTACCGGGGACGACTCCGATTTCGATAGCTCCGTATCGGATGGCACCTACTGAGTTAAAAGAATTGAAAGCACAGTTGCAAGAGTTGACAGATAGAGGCTTTGCACGACCGAGCTTCTCTCCTTGGGGTGCACCGGTTTTATTTGTGAAAAAGAAAGACGGGACTATGCGAATGTGTATCGACTATCGGCAATTAAATAAAGTAACTATAAAGAATAAGTACACATTACCTCGGATTGACGACTTGTTTGATCAGTTGAAGGGGGCTTCAGTATTTTTGAAGATAGATTTGAGATCGGGCTATTATCAGTTGCGAGTCAAATATACAGATGTACCAAAAACTGCGTTCCGAACGAGGTACGGACATTTTGAGTTTTTGGTTATGCCTTTTGGACTCACTAATGCACCTACTGTTTTTATGGATCTAATGAATCGAGTCTTCAGATAGTTTTTGGATCGGTTTGTTGTAGTGTTTATTGACGATATACTGATCTATTCCAAAAATGAAACCGAACATGCTGAGCATTTGAGATTAATGCTACAAACTTTGAGAGATCAACAACTGTATGCGAAGTTTAGTAAGTGTGAGTTCTGATGAATGAAGTTAGCTTTTTGGGCCATGTTGTTTCAGCATCAGGTATTCGGGTGGATCCAAACAAAATAGCAGCTATACTCGATTGGAAACCACCAAAGAATATTTCCGAGGTCCGAAGTTTCCTAGGCCTGGCGGGATATTACAGACGATTTGTAAAGGGTTTTTCTGTAATAGCTACACCTTTGACGAAACTCCTACAGAAAGATGTCAAGTTTGAGTGGTCGGAAAGGTGTCAAAAAAGTTTTGAGTAGTTGAAAGCCCTTCTAACCGAAGCTCCAGTGTTAGTCCAGCCTGAATCGAGTAAAGAATTTGTTGTTTTTAGTGATGCTTCCTTGAATGGGTTGGGTTGCGTTTTAATGCAGGATGGTAAGGTTATAGCCTACGCTTCGAGACAATTGAAACCGCATGAGAAAAATTATCCGACTCACGATCTGGAACTAGCGGCCATTGTTTTCGCATTGAAAATTTGGCGTCACTATTTATTCAGCGAGAAATGTCACATTTATTCGGATCATAAAAGTCTAAAATATTTGATGACTCAGAAAGATTTAAATTTGAGACAACGCAGATGGTTAGAATTGCTAAAAGACTATGAATTAGTGATTGACTACCATCCAGGAAAAGCTAACGTTGTTGCAGATGCATTAAGTCGAAAATCATTGTTTGCTCTTCGTGTAATGAACACACAGATAACTCTGTCTGGTGATGGTTCGATTATAGCTGAGTTACAAGCAAGACCGATGTTTATTCAACAAATTTGTGATGCACAGAAAGTTGATAAAGATTTGATTGCTAGTCGAATTCAATGTGAAAAAGGTGTAGAATCAGATTTTCAGATTGATGCAAATGATTGTTTGAATTATAAAAGCCGAATGTGTGTTCCAAAGAACTCAGATTTGATACCGATGATTCTGAGTGAGGCCCATAGTGGTCGACTATCGATACACCCGGGTAGCACTAAAATGTATAACGATTTGAAACAGTTCTATTGGTGGCCTGGCATGAAACGAGATATATCTGAGTTTGTTTCCAAGTGCTTAATCTGTCAACAAGTAAAAGCTGAGCATCAGGTACCGTCCGGACTACTTCAACCAATCATGATACCTGAATGGAAATGGGATAGAATTACAATGGATTTTGTATTCGGTCTTCCTATGACATCGAGTAAGAAAGATGCCGTATGGGTTATCGTTGATAGACTGACTAAATCAGCTCATTTTGTACCGGTACGTACCGACTATTCACTTGATAAGCTTGCCGAATTGTATGTGTCGCAGATTGTAAGGTTGCACGGTGTGCCGAGTTCCATTGTTTCAGATAGGGACCCGAGATTCACATTGCGGTTCTGGAAGAAATTGCAAGATGCTCTAGGTACTAAACTTCATTTTAGTACAGCCTTCCATCCGTAAACAAACGGTCAGTCTGAGCGAACTATTTTGATACTTGAGGATATGTTGAGGTGTTGCGTTCTCGAATTTGAAGGTACGTGGGAATGATACCTACCTTTGGTTGAATTTGCTTACAATAATAGCTTCCAATCTAGTATAAAAATGGCACCTTATGAAGCTTTATACGGGCGAAAATGTCGCACACCGTTGTATTGGACTGAGCTCAGTGAAAATAAGATACACGGGGTTGATTGGATTAAAGAAACAGAACAGAAGGTGGTTGTTATTAGGAGTAATTTGAAAGCTGCTTCGGATCGTCAAAAGTCCTATGCCGATTTGAAACGTAAGGACATTAAATTTCAGGTCGGAGATCGGGTGTTCTTAAAAGTTTCTCCGTGGAAGAAAATACTCCGATTTGGTCGGAAAGGCAAGTTGAGTCCGAGATTTATCGGACCGTATGAAATCATCGAGCGTATAGGGCCTGTTGCTTATAGATTGAAATTGCCCCTTGACTTAGAAAAGATACACAATGTATTTCACATTTCGATGCTTCGCAAATACAGATCGGATCCGTCCCATGTGATCACACCGTCAGAAATTGAAATTCGATCCAATTTGACATATGATGAAGAACCAATCCGTATCTTAGCCCGGGAATTGAAAGAGTTGAGAAATAAAAAGATTCCACTAGTAAAAATACTATGGAATAGACACGGGACTGAAGAGGCTACGTGGGAGCCTGAAGATTCAATGAGGCAGCAATACCCGAAATTGTTTAACGGTAAAAATTTTCGAGGACGAAAATTCTTAAGGGGGGAGAGTTGTAACAGACCAATATTGACCCTAATAGGAACGGTGGTTTCGGGACCACGAATCCGAGCTCGAGAAATATTTTAATATTATATTTTATGTTTATTATATGTGATTTAGTGAGTGTGAAAGTTTCGTAGAAAAATTTAGTCGTTTAAGTGCTTAATTTGATAAAAAGGATTTAATCGTGAAAAGCGTAAAAGTTGCATGCTAAGGTGAAAGGTACTAAATTGATTGTGGCTTTTTAAGTGAATGTTCTAAAAGGGCAATTAGCCCATATACAACAAAGAGGAACGGCAATGGGCCACTCCAATTTCAAATTATATGTTAGTTTAGTTTTATTATAAAGTTATATTAGTGTATTTATAAATAATGTTAATATATATGTTAAATACAACATTAAATAATAAAAACAAGTGGGAAGAAAGAGAACATACCTTGTTCTTCTTCTTGGCCGAATGTTGGAGAAAGAAAACTCCATTGTTGAAGCTTTATTTTCGGAAACTTAGGGAGCTTGATTAAGGTATGGTCGGTTTTTAGTTTTTGAAAATTTTTACGTTTTTGAGATCGTTGCTTCGTATATTACCCGACCCATGCCTAAATTTTTGAAAATATTATGTATATAGGATTCGGCCATTAACATGCTTGGATGGTTTTGATATTTGATGGATTTAGATTAAATATATGTTAAAGATTTACAAGTTTTGTATTGAAGTTTTTGGTGATTTTGAGTAAATAGGGCTAAATTGAAAAAAAATAAATTTGTGAAGAGTTAAAATGACAAATAAATGAAATGCATGGACACACATAGCTATGGGGAAGATTCAGCCTAGCTATGGTGTTAGGAAATTTTGCATATTTTGAGTTTTGTGTAAATAGGACCAATTTGTAAAAATGGGAAACATTAGGGGCAAAATGGTAAATTGCCCATTTGTGTGTTTTGGGACTAAATTGAGATGAAATGCAATTAAATGAGCTAAATTTTAATGTGTTTTAGATCAAGAGCAAAGAAAAACGGAATTAGACCGGGGAAAGACGAAGGTTCTCGAATAGCCGATTCGCACGGAGTATCGACAACCGAGGTAAGTCCTTTAGCTAAAATATGTCAAGGAATTAATTATGATTATATTAAATAGTAAGAATTGATGAATTTTAGTACCTATTTATAACATGGCCGAATGTATATAGGTATACTAGGTTGATGATTAAAGTTGGTTATGTGATGTGAATTGTTGGATTGTATAATGATATAATGATTTTATTGGTTTAATGTGAGCAAGCTCAATTGAATTGGACTTATACATATAATAGTTATGAAGTGTGTTTGGGACGTTTAAATTACATAGATATGTTTCGGGCTTTCACGCCTAGCAGGCTTTGTGCCGGTGTTACTTTTCGGGCTTTCACGCCTAGCAGGCTTTGTGCCGGTGTTACTTTTCGGGCTTTCAAGCCTAGCAGGCTTTGTGCCGGTGTCACTTATCGGGCTTTTACGCCTAGCAGGCTTGATGCTGGTGATGTGTTTTACAAAAGAGAAATCGAATTTTTATTCAAGGCAAATTAAAGCTAATTTATTGAGTTAATGGCTCAGGTAAGCATGTAAGGTATGTTATGCTTAATATTACTTGAGTCAAATTAATATTACGAGAATTGTGTTATATGTGTTTGAAGTTAATATTGATGGGTATGATATGATGGATTTCGAGGTTGAATGCACTATTATGGAAATTCGGTCTTCAAATAGAAATGTTAAAAGTAAAGGAAATTTTAGTACGATAGTACGGTTGATACGAATGCTTTATTTATACGATTTGGAGTAAATGTGATTATAAACATACAAGTTGAATTATTTTTAATTTAAATGTTTAATGTTTGAATATTATATTAGTAGGAGCTTAGGACTTACTAAGCTAGTAAGCTTATTTGTGCGAAACGTTTCCTCTGTTTTATAGATTAGGTGCAAGCTACAAGCTCATCGGGATCGTTCAGAAAGTCGTCCACACTATCAAACTATTTTGGTACTCTTTCATTTTGGTTTTCGAATGAAGGCATGTATAAGAAAGACTTTGACTTTGTTTTGATGAAAACTTTTGATTCATGTATATAATAGCCATGCGAATATGGCTAAATTTTTAGTTAAGTATGCTTTTTGTGCTTTTGATACAAATGCCGGTTTATGATGGTAATGTTTGTGCATTTTTAATCGAAGTTTAATCGTTTTTGATAAGGAAATGTATGTTTACGAAATGAACCTTTGAATTAGGTATTGTGGTAAGTAACCAATGGTACACTCGATTATATGGAACCATAGTTGTGTTTGGTTAATAAATCGATGATGTTAGGATATTACGCGAATGTTTTAGGTATAAGTTAATTTGCATAAATGATTAAAATGCATGGACAGTATGAGTTGTATGTGGGTATGTTCGGTTATAAACTAGTAAATCATATTTTGCAATGAAATAGTTTTTAGTTAGCAGCAGTGATGTGATTTTGAAAAATCACCAAAAATAGGATAAATTGAATTAGAAAGTGAATAATATATAGAATTAAAACTTATTGTGTCTATTTTTATATGAAAGAAACAGAGTAGGCAAAGAAATTTTATATTATGATATATTTAAATTTTAGTGAGACTTGTTCTGAATGAATTCGTGATACCCTGTTCTGTCTTGGAAAAATTGTTAACAATTGTACAAAAATAATTATAGAGCATAGTTTATATGTTTAGAATCCTTAATGAGTCTATTTGTGATTGGAATAAACAAGAACATTATTGAAATTTTGTACAATGAGATAACTAAGTTTTTGTAAAGATAGGTCAGAATTATCAAACAGCGATATAGGGGTAACTTTGATGAATAAACTGTACTAATTGGCCACATGAAAAATTCTGGAAAAATTATGGTAGAAATTTATATGAGTCTAGTTTCAAGGAAAATTTACGCATCTAAATTTTGAGTTTTGTAACTCGAGTTATTGTGAATTTAGTCAGCATGATGCAGTTGGACAGCTTTAAATTTTTATGCCCCAAATTAGTAGTCAAGTCTAGTAATGCCACATACTCGACTCCGGCAAAGGTTTCGGGTAAGGGGTGTTACAGCCCGAGTGTCAACAGTGCGGTAGACGGCATGTTGGTGAATGTTACGGTAAATCTAACAATCGCACTTGCTACAAGTGTGGCTCGTAGTATCATTTATTAGGGATTGCCCAGAGGCAGCTGAAAAGGATAATGATCAGAGTGCAAGACCGAGCAGTACTGCAGCTAGAGGTAGACCATCTCGTAATGTGGGAAGTAGGGGCGGCGCTCAGAGGGGGACTTCAGATGCGGCTATTCGATCAGAGGCCCGTGCGCTAGCTAGAGCTTATGCCATTTGTGCCAGAGAGGAGGCTTCATCCCAAGATGTTATCACCGGTATATTCACTCTCTTTGATACTAGTGTAATTGCTCTAATTGAACCTGGTTCAACTAATTCTTATGTGTGTGAAACATTAGTATCTAGCAAGACTCTACCTGTTGAGTCTACTGAGTTTGAGATTTGGGTTTCAAACCCCCTGGGCCCGTGTGTGTTAGTTGATAGAGTGTGCAAGAATTGCCCTTTAATGATTCGAGACTCATGTTTTCCGGTTGATCTGATGTTGCTACCATTTGATGAGTTCGATATTATCCTCGGTACGGATTGGCTAACAGTGCACAATGCCGTAGTGAATTGCAGACGAAAGACTATTGATTTGCAGTGTCAGAATAACAAGCTAATTCGAATTGAATCTGCAGATTTGAATGGGTTACCAGCAGTGATATCCTCGATGTTGGCTCGGTAGTATTTGAGAAAAGGTTGCGAAGCTTATTTTACGTATGTGATTGACAGCAAAGTAACCGAAAAGAAGATTGAATCTGTACCGGTTGTTTGTGAGTATTCGGATGTATTTCCAGAGGAATTGTCGGGATTGCCACCTGTTCGGGAGGTAAAGTTTGGTATTGAGCTATTGCTAGGGACAACTCCGATTTCGATAGCTCCATATAGAATGGCACCGACCAAATTAAAAGAGTTGAAAGCTCAGTTGCAAGAATTGACAGATAGAGGTTTTGCCCGACCGAGTTTCTCTCCCTGGGGTGCGTCAGTCCTATTTGTGAAAAAGAAGGACGAAACTTTGAGAATGTGCATCGATTATCGACAACTCAATAAAGTGACCGTAAAGAATAAATATCCGTTGCCACGTATCGATGATTTATTTGATCAGCTTAAGGGAGCTTTGGTATTCTCAAAAATTGATCTGAGGTCAGGTTATTATCAGTTGCAAGTTAGAGACTCGGATGTACCAAAGACTACTTTTCGGACGAGATACGACCATTACGAGTTTTTAGTGATGCCATTCGGACTCACTAATGCCCTTGCTGTTTTCATGGATCTAATGAATCGGGTTTTCAGACCGTATTTCTACAACAGAGGCCGAGTATATTGCAGCCAGTGAGGCAGCAAAAGAAGCAGTTTGGATCAAGAAGTTCATTACTGGACTAGGGGTTGTGCCTAGCATATCAGATGCTATAGAACTTCGATGTGATAACAATAGAGCTATTGCACAAGCTAAAGAATCCAGATCTCACCAGCGATCCAAACATATACTTAGACGCTACCATCTTATTCGAGAGATTATCGATCGAGGGGATGTAGAGATATGCAGAGTACCTTCAGATGATAACATCGCTGATCCCCTGACCAAGCCTCTGACACAGCAGAAGCATGATCGTCACACTAAGTCACTTGGTATTAGATATATGAGTGATTGGTCTTAGTGCTAGTGGGAGATTGTAAGAGTATGCCCAAAGATCAATCATGAGATGGTTGTAATAACATACTTAATTTACCATGTTTATTAATATAAAGCGTTGTCATTATTATTTCAGTTTTTCTTTCTGTGTGTATAGATAAACTGTTTTATAATAATGTCTTGAGAATAATATGATTATTCTTAAAAGATCCTTAGTCGAGTATTATTGTTGACTAGGACAATAATAATGCATTAAGACTAGCATGTAGTTGATTGATGATAAAGAGTTGTCATTGATATGGAGTGTCAAAATCAATGCATGAATATGTGTGTTAGAGAACAACATATTGGATTGACCCGCTATGAGTATGTTTCTTGGATTATTATGTAATTGTCACAACATTACTCATAGTGATTAATATGTATATGATCCTCAGACTTGAGATCATTATTATCCCAGCATCGTGAGTTGTATATTTTGATACAGTCAAACGTACACCGTAACAGGTTGTTCTATAAAGGCTGATGTTGGATATACCACAATCTATGTAGAGGGATATGGTTGATCAATAAAGGATAAGTCCCTCCTACATAATAGGAGTAATATCTTAGGCCACTTGATTGAGTGAGACTAGAAATGCATGGCCATGCTCAAATAAGTTGATATGAGATGTCATACTAATTTGTATATCATAGTCTACTCAAGATATCAAGAAACATGGGATGGACTATGCAAGTGTGACTATCCCATGACTTGTATCTGTTCCAGAGATAAAGGACTTAAGGATTAATGCATGAAAGGTTAATCACGAAAGGTTATGTCGAATCATGACTTCTTGTAACTTAGGTAGCAATGATGCATTGCTAGATGCCACTCATTGTCTGTGACAATAGAATCGTTCTAGTAGTACTGCTAACGTTGCAAGAACCTACAGGGTCACACCCTATGGTTGAAATGAACGGAATAAAATATAGTTGGTATTGTGCTTGGTTGTCACATAAATTAAATTAATTAAAGAATTAATTTAATTGGGCAATCAAATATTGAACATATTATATGTACAAGGATGTTGTACACATAATGATAACATAATTTTATTAATATATGAATTTGATTCATATATAAATTTAAATAAATATAGTTTACCGGAATCCTTATTATAATTAATGTAATTATAATTTTCAGATATAATTAATGTAATTATAATTTTAGGTTAAAAACTTTGTTGTATTTATTTAATCTTGTAATACATTCAAGAGATACCAATTATAAAAGGCCCAATTAAGAGGATACCTATTATAAAAGGCCCAATGAGAAAGGCACCCATTATAAAAGGTATTAAAAGGAGATAAAACTCAAAATGAAAAACCTTAAGTGATTGATTGTTAGGTCTAGCAGCCGTCAAGCAAATAAGCGTCCAAAACAGTTTTGGAGATTTCTTCCGTTCATAGTTAAACCGGGTGGATTACGTAGAGGCCGACATCGGAAAAGGTTGAGGCTTGATTTGACAGTAGATCAAAACTCTTGTTGCCAAGGCGTCGCTGTCTACTCAGATTGAAGTTTTGGTAATTTCGAAACCTTTATTTCACCCCGATTCGTTCCTCACACATGGATCCATGATTTGGATCGCCGGATCTAATTTTATTCTGCTGCGCCATGGGGTACCGGCGTTCCAACAGTGGTATCAGAGCCACTTGTGTAATACGAACTCGGGTTTAAATACTTGGGTGATGCAATTGTATGAGATACATGTTTTGATCTTATTATATTTTCGATTGTTTAAATCGTTTAAGCATAATCTGATAATTGTTCCTTTCGGTAATTGATTAAATATTAATCATGGTGTTGTGGCCTATTAGATTTTATGTTATTACTGTTAACTATTAACAAATCTGTAATAATGCGGCGGTGGTATTTATAGTTTCCAGTAAGTGTTAACTGGCTAGTGGAACAAGGGTTGTTCCGATATGAAACCTCAAGGATTAAAATCCTAAAAACACGATTCTGTTGATAAAAAATTTATCAAATCGTGAGGCTTCATTTACCTGGGGTATGCGATTCGCGCCGCGGGGGCTCTGCCCCATACCCATGGTCCATAAACTTGATGGGCCACAAAAGGTTGAAAGGATATTTTATAATTCACCTTAGCAAAAAAATCATTGAATTATGTATGCTATTTTTGACATGCACGGTGTTTGAAATGCATAGTTATAGCCCAATGACCCATTCGATAAAAGGTTGTATTTTTTTTTAAAATACGGCCTGCGTGTCGTGCCTTACTACTATTCTCTTGTATTTCTCTTCTCATCTTATTCCCTCGTATGTAAAACGAGTTTCTGCATATTGTAATTTGCAAGAGTTGCTGTGGGCCAAACAAGAAGGAAGGTGGGACAATGATTGTGAATGATAGCTTGTGAAAGGGCTTACACCTTTAGGTTTCCTTTTGGTTTTCCCATTGGCTTGGGTTGAACCACTTTAGTTTATGGGCTATAACTATTGCATTTATTTATTGCTTTATTTATTCATGTATGAGATGCTATGGATGATAATAGACCTTGTTGATAATAAACCCTATTAATTGATGAGATCGATTAGAAGACTAAATGGGCTAAAGTAGACCATAATTGGTGAGATGCAACAACCTTAATAAAATCCCTCTATTAAAATATTAAGTCAACATGGCCTTCCAATTTTGCCCTCGTTAAGGCCTCGATCAATACTATGTAGGTTCTGCCAAAGCGAAGTACTAGTATTTATCTTGGTTAAACGCGAAGAATAAACAAGTGATATTCACTGGTTAAAAAAATTGGTTAATGACTTAACTAGGTTACTCTAATAGGATTAGAAACCTAGAGGCAAGTAAATTGGATAAATCATAAGATGATTAGAACAAGAGTTGTTCACCAAATATTAGGAGTTACATATGATGTAATTAGCAAATGTTGCTTACCTAAATAACCATAATCTTAAGAGTAAAGCCAAAGCTGACTTAAGAGGTGGTGAAATATGGATCCCTAACCTACTAGAAATACTTTTGAGAAAGTTTTTCCGAAATTAATATACGAGGGTTATTAATTTTGAAATAAAATAGTGGGAATATCATTTAATAAAGTCTTTTTAATGATTGATATAAAATTGGTAAATTTACTCACATGCATATTTAATTGTTGTAGATATATTATGGCTGCAAACACTAGCACACTCTCATTGCGATCGGTCCTTGAGAAGGACAAATTGAATGGTTTGAATTTTCTTGATTGGTTCCGTAACTTGAGGATTGTCCTTAAACAAGAACGGAAATTATATGTCATTGAACAACCACTTCCTAATGAACCACCCGCTAATGCCTCGAGGACTGATAGAGATGCTTACAAGAAGTATCTCGATGACATGATAGATGTTGGATGTCTTATGCTTGCCACTATGAATCCTAAACTTCAGAAGCAACATGAGGACATGGTTGCTTATGATATGATCGAGCACCTGAAAGAACTTTATCAGGGTCAAGCACGGCAAGAGAGGTTTGATATCTCTAAGGCCTTATTCCAATGTAAGTTGGCTGAAGGAAGCCCAGTAGGACCTCATGTCCTTAAGATGATTGGCTATATTGAAAGCCTATCCAAGCTTGGGTTTCCATTGAGCCAAGAGTTGGCCACTGATGTTATTTTACAATTGTTGCCGGATAGCTACAGCCAGTTTATCCTCAATTTCAATATGAATGAAATTGACAAGACTCTACCACAATTGCTCAGTATGTTACGAACTGCTGAAGGCAACTTGAAAAAGGTTGGACCCAAGCCCATACTAATGGTCTGTAATAACAAGGGTAAGGGAAAGGCCAAAGTTCAAACAAAGCCCAAGGGCAAAGGTAAGCCCAAATTTGGAAAAGGAAAGGCTGCACTGAAACCTAAAGGTGGGGTGTCTAAGGAAGGAAACTGTTTTCATTGTGGTGTGACTGGACATTGGAAACGGAACTGCCCTGCCTATTTTTAAGAAGTCAAGAAGGCTAAAGCAAGCGGAATGTCTGCTTCAGGTATTTATGTTATTGATATTAATTTATCAACTACTACTTCTTGGGTATTAGATACTGGTTGTGGTTCTCATATTTGTACTTCTGTACAGGGACTACAAAGGAGTAGGACTTTGGCTAGAGGAGATGTGGACCTACGAGTTGGAAATGGAGCAAAAGTTGCTGCATTAGCTGTGGGAACATATACTTTATCTTTGCCTAGTGGACTTGATTTATGTTTAGAGGATTGTTATTTTGTGCCCAGTTTGACTAAAAACATTATTTCAATTTCTTGTTTAGACAAAATTGGTTTTGAGATAATTATTAAGAATAATTGTTGTTCATTTTATCTCAATAAGGTTTTCTATGGTTCGGCACAATTGATTAATGGCCTCTATATTTTAGATCAAACGAATCCCATTTACAACATAAATACTAAAAGATCTAAAATAAATGACTCAAATCAAACATATCTTTGGCATTGTCGTTTGGGCCACATAAGTGGGAAACGCATATCCAAACTCCATAGAGATGGTCTCTTGAATTCATTTGTTTTTGAACAATTTGAAGTATGTGAATCTTGCTTATTGGGAAAAATGACTAAATCTCCTTTTTCTGGAAAAGGTGAACGAGCTAGTGATTTATTGGGCCTAATACATTCTGATGTATGTGGACCAATAAATACACAGGCCAGAGGTGGATTTCACTACTTCATTACTTTCACTGATGATTTCAGTAGATATGGGTATGTTTATCTCATGCGCCATAAGTCTGAGTCCCTTGAAAAGTTTAAGGAATTTAAAAATGAAGTACAAAATCAACTAGGCAAAACTATCAAGTCACTTCGATCTGATCGAGGTGGAGAGTATTTGAGCCTAGAGTTTGATGATCTTTTGAAAGAATGTGGGATTGTCTCACAACTTACTCCTCCTGGTACTCCTCAATAGAATGAAGTATCTGAGAGAAGAAATCGAACTTTGTTAGACATGGTCCGATCCATGATGAGTCATGCTGATCTACCGACTTCCTTTTGGGGACATGCACTTGAGACTGCTGCCTTCACACTAAATCGTGTTCCATCTAAATCGGTTCAAAAGACGCCATATGAGATGTGGACTGGGAAACGTCCTAGTATGTCCTTTATGAAAATTTGGGGTTGTGAAGCTTATGTTAAACGTCAGACGTCTACTAAGCTTGAACCCAAATCTGAAAGGTTTATTTTTGTGGGGTATCCAAAAGAAACCAAAGGATATTATTTTTTTAATCCCACTGAGAACAAAATTTTTGTTGCTCGGACTGGTGTCTTCCTAGAGAAAGAATTTACTTCTAGAAAAGGAAATGGGAGAAAGATTGAACTTGAAGAAATTCAAGAATCACAAGATACCACTAAACCAGAGATTGAACAAAACCAAATTCCACAAGAAATTGAGGAACAAACAACTACTATAGAAACACAACCACCGCGCAGATCTTTAAGAGAATGCCGTGCACCTGAGAGATATGGATTTCTTATTATAACGCATGGTGACGTTCTTCTTATAGATCAAGATGAGCCTAGGACTTATCAAGAAGCGGTGACGAGCCCAGACTCTGAGAAATGGCTTGAGGCCATGAGATCTGAGATGGATTCCATGTATGAAAACCAAGTATGGACTTTGATTGACCCACCCGAAGGGGTTAAACCTATAGGGTGCAAATGGGTTTTCAAAAAGAAAATAGACATGGATGGTAATGTACAAACACACAAAGGGCGATTAGTCGCTAAAGGTTATCGCCAAATTCATGGTGTTGACTATGATGAAACCTTTTCTCCTGTAGCTATGTTTAAATCCATCAGGATCTTGCTCGCCATAGCTGCATTTCATGATTATGAAATCTGGCAGATGGACGTCAAAACAGCTTTCCTTAACGGGAAACTTGAAGAGGATGTGTATATGACACAACCTGAAGGTTTTGTAAATCCAAAGGATGCTAGAAAGATATGTAAGCTACAAAGATCCATTTATGGAATAAAGCAAGCTTCTCGAAGTTGGAATATTCGTTTTAACGATGCAATCAAAAAGTTTGGTTTTATCAAAAATGAAGATGAACCATGTGTTTACAAGAAAGTTAGTGGGAGCACTATCACATTCTTGGTACTATATGTGGATGACATACTTATCATGGGAAATGACATACCTACCTTGCAGTCTATTAAGACTTGGTTAAGAAGTTGTTTTTCTATGAAGGACTTGGGCGAAGCCACTTATATCTTAGGAGTCAAGATCTATAGAGATAGATCAAGACGACTACTAGGTCTAAGCCAAAGTACATACATAGATAAAGTACTGAAAAGGTTCAGTATGGAAGAATCTAAAAGAAGATTCCTACCTATGAGACATGGTATTTCACTCTCGAAGGAAATGTGTCCTTCAACTCCACAAGAGAGAGAACATATGAGTAAAATTCCATATGCTTCCGCTATTGGATCTATCATGTATGCTATGTTATGTACCCGTCCAGATGTATCGTATGCCTTAAGTATGACGAGCAGGTATCAAGTAGATCCCGGTGAAGGTCACTGGACCACAGTCAAGAGTATCCTTAAGTACTTAAGAAGAACTAAGGATACGTTCCTATTATATGGAGGTGAGGAAGAGTTAAGTGTAAAAGGTTACACTGATGCCAGCATCCAAACCGACAAGAATGATTCTCGATCGCAATCAGGTTTTGTGTTTTGCCTTAATGGTGGTGCTGTGAGCTGGAAGAGTTCAAAGCAAAGTACAGTAGCCGGTTCTACAATAGAGGCCGAGTATATTGCAGCCAGTGAGGCAGCAAAAGAAGCAGTTTGGATCAAGAAGTTCATTACTGGACTAGGGGTTGTGCCTAGCATATCAGATGCTATAGAACTCCGATGTGATAACAATGGAGCTATTGCACAAGCTAAAGAACCCAGATCTCACCAGTGATCCAAACATATACTTAGACGCTACCATCTTATTCGAGAGATTATCGATCGAGGGGATGTAGAGATATGCAGAGTACCTTCAGATGATAACATCGCTGATCCCCTGACCAAGCCTCTGACACAGCAGAAGCATGATCGTCACACTAAGTCACTTGGTATTAGATATATGAGTGATTGGTCTTAGTGCTAGTAGGAGATTGTAAGAGTATGCCCAAAGATCAATCATGAGATGGTTGTAATAACATACTTAATTTACCATGTTTATTAATATAAAGCGTTGTCATTATTATTTCAGGTTTTCTTTCTGTGTGTATAGATAAACTGTTTTATAATAATGTCCTGAGAATAATATGATTATTCTTAAAAGATCCTTAGTCGAGTATTATTGTTGACTAGGACAATAATAATGCATTAAGACTAACATGTAGTTGATTGATGATAAAGAGTTGTCATTGATATGGAGTGTCAAAATCAATGCATGAATATGTGTGTTAGAGAACAACATATTGGATTGACCCGCTATGAGTATGTTTCTTGGATTATTATGTAATTGTCACAACATTACTCATAGTGATTAATATGTATATGATCCTCAGACTTGAGATCATTATTATCCCAGCATCGTGAGTTGTATATTTTGATACAGTCAAAGGTACACCGTAACAGGTTGTTCTATAAAGGCTGATGTTGGATATACCACAATCTATGTAGAGGGATATGGTTGATCAATAAAGGATAAGTCCCTCCTACATAATAGTAGTAATATCTTAGGCCACTTGATTGAGTGAGACTAGAAATGCATGGCCATGCTCAAATAAGTTGATATGAGATGTCATACTAATTTGTATATCATAGTCTACTCAAGATATCAAGAAACATGGGATGGACTATGCAAGTGTGACTATCCCATGACTTGTATCCGTTCCAGAGATAAATGACTTAAGGATTAATGCATGAAAGGTTAATTACGAAAGGTTATGTCGAATCATGACTTCTTGTAACTTAGGTAGCAATGATGCATTGCTAGATGCCACTCATTGTCTGTGACAATAGAATCGTTCTAGTATTACTGCTAACGTTGCAAGAACCTACAGGGTCACACCCTATGGTTGAAATGAACGGAATAAAATATAGTTGGTATTGTGCTTGGTTGTCACATAAATTAAATTAATTAAAGAATTAATTTAATTGGGCAATCAAATATTGAACATATTATATGTACAAGGATGTTGTACACATAATGATAACATAATTTTATTAATATATGAATTTGATTCATATATAAATTTAAATAAATATAGTTTACCGGAATCCTTATTATAATTAATGTAATTATAATTTTCAGATATAATTAATGTAATTATAATTTTCGGTTAAAAACTTTATTGTATTTATTTAATCTTGTAATACATTCAAGAGATACCAATTATAAAAGGCCCAATTAAGAGGATACCTATTATAAAAGGCCCAATGAGAAAGGCACCCATTATAAAAGGTATTAAAAGGAGACAAAACTCAAAATGTAAAACCCTAAGTGATTGCTTGTTAGGTCTAGCAGCCGTCAAGCTAATAAGCCTCCAAAACAGTTTTGGAGATTTCTTCCGTTCATAGTCAAACTGGGCGGATTACGTAGAGGCCGACATCGAAAAAGGTTGAGGCTTGATTCGACAGTAGATCAAAACTCTTGTTGCCAAGGCGTCGCTGTCTACTCAGATTGAAGTTTTGGTAATTTCGAAACCTTTATTTTACCCCGATTCGTTCCTCACACATGGATCCATGATTTGGATCGCCGGATCTAATTTTATTCTGCTGCGCCATGGGGTACCGGCGTTCCAACAAATGGCACCGACCAAATTAAAAGAGTTGAAAGCTCAGTTGCAAGAATTGACAGATAGAGGTTTTGCCCGACCGAGTTTCTCTCCCTGGGGTGCGCCAGTTCTATTTGTGAAAAAGAAGGACGGAACTTTGAGAATGTGCATCGATTATCGACAACTCAATAAAGTGACCGTAAAGAATAAATATCCGTTGCCACGTATCGATGATTTATTTGATCAGCTTAAGGGAGCTTTGGTATTCTCAAAAATTGATCTGAGGTCAGGTTATTATCAGTTGCAAGTTAGAGACTCGGATGTACCAAAGACTGCTTTTCGGACGAGATACGACCATTACGAGTTTTTAGTGATGCCATTCGGACTCACTAATGCCCCTGCTGTTTTCATGGATCTAATGAATCGGGTTTTCAGACCGTATCTAGATTGGTTTGTGGTTGTATTCATAGATGACATTCTGGTCTATTCGCGTGACAAAATCGAGCATGCCGAACATTTGAGACTTGTGTTACAGATTTTGCGTGATAAGCAGTTGTACGCGAAATTCAGCAAATGTGAGTTTTGGTTGAATGAAGTTAGCTTCCTGGGGCATGTTGTTTCAGCATCGGGCATTCGGGTTGACTCGAGTAAAGTTTTGGCTATACTTGATTGGAAACCTCCGCAGAATGTTTCTGAAGTTCAGAGTTTTCTGGGACTAGCCGGATACTATAGACGCTTTGTGAAAGGGTTTTCTATGATTGCAGCCCCGATGACAAAGCTATTACAGAATGACGTTAAATTCGAGTGGTCAGAAAGATGTCAGAATAGTTTTGATCAGCTAAAAACCTTGCTAACGGAAGCTCCAGTGCTTGTTCAGCCAGAGTCGGGTAAAGAGCTCGTTATCTTTAGCGATGCATCTTTAAATGGTTTGGGCTGTGTTTTGATGCAGGAGGGTAAAGTTGTAGCCTACGCCTCGAGACAGTTAAAGCCGCACGAAAAGAATTATCCGACTCACGATCTTGAATTGGCTGCCATAGTTTTTGCTTTGAAAATTTGGCGTCACTATTTATTTGGTGAGAAATGTCACGTTTACTCTGATCACAAGAGTCTAAAGTATTTAATGACTCAGAAAGATCTGAATTTGAGACAACGACGATGGTTGGAACTGTTAAAGGACTATGAGCTTGTGATCGATTATCACCCGGGGAAGGCTAATGTGGTCGCTGATGCACTTAGCCAAAAGTCACTATTTGTTCTACGTGCAATGAATACGGATATAGCAATGTCAGATGATGGTGTGATTATTGTAGAATTGAAAGCGAGACCACTATTCCCACAACAGATCCGCGAAGCTCAAGAGGTTGATAATGACTTAATAGCAAAAAGGAATCAATGTGGCTTAAGTACTGATTCAGATTTTCAGATAGATGCCAAGGGATGTCTATGATTTAAGAATCGGATATGTGTGCCTAAGAACCTTGAGTTGATTTGAATGATTTGTGATGAAGCTCATAATAGTAAATTGTCGATTCATCCGGGTAGTACGAAGATGTATAATGACCTGAGACAGCATTACTGGTGGCAAGGTATGAAACGAGATATTTCAGACTATGTGTCAAAGTGTTTAATATGTCAACAAGTGAAAGCCGAGCATCAGGTACCATTCGGGCTACTTCAACCGATTATGATACCTGAGTGGAAATGGGATCGAGTCACGATGGATTTCGTATATGGGTTGCCGTTAACACCAAGCAAGAAAGACTCAATCTGGGTTATTATTGATAGATTGACGAAATCGACCCATTTCATTCCGGTACGCACAGATTTCTCACTTGATAAGTTAGCTGAGTTGTACATATCGCAGATCGTACGATTGCACGGAGTACCTATTTCTATTGTTTCGGATAGAGATCCGAGGTTTACATCGCGGTTTTGGAAGAAACTACAAGATGCTCTAGTTACTAAATTGCACTTCAGTACTGCTTTTCACCCTCAGTCGGATGGACAATCCGAACGTGTTATTCAAATACTCGAGGATATGTTGAGATGTTGGGAACGATACTTGCCTTTGATTGAATTTGCATACAATAACAGCTTTCAATCGAGTATCAAAATTGCACCTTATGAAGCTTTGTACGATCGTAAATGTCGTACACCTCTATTGTAACACCCCCTATCCCGTGTTCGTCGCTGGATTAAGGTTAGGAGCGTTACTGGACATATCAGAAACGTTCACAAACAAAATCATACATTCAATCAACATTCTCAGACATAATGTCCCTTAAACAGGTCATCGAGACCTTAAGCATGCTTACAATTTGAGTCGGGACTAAATCGAAACACATAGAGAATTCTCGAAAAATTTAAAACTTTTCTAAACTATAAGGGAGGCACGCCCGTGGGAGGAGACCGTGTGCCCTCCACAGCTTCTATACACCCCCGTGTATCCATCTGTGTCTATATACTGACTAAACCAACACGGTCATTAGGCACGCCCGTGTGCCATGGCCGTGTACTTTTAGGTCATAAACTGACTTCCCCACCACGGCCACCAAGCACGCCCGTGTTTTTGGCCGTGTACTTTTATGCTAGCCACTGACTTGCACACCACGGCCAGATGACACGCCCGTGTCGAGGCCGTGTGATACTAAACTGCATCCTATAACTCACCCACGGTCGTTAGGCACGCCCGTGTGCCACAACCGTGTGACATTATAGGCCATTTACAAGGCCAAGATGCCACCCATAAGGGTCAAACCTACAAGCCATATTTAACAAGATATCCCATGCACATTTAACCATAAGAAACATACCAAAATAATCTTCCAAACCATGCATTCAATACCAATACCAACCATGACAATTCCAAAGACTAAAACTCATATCATTACAAGCACAATTCATTCATTTGCTCACTCAAAACTTGGCCATTTCACATGCTTCAACCATACCAAGCTATGCATCATATATCACATTCATTTAAGCAAAGTCTTAACTCATAAATAGCCAAATCACATGGCTAAGATCACAAAACAACTTATACCAAAATACTAGCCTATACATGCCATATCTATCTTTATACATTTTCAAAGTGTACCAAAATAAGTTTTAGTAGTGTGATGACAATCCGTGACAGTCCCGAGCCTTCAGTAGCTTTGACGACCTATAAAACAGATTAAACACACACATAGAGTAAGCTTTCCAAAAGCTTAGTAAGTCATATACAAATAAACTTAACATAACTCATTTATAAGTATGGCAATTTGAATTCATTAACATATTCTCAAATCAAGTACATAAATGAACTCTTGGTTCACTTGAATTTCCATTCCTTGCCAATCCACACATTTCAAATATCTCATTTGCATTAATGCACAAACATACTTACCTTCCATGCTTTTACAAAGCATATACATATATATATATCAATGTACTTGATGTAAGAGTATGCCCAAAGATCAATCATGAGATGGTTGTAATAACATACATAATTTACCATGTTTATTAATATAAAGCGTTGTCATTATTATTTCAGTTTTTATTTCCGTGTGCATAAATAAACTGTTTTATAATAATGTCTTGAGAATAATATGATTATTCTTAAAAGATCCTTAGTCGAGTATTATTGTTGACTAGGACAACAATAATGCATTAAGACTAACATGTAGTTGATTGATGATAAAGAGTTGTCATTGATATGGAGTGTCAAAATCAATGCATGAATATGTGTGTTAGAGAACAACATATTGGATTGACCCGCTATGAGTATGTTTCTTGGATTATATGTAATTGTCACAACATTACTCATAGTGATTAATATGTATATGATCCTCAGACTTGAGATCATTATTATCCCAGCATCGTGAGTTGTATATTTTGATACAGTCAAAGGTACACCGTAACAGGTTGTTCTATAAAGGTTGATGTTGGATATACCACAATCTATGTAGAGGGATATGGTTGATCAATAAAGGATAAGTCCCTCCTACATAATAGGAGTAATATCTTAGGCCACTTGATTGAGTGAGACTAGAAATGCATGGCCATGCTCAAATAAGTTGATATGAGATGTCATACTAATTTGTATATCATAGTCTACTCAAGATGTCAAGAAACATGGGATGGACTATGCAAGTGTGACTATCCCATGACTTGTATCCGTTCCAGAGATAAAGGACTTAAGGATTAATGCATGAAAGGTTAATCACAAAAGGTTATGTCGAATCATGACTTCTTGTAACTTAGGTAGCAATGATGCATTGCTAGATGCCACTCATTGTTTGTGACAATAGAATCGTTCTAGTATTACTGCTAACGTTGCAAGAACCTACAGGGTCACACCCTATGATTGAAATGAACGGAATAAAATATAGTTGGTATTGTGTTTGGTTGTCACATGAATTAAATTAATTAAAGAATTAATTTAATTGGGCAATCAAATATTGAGCATATTATATGTACAAGGATGTTGTACACATAATGATAACATAATTTTATTAATATATGAATTTGATTCATATATAATTTTAAATAAATATAGTTTACCGAAATCCTTATTATAATTAATGTAATTATAATTTTCAGATATAATTAATGTAATTATAATTTTCAGTTAAAAACTTTATTGTATTTATTTAATCTTATAATACATTCAAGAGATACCAATTATAAAAGGCCCAATTAAAAGGATACCAATTATAAAAGGCCCAATGAAAAAGACACCCATTATAAAAGGTATTAAAAGGAGACAAAGCAAAAGCAGAAAACCCTAAATGATTGCTTGTTAGGTCTAGCAGCCATCAAGCAAATAAACCTCCAAAACAATTTTGGAGATTTCTTCCGTTCATAGTCAAACCGGGTGGATTACGTAGAGGCTTACATCGGAAAAGGTTGTGGCTTGATTCGACAGTAGATCAAAACTCTTGTTGCCAAGGCATCGCTGTCTACTCAGATTGAAGTTTTGGTAATTTCGAAACCTTTATTTCACCCCGATTCGTTCCTCACACATGGATTCATGGTTTGGATCACCGGGTCTAATTTTATTTTGCTGCGCCATGGGGCATCGGCGTTCCAACACTTCAAACGGATGTACAATCACGTATTTGTTCTAAGCTTGATAGTATAACTCGTATCACCGATATGCCCGTTGAATCGTAAGGAATATAATAGGAAACTCAAAGTACTCGAAATATTCGTACAATGCCAACGTCCCAGACGAGGTCTTACATGCACTCAGATATCGATGCCATTGTCCTAGACAGGGTCTTACACATTATCAGATATCGATGCCACTGTCCCAGACAGGGTCTTACTCATAATCAGATATCGATGCCATTATCCCAGACAGGGTCTTACTCGCAATGCTTATATCGATGCCAACATCCTAGACGTGGTCTTACATGAGCCTCAGATCAATGCCAACGTCCCAGACGTGGTCTTACATGATAAAACAGAACAGATACCTATGTCATGACATAGTCAATCCTATCTATTCCTAGGTTTGTACGGGGCTTCTCAGACTTAATCACTATATCGAACTTATCTCGGAATTCAAATGCATAACCTCTCATAACATAAGCATTCAATATCATCATTAATCATATAAACAATTACAAATGCATACATATACATTTATTTGCATATTGACTTACCTCGGACTCGATATATCAGAATGAAAACGGCTACTCGATAACTTTCACTTTCCCGCGATCTAAGTCTGTTTTCCTTGGTTCTTGATCTAAACATATTCAGAACTAACCCTTTTATTCACTAATTCATACAATTCAATCCATGGACACACATTTAGGGCTATTTGCAATTTAACCCTCAAATTTGCACACTTTATCAATTTAGTCCATTTTTCTCAAAACATCAAATTCACAAAATCCACCCATACACATGCTTGGCCGAATACATATACATCACATACAAACCCACATTTTTCATCAAATTCACACATTAGTCCTTCAAATAATATTTTCACAATTTAGCCCTATTTAGCTAAATTCATCAAAACTTCAAGAATAAAACATATTCATCTCGCTCATATCTTTCATTTAACACTAAAAATCATCAAAAAGCTTAACAAATCATCAATGGCATATCACACAAACATCATCAATTCATTAAATTGAGACATGAGTTTTAAAGCTCTCAAAGCAACGATTGCAAAAACGTAAAAATTATCAAAAATCGATTAAAAACTAACCTTGAATTAAACCAAAACTATGACCGAACCTTTGCTTAGAATTTTCTTTTTCTTTCTTTGCCTATTCGGTGGTGTTATGGAAGAATAATATCCACCATCACTTTTGTTTCTTTTAATATAATATAATATAACTTATAAAGTAAACATAATATAACTTTTAACATATAAAAAAATAACATATAAAATCATGTTAATAAACCATGTTACCACCCACTATAAATGAAAATGGGCTATTTGCCCTTTTAGGACTTTACTTTAATAAAGCCATCTCAATTTAGCCAATAATCAACTAAGAGGCCACTTTTACCAATTATGCAATTTAGTCCTTTTGGACAAATTAATCACACAGACAATCAAATTAACTTGCGGAAATTTAACACATGCTAAATCACATATCAACAGTACAGAATATAATATTAAAATATTATACGGACTCAAATTTGTGGTCCCGAAACCATTGTTCCGACTAGGGTATAAACCGGACTGTTACATCTATATTGGGCCGAGCTAAGTGAAAGTAAGATACACAGGGTTGATTTAATTAAAGAGACTGAACAAAAAGTAAAACTAATCCGAGAAAGTTTGAAAGTCGCGTCAGATCGACAGAAGTCATATGGGGACTTGAAGCGTAAAGATATAGAATTTCAAGTGGGTGACCGAGTATTTTTGAAAGTCTCGCCGTGGAAAAAGATACTTAGATTTGGTCGTAAAGGAAAGTTTAGTCCGAGATTTATTGGGCCGTACGAGGTTATAGAGCGTATTGGGCTGGTTGCGTACAAGCTTATGTTGCCATCTGAGCTAAACAAGATTCATAATGTTTTTCATGTATCGATGCTTCGACGATATAGGTCCGATCCTTCTCATGTGATTAGCCCGGCAGAGATTGAAATTTAGCCTGACTTGTCGTATGAGGAAGAACCGATTCGCATTTTAGCTCGTGAAGTGAAAGAATTACGAAATAAGGAAATTTCATTGGTTAAAGTTACGTGGCATAAGCACAGGGTTGAGGAGGCAACCTGGGAACTCGAAGATTCGATGAGAGAACGTTACCCATATTTATTCACGGGTAAGATTCTCGAGGACGAAAATCCATTAAGGGGGGAAAGTTATAACAGCCCGAATTTGACCCTAATCGGAAACAGTGGTTTTGGGACCACAAATCCGAGTCGATAGAATATTTAAATATTATATTTTGTGTCTATGATTTATGATTGAGCATGTACTAAAATTTCATGAATTTATTTGACCGTTTGTGTGTTTAATTTAAAGAAAAAGACTAAATCGTATAAGTGGTAAAAGTAGCCATTTATTTAATTGAGTGGCTAAATTGATTTGTCTTCTTATATATAAGGATTTAGGTTGTAAATTAACCCTTATAGCAAGCTAGTGGACGGCACTAAGATTTTATAAAGCATTTTATAATTGTTTTCTTTATAAATTAAGCTTATATTAATATATGTATTATATTATAACATTAAAAATAATAAACCATAAAAGAACATTTGCATGTTCATCTTTTTGGTGCTTTTGATCGAAACTAAAAAAGGGAAAAGAAGAGAAAAAGTTTTATTGGTTTCGGCATTCATTAAGCTTGATCTAAGGTAAGTTTTAGCTCGGTTCTTGAAAATTTTTACGTTTTTGAGATCGTTGCTTTGAATACTACTCGACCCATATTGGAATTTTTGAATTTGATGCATGTTTAATACTTGGCCATTGATGAATGCTTATGTTTTGTGATGGTTGATGATTTTAAATAAAATATATGTGTTAGATTATTAAATTTTGTGTTGGAAATTTTGATTAAATTGAGTATCTAGGACTAAATTTCAAAAATAGTAAATTGAGGGGCTAGATTATAGAATTTATGAAATATGGGGACTTGTATAAGCTTAGTGAACATTCGGCCCTAGCTTAAAATATGTAAATTTAGCATATTTTGTGTTTTGTGAAAATTGGATTAAATTGTAAAAGTGCAAAATGTTAGGGATAAATTGGTAAATTGTTCAACTATGTGTTTTGGGCTAAAATGAATGAAATTCTATTTGAATGAGCTCATTTTTAAATTATTTAGATCAAGAAAGAAAAGAACTGGGATTGGATCGGGGAAAAGCAAAGTTAAACGAATAGCCGGGAAGCTTAATCCGACAATTTCCGAGGTAAGTTTTTAAGCAACTGGATAGAATTAAATTTTAGTCTATATAAATGTGAATATGTAAAAAGGTAATAAGTATGTTTATTTCCAATTACCGAATGTGATTTTGAATTTAATATGTATTGGCCGAATTTAATATGTATTGGCCGATTGTAAAGTTGGTATTATTTATATATAAATATAAGTCTTGATCATATGAGTTGGATGATTATATATGTGCTAAGAGAAATTTAAGTGTGAAAATGATAGGAAAGGTGATTATATTCGAATAGGTGAATATATATATAGATGTATATTGAAGATAGCCGAATGTGATGGTAGTGAGAAGGATGAATGAGCTGTTTTAACATGTGCATATATTTGTAGATAGATATGAATGAAAATGAAATCTCATGTGTTTATATGAATGAAGAAAAGGTTTAGTTAAGGGGCACTATGTGTGCGAGATTAAATACCGAGCACTGTGTGTGCGAAATCGGTCGAATGGCACTATGTGTGCGGAAAAATAAGTAATGGCACTAAATGTGCGATACATTACTAGTATATGGCACTATGTGTGCTCTTCCTCAAGTAACGGCACTAAGTGTGCGATACGTTACACTAATTGCACTATGTGTGCGATTTTACGGATATTACAAAGACAAAAGCCAATGAATGGAGATATCCGAGAAGTGGTATATAGGTAAATGATGCATGATAATTGAGTAACTTAGTACTAAGAGGTAAGTTGTTCTTGTATATGAAATTATAGTATTGAGATGTGATTATTAATCTTTGAGCTTGTTTGAAAGGATAAATGGTATGTTAGTATTCGGTTTTGAGACCTATTGAATTTGGTAATTTTTGATTGGTAACATGCTATATGTAATGCGTTTACAAGTTCGTTGATGTTCAAGCTAGATTGATTTAATTTGTATAATGATTAATTGTATATTTTACCAATGCTTAAAACTTACTAAGCTATGATGGCTTACTGTATATGTTTATTTGACTATTTTATAGATTTTGAAAGCTAGTTCGCGCTCGGGGATCACCGTCGAAGTCAATCACACTATCAACTATTTTGGTACCTTTTTGTGAATGAATTTAAAATCTATGGCATGTATAGGCTAAACTACTTTGGTTTAAATTCAAATGATGTAAATGTGTATGTATTTAAATGCCATTCGAAAATGGCTTTGCTTCTATGCATGAGTTGGTTGCATATGTTTTGGAATGTTATGATTATGATTATGCATATTCGGTTTTAATATAAATTTGATGTGGTATGCTTGTGTTTCATGAGATTTTGAAAGGTATGTTATCTATAAGCTACAAATGAATGTTTATTATATGATTTATAATCTTAAATTGGAAGTTATTTTATATTAGGTTATATGTAATATTGATAATATGATTTTGGGTCGAATAAGGTATATGGTATACTTCGGATTGATGGATATACTCTTGCTTAATTTTATAGATATTTATGAGACAGGTCATGAAAGAAATAAGTCATACATTGTGTATGTGATTATTGAGTGCGTTATTTTAATGAATAAATTTGAAGTATGCTCACTTTAAATATTTGGCTATGTTGTTGATTTATTTTGGAGTCATTTTAAAATAACCTATTATAGTGAATAATTAGTTATGATATGCAAGTGAATGAATAAGTGAAGGTAATTGATTTGTACAAGTTGATTAAGAATAAACATTCATATTCGACCATGCTATTCAAGAAGACCAAATGAATAGTGTTTTGTTATTTGAATGGAATTACTTATTTTTAAATAATGCAAATGATATTATTTTTGAGATGACTTGCTTATTTGTGATATTATTATTTAAGTATTATGATTCATGTGAATGGATGGACTTGGTGGTTAGTTGAGTAATACCTCGTAACCCTAATCCGACGACGGATACGGGTTAGGGGTGTTACAGCCTAGCACACAGGAGTGTGTGGCCACTTCGAAGGGCACACGGGTGTGTGGTTGGCCGTGTGACCCAAGTTAGTAGTACCCCTTTTTTTCACACGGCTAGTGACACGGGCGTGTCTAGTGGCCGTGTGAGACATACGGCCTGGCCACACGGACGTGTGTCCCCTGTTTGAAGAAAAATTTTCTAAGTGTTGAAAATTTTCCTAAGTTATCGGTTTAATCCCGAACCACTCCCAAAGAATGTTTAAGGCCTCGTAGGCTCTTAAAAGGACAAATTGATTGAGATTGAACGAGGAATGATTGAATTGAACAATTTTATTTTAAATAGTTTTTCGCCAGTTGATCTCTTTCAGCTATAGACTTTTCTGGACAGTCACGGAGATAATGATCAAGAGAGCCACATCTAAAAACAAACTTCGCTCAATATTCTACATTCATCGTAATGTCGCTTATTGTAGTGCTTACATTCAGGTCCAACATTTCTAACACTACCCGCACTGGTAACAGATGGCGTCTGAGCCACATCTTTGATCGAAATCCCGGTAGAAACAATAGAACGAGGATGATATTCTCTAGATTTCTTTGACGATGACTAATGTGGTTTGCCCGCAAATCTCTTTCTAAAGTCTCTAGCCTCAGAATCGGCTTTTCTTTTCCCTTTGCTAAGCTCTTCAACTTTGCAAGCTCTGTCAACTAGAACGAAAAACTCTTTTAGCTCAAGAATCCTAACTAACAGTTTGATTTCTTCATTTAATCCATCTTCGAACCATTTACACGTTATACCCTCGGAAGAAACACATTCATGAGCATATTTGCTGAGTCGTACAAACTCTGTAGCACCCCAAACCCAGCCTAGAAGTTAGGCCCGAGTCCGGCGTGTCACATTGAAGTGTTTTTAAGAAAACCTTACTTTCATTGAAAGCCTTTCTAAAGAAAAGTTAAGTAAAATTCAGTTTGCTTTCAAAACAAGGTGTATCAAAAAAAACCATTTCCTTAGTACTATGTAAAAAAAAATTCCATTGACAGCGGAAGCTCGTTCTTAAAACACAATTATTTTCAAAAACTTGAAATATGCTTAAAAGAAATAAATCCAGGTTTTTTTTTCAAAATTTCAATGCATAGTAGAAGTAATGGAATAATAACTAGATGGAAACCTTATTACAGTCCGAAATAAAATAACTTAAAATAAATAACTTAAAATCTAGAAAAAGAACATGTCTAATCTTCTTACTAGTTGGCCACCTCTGAGTCCCTCCATCCGTCGAACCGCCTACTGAGGATCACCTGAGAAAAATAAAAGAGGGAGTGAGTTTTCGAAAACTCAGTGTGTACGACCCTCGTCAAACAAAACAACATACATATCATAATATTAAAATAATAATATCATACATGCAATGCAGTGCAAACCCTCCCCAAATAATCCATCAGGTACACATCATCTCCGTCCAACCGAAACACTTCTGTTGGGATTTCTAAGTCGACCCACCCATCTGATACACATCAAGGATAGCCCGGTTACGGTACAACCTAACGTTGCAGCAAAGCTGCTTATCATATAATAGGCTTAAAAAGCCATTGGTGGATCCACGGTCGTCAAGCAACCATGTGATCCTCATATCTTCCTCTGTTCTATAATTCCCACCCATATGCAACCTAAACAGAATATCATATGAATGCAGCAAATGTACATGTAACATCCATAAATCTTACATTCAACACATAGGGGTATTTTAGTCATTTCACAAATCAAGGGTATTTCAGTAATTTTACAATTCAGGGGTATTTCTCTAATCCTACCCTACAGGGGTATTTTAGTAATTCTACCCTACAGGGGTATTTCAGTAATTCTTAACAGTATGGGTCTTAATTACGAACCTTAGCCTGTCAATAAGTCCCCGCGGCTAAAGTGAACAAACACTACGCACCAGGTAGGATTCCAGAGAAGAGGAGGTGGGTCACTAGGACCGCTTAAGTACCAAGCTCTCCTTAGATCCAATCCTAGACATACATATGTCCATTGCCACACTCTTCTCTAGCGACTTGTCCACAGACATGTTTGATTATTAAATTAAGTTTTATGCTGTTTAAGAATTCATCGAACTAAGCCTAGAGCCTATTAAAACCCTAGCATGTATTTCTAAAATCCCATAAGGCCCACTAAGCCCAATCATGTCCATATAGCCCATTAAGCCCAATCATGTATATGTAGCCCATTAGGCCCAATCATAATCAAATCATACAACCATCTATATCAATCCATCATTCAATTTCACATATCAACTCTTGTCGATTTGGGCCCACGAGCTCGGTAGGCCCATTTAGCCCCTTTGGCCCGGTTGGCCAAACAGTGGCCCGAGACCATGAGATCGCTCTCTTGGTCCCGATAGTCGTATCAGTGTTCCCAGACGAATGTTCGCACGCTCGTGTGGTTGCCGGCGCCAACCTTTCGGCTTTTCGACTTTTCGGAATCACTTTTCGATATTTTGGCTTTTGCCAATTTATCGTGTGTGAAGTGTATGTACACACCTGGTAAATGAGACATGTTACACTATCCTCAGCCTTGAACCTACAACCAATACCAACCTCCAATGAATCACACACGTAACCACAATATTTACCAAAAACCGAAGCCTTACCATAACCTTACCGTGTGCCACCAGTCCTAATAGCCATTCCTTAGCTACTACTCACAAATATCCCCTAGATCTGCATCAATCTTAATCGTTAAAGACAAAATAATATGTGTCCACTTATGTCACCCTTTCCCCTACTATAGACTATTCGGCCAACTTATCCCAAAATCAAGAACACTTACCCAAAAGCCGAAACGTATGGATAGCTTTTCGGCAGAGACTTGTAGATCCAAGCTTGATTCTGATTTTTCCAAGATCTGATCCACTAAAAATCAAAGGAATGATGACAGCACGACATAGATTTGGTCACTAGAGTATTCGGGACAAAAGAAATAGACTAGAAGCAAAGGAAAGAAAAGAGTTTGATGAGAAGGAAGGGAAGAAATCGATGCAAAATAGAAGAGGAAGAATAAGGGATTTCGGCTTTCAGGTATTTGGAGAGAAAAGTAGTTTTCGGAAAAATAAAAAGAAAGAATTTGGCATTAGCCTAGAACCCCAAAATCAACACCTATTTATAGCCTATAGCCGAATTTCCTATCCCCAAATTCCCAATTCGGCTCAACCTCTTTCACATATCTCTTCTCCTAATTTTTCTCCACGATAATTCCCCAATCCTTTTCCTAAATTTTCTCTTCTGATCACTCCCCTTAGAGTCCATCATCACACCACTTCCAACTTAGAATGCCAAAATTAAACTCCTAAACAAATGCTAAGCTAGGATTCGAACCTAGGATCTCCTTGCTAGCCCATAACGCCACCTTCCTATACCCTAAGTGGCGTCACTTAGCCACTCCACCACAAGGCTCTTTGATGCCATTTTTCCCTATTTTTATTTAAAAGCCCGACTACTCACCGCCCTGGTTCCTTTAATAATTAATTAAAAATTCCTTCTCCTCAAAGTTCGAACCCAGCACTTCTCCAACACCCCTAGACACTCTAAGTTTATTAAACCCTTAAAGCCAACATGTCATTTATCATTTCCTTGCTCACTTAAAATTTTTCTGAGACCCAAAGCCCAAAGCCCAATTCATCTAGGCCCAAAATTCGGGGCGTTACAAAATCTCTTTCGTATTCTGCTACCGACATATGGCCCTGTTTCAGTTTAAGAAATTTCTTTCGTTTCTGATCGATGAACCATTGGTTGATGTATTTCTTTCTGAATTCAACTTGAAAGAATTCCCAAGTAACTCTTTCTTGCGGAACTACAGATATCAAGGTATTCCACCACTGATACGCAGTGTCTCTCCATAGTGATACAACACATTTTAAACATTCTTTAGGTGTGCAAGATAGTTCATTAAATACTCGAATCGTGTTCTCAAGCCAAAACTCGGCTCTCTCAGAATCATCGCTAACAGTGGTTTTGAATTCTTCAACCCCGTATTTTCGTATCTTATCAACAGGTGGTTTATTCAATCTCAAAGGATTCATACCTTAAGGAACAACAGAGATCGGTTAGGGAATAGGTGAGGGTGTAGGTTGTTGCGAAGCCGGATTAGCTCGAACGTACTGTGTGAACCATTCTTACATCATTTGGAAGAAGGCTTCTTTAGCCTCTCCTCCCTGACTACCCATTACGGATCTAGATTCAAATGGCACTGTCCCTTGCACGGGAGCAGACGCATTACTTTCAACCTCAACAGCTATCGCTCTATTGGGACCCATTTGCAATCGGCAACTGGATAGTGTGATGCGTATCTCCAACTTTATCTGAATCGAGCGAGCTATCGAACCTCTATAAAACATGAAAAAGAAACAGAGTAAGCTTTATAGCTTAGTAAGGCCGTATAATTTAGAATTAAACTTACCATTTAAACATGATCAAGGCAATAAATAAGGTGTACTCAATTCAATTATCAAATGCCTAAACACAAGCATTTATCAACAAGTTAGTTACATAAGTGGATATAATCATCCATTATCTCAATTTAGTACCTAATACATTGTATCATTTCAAATTCATTTATAATGTACATCATTTGTAACATTTCACTCTCAATCATATAATCAATAATCCGTCAATTCATTATCATTTCCGTTCTTTCGAGCTATAATCAGTAAGCTCCTCCTAAGTTGATGGACAGTAAGCTCTAACAAGCTGAAAAATAGTAAGCTCTTACGAGCTAATATATCGGTAAGCTCACACGAGCTATGGTGAGTCCGCAACATATGCGGGATCTCGACCAAAACGGTAACCCTAGTCACATGTCACTCGTATCCTATGACTTTCTACTGTTCAAACGGGACTCAGTATTCAATAATTCTCATCAATTAGGCATTTGAACTCAGTAATACCATTTATTCAATTATACTTTCATTTCAAAAAATTTACAAGTATTTAAAGATTCAATTCTAATTATACGAACTTACCCCGAGTTGCTCGGATGGAATTTATCGACTATTCGTCCACTTTTTCTTTTCCCCAATCTAAACCCGATCTCGGCTTATCTTGATCTATATATTATAAATTTTAGCACATTCAGCATTAGGTCTATTCAATTTAGCCCAATTTTTACTTTAAGGCATTTTTACACATTTGCCCCTAATATTTCACATCTTTTACAATTTAGTCCTTATTTCATAAAATCACAAATTCATGCAATTTAACCACAACTCATGCTAGCTGAATTTCTCTAGTACTCATATTAGCCCATATTTCTCATTTATTCACACTTTTAACCACCACATTTCACATTTTCTCAATTTAATCCCTTTTTGACATTTTGTCAAAAATCACTTTACAAAAATTATTAATCTAACATTAAACCTTCCAAATAGAAACATGATAAATCTTTAACAGTTTCTAAATCTAAGGTACGGGGCTAGGTAAAATACGAAGCAACGATCACAAAAACATAGAAATCATTAAAAACAGAGTCAAAACCATTTACCAATTGAGCTATGCAATGATCGAATGTTTTAAAGCCCTAATTTCTTTTCTTTTCTCAATATTTTGGTGAAATATCTCAAGGTTGAAGATGATACAACCTTTGTTTTATTTTATTTTACTTATAATTAATAATTTACTATTTTAACCATATTATAAACCTTTTAATAACATCCATTTAATGTCTATATAAGTCCACTCATGCTTTTAATGGTTTAATTACAACATAAGGATCTTCACTTTAATAAACACCTTTAGCTATTAGAACTCAAGTTTTATGCTTTACGCGATTTTGTCCTTTTTATCAAATTAACCAACTAAACGATAAAATTTCTTAACGAAATTTTCACACATACATGCTATCATGTTGTAAACATTAAATTAATAATAAAATAAATATTTTAGCTTCGGATTTGTGGTCCCAAAACTACTGTTCCGATTTGACTAAAAACGGGCTGTCACAGTACAAGTTTCATAATTTACCTTAGCATGTTTGACCATAATATTTTGGTTATTTGTTTTCATTTTTTTAAGATTTTTTGTAGCCCATCTCGTTGCTATAATCAGAAAAGAAATTGGATCGAAAAAGATTACTTTTCAAATATTTTAATGAGATTTACTTACCTTATATATAGAGATGTGCAATTCAAGAAGATGTGGGTTGAATTCATGAAAACATGGCCTGATCTTTTATAATTGTATATTAAGGGTAATTGGTTTAATGAGATTTAAGCATATCAAGATGGATTAATGGTTACTTTTTGAAGATGAATTCGTGCTCTAAATATGAAAGTTCTGTTCAATCTTGAAAGAGATAATTGTTGAGGTTGTTGGAAAAAATCTGGTTTAAAAATGGTTTTCTGTCACATAGAAAAATTAAAATTTTGAAAATCAGGCTGATTTGTGATATTTATAACAATATTTTTTCCCCGAAAAGTACATGTGCTTTGTACAAGATGGACCATTGACATTCCCAACTTTCTAATGAACGACCTTCTCTGCTATTCCCGTACTATGAATCGCTTCTAATGTAGGCTCGAACAATCACAAATCAAACACAGAACTAGAATAATTTTCCTACTTTTAGTAGGAAAAAAATTCTCTCTATAGAAACCGATAGAATTGTTATTACCAGACAATAGAATTTATACTTAAAAAATAAATTCTCACTATTTTCGAGCAGAATAATAATATCTCAATGTTGCATATTTTAGCCCTACCAGTGTCATCTATTTATAGGGAGAGAGAGAAGAATTCTGGTTGATTTAGTAAAATACAAAAATTACTTATATGATTGAAAAAAAAACTAGTCTCCCAGTCCAACTAGGAGAGATGGGCGACACACCCTAGTTAAATATACTAGGGTTGTCATCCCTAATATATATAGTGAGGGGTTTTGGGTCTCGCCTGTATTAGGTCCAATTATATGTGTTTCCTATACTTTTATTCTAGCATTTTATAATTGAATCCAACCTAGTACATATTTTTCTATTTCCCAAAATAAATATTATTTATTAAATTAATTTTCTAACTAAACAATTTTCACAACCCATTTCCAATTCAATTAAAGTCATGGCCACTTTAATGTAATAGAATCTATGAGAAAATATATTTAATTTTCATATTCAATGTATTCATGATGACCAATTAATTTAAATTTATTTTTCAAACGTTAATTATTTGGTTAAATAAAAATTTGAAAAAACTTAAACTAATTCTCAGGTTATTTACATACTTAGTGAAAAACCACATTCATTTCTAAGTGTAACTCATTTCTCTAACTTTATCATTTGTATCTATATTTTTTCATTTGATTTTATATGCAATTTATTTCTAGTTTCATCAAGCTAGTGGAGGATTGGATTGGACATATGTAATTAGGGCTCAAATGATTTATAATTAAGTTCCAACTTTTCGCCTATTAATTATAAACTCATTTAGTCACGAAGTTATTCCACTATAGTATTGTGACTGAACGCTCCCCAATTACATACCATTATGAAAGTTACTCGATCAAAGCTGGTTCAGTGACCTTGTAATAAGTCTGTTACTCTCATAGGGTATCATTAATCTCTTTGGGATAAATTCGTTCTTCCAATATGATCCTATTTTATCTCATGGTAAACATTACATCTTCCTTCATGAAATGTCAATTATTATCAAAATAGTAATTAAGTCATTTATCACAAAAGAAAACGACTCGTGGCCATGTTTACTTTTCATCTATCATGTAATGCCAATGAGAGGATATCATTTACTCATTTCTTGTGTTATGAATTCCATTATTGTGAATGATGCTATACTACAGAAGTCGTATACCCAATGCACCAGCTTTCTGTTTCTTATCTATTTGAGCTTAGTCTTTTACATACACAAAAATATATGAGTCACGCATACATAATCCATCATCCACGATGGATTAAGGTACGCCACACTATGAATTTCAAAAGCGAATAAATACATAAATCGATTCAAGATATATTCTACTTGAGTTTTTTTGATGTACTATCAGTCTAGTTAGTCGCATCTATGTCTACATATTCTAGGAGTCAGCTACTATGGTGCTCAAGATAAACCATCTCCCTAATTAGACTTGATAGACGTCATATTAGTGTTTCAATTGGTTTTCTCATTTTCGAATAGACTAAGGACATGTTTAGGTTCATCTACTAATATAAGTTCTCTTTCTGTATTATGATCCGTCCACGTAATACAACTTAGTATTAGTTAAACGTTAGATAACTAGTGAGCCAATATCTGCTTTCATTTTACTTTGTGTGCAAAAACTATTGAGGATGATATACAAGAAATATTAATGTAATTAACGGATATTATTATTAAACCAATTTGTTTGAAAAATACAAGTGTACATAGACGAAAATACTACACTTAGAACACCAGATCTAATAGTCTTCCACTTTCCCTAGTGAAGTAGATTAGTCATATTTCGCATACCCATGCTCTTTGTATGCTTCTCAAAACTCTTAGCTAGTAGATTCTTGGAAAACAAGTCCGTAGGGTTCATCTTCAGATGCTATCTTTTACTATAACCAATATTCTGACAATCACCACCGTTTCCATTATGATAATTTCTATCAAAGTATATTGTCCTCATGTTGTTTCTTTGGTGTTTAACTATACCCGTAGTATTATAGTGTTATAATTTTTACCATACCTCATATTCAACTTCCATAATGAAGTTAACAGTGCAACCCTGCTTAACACTTATTCACATTATGGACCCGTCACCTAGGACAAAGGCACAACTCGATGTCGATTTTCTCAAATTGTGGCACGTTTGGAAATCTAAATTGGTATAGCTGATAGGAGAAAGATCTCCTTCGGAATACACAAACATATAATCCCTCATTCTACGTAAATACTTGAGTATATGTTTAACTGCCTATTAGTGTTTTAGACCAGGATTCGCTTAATATCAACTCACTAACCCTACTACAAAACAAATATCTAGATGTCTGCACAACATAGCATACATAAGACTTCCTACTGTAGAAGCATAAGGAACCTTTCTCATGTTTTCTCATTCTTCTGTTGTCTTAGGATAGTCCTTCAAAGAAAGATGAAATCTCAATATTGAAGGTTGAGTTCCCTTGTTAGAGTCAGCTATTGCATAATGTTTTAATATCTTTTTCTATGTATGAATCTTGTTATAGTGTTATCACTTTGTTCTTTCGATCCCTTAGGATTCGAAGACCTACAAAAAAATTAGTTTCTCCCAAGTCCTTTATGCTAAACTGTTGAGTTAACCATAATTTAACTGATGATAATGTCCTTACATCAATTACAATAAGTAGAATGTCATCGACATAGAACGAGAAAGATCACATTTCCATCTCATGTATGTTTATGAACACAAGGTTCATCTACACTTTGATCAAATTCAAATGTTTTAATCGCATGATCAAACCTTTGATTCCATGAGCGAGATGCTTGTTTTAAGTCCATATATAGAGCTAAGCAGTTTTCAAACCTTATGCTCATTTCCTTTAGCTATATATATGGTGGGTTACATCATATAGATACTTTCTTCAAGATAGTTGTTCAAGAATATTGTCTTGACATCCATTTCTCAGATCTCTTAATCAAGAGCCACCATAATGGATAACAATATGTGGATTGACTTGAGCATGGAAACCGAAGAGAAAGTTTGTTCGTAATTGATACTTTCTTTCTAAGTCTAGCCTTCTACTACAAGTTTGGCATTGTAAGTTTCCATTTTTTCCATCCTCATTTCTTTTCTTCTTGTAGATCCACTTACACCTTCTAGGTAAGTTTACAATATTCCTAAAGCCATCTAAAATATGAAGACGGTATTTAACAAGAGCATCACCTACAACATCCCAATACGTTTTATATAAGAAAGGTTGAATACCATTGAGTCTAGGTTATGATGATCAAGTGCATTTGCTTTAAAGCTGTAAGTACCTCATTCTTTGTGAAATCAACAATAACCTAAGCATTTAAGTCTTCAATGATTCATTGTTTCACTTTATCGAATATTTGTCCACCATTATTCAATACATGTGATGAAAATAACTCATCAAAATAATTAGTTGAAATAGTTGCCATAAACAAGTTAGCCTCATGTCATACCCCATATTTATATTCAAAACTTTTATTCAATTGTTTTTCCTCAATTAAAAGGTATATTGATGAAAAAGATCGTATTTTGGTCTTTCCATTTCAACCCATTAGACCTAGCTTTTTCCAGCTAATAATTTTTTTTTGTTTATACATTAGGCTCTTGTTTGAGATCATGAGCCAGGGAAAATTTTGAGTTTGTTGGTACATGTTGACCACCGGCGTACGTGCGTCGTAATATGAAACAATATATGAATTGAAGAGTGGTGCATACTAGAAGTATATATGTCCGATTGTAAATATATGTGTTACAACGGAATACCGAAAGTATTCCAAGGATCAAACCAAAAGTAGATTGTGAGAAATAGAACAAAGAACAAAAAATAGCATGCGAAAGAAAGTCTATCGAATTAATAAAAAAAATTAGTACGGGGATCCAAAACAGATATTTTTTTCTAAAAATTACTAGAAAGCAATTAAACCTCAAAATTTTCAATTAACAATAAAAAAATATAGGCAACAATGTTGATTGGTTAAATTTCATGTTTAGCAATGAAACTACACCCAAGCTACTCAATTGATAATTTCCTCACTCAACAAATTTTACCCCTCGATCTCAACCTAAATGAATTATCCTTTCAGTCTCACCCAATTAAGCCAAACTAAATGAATTATTACTCGATAGATTCTCCTTTTAGTCTCACCTATCTAAATTTCCACTTAGAGTTGCCAATTCTAAATTTTACAGTTTATTCAATTTAGTCTAAATTATTCAATTGAATATTTAAGAATGAATTCACATGCTAAAAAAACTAATTAACTAATCAACCAAAGAATTTAGAATATACCCATAACACAATTAAACCAACAGAGAAATTTCATGCAATTAAAATAAAGTAAAAGGGTGAAATTGAAAAGGTTGATAAATGCTTAGGAATATGTAGAAAATTCTTGATTCCAAAAGGTTGAAATACTTCAATCGAAAGAAATTCTTGAAAGGTCAACGATGAATTTTCTAATTGAACTAAATAATACAAAGAAATTTAAAAGTTCGAAAGTGGAGAAAAACTAACTTAGAAAATGCAAATAAGTCCATGTACTATCTTATACTAAACTATCACCCAAAACTAAAATTCACTTCTAAAAACTATCTAATTCTCCTCAATGGTTGATTATAAGTTGGTATTTATAGAGGTCAAAAATATTAAACCCTCAATTACACCTTTGTTTTTATCATTAATTCCAAACATGACAAGTTTGAGAAAAAATTCTTCATGTTGCCCTTCCTCACTTTCAACTGACTTGGCTACCACGAACGTGATGTTGTGACGTTGAGGATGTAATGTAATGTCACAACGTTGCTGCTCAGAGGGTTCTAGGTCGCGACACCATACCTATGGTGTCGCGACATTGAGAGTCAAAATGCTCAATGTTGTGACATCAACGTCTCAAAGTTTCAACGCCGAGGTTGCTCACTTTCTTCTTTCTTCTTCCTTAATTACGCCCCTGAAAGTGTTTTAGCCACCATTAAACTCAAATAGACATGTAATTGAGTTTTTTATTCATAAAAACACAAAATAAACTAAAAATTGCAGTTAAAGTAAATTTTAATCTAAGAATGAAAAAACATAAAAAGACTCAAATATTTGTTCAAAAATAAGCTCTTTAAGTGCGAAAAAATTTCAATTTGTCATATCAAAATATGACATATGTTAGAGTTGTGTGTCCCAAATTCTAAGAGGTTGCTTGCAAGTCAAGTTAAACAAAATATATTTTCTTTCTAAAAGATTTAGTATTTATTAGTATATTATATGTAGCATTTATTAGCATAGGTTATTTGACCTACTAATTTAGCCTATAAAAAGGTTCTTTTACAACCTTAGAAAATACACCCATTAGAGATTAGAACTCATAACACATTTAGATAATTTTGTGTTTACATTTTGAGGGTTCTTTGTTTTCAGGTTTTCGGGGTTTAGTTTTTATCTCCATCTTTTGTACTCTTCATTCTTTTGCCATTATAGTAAAATTATCTATGCACGTGATTTTTTATCCTTTTTAGAGGGGTTTTTCCACGTTAAATTTGTGTGTTCAATTTCTCAATTTATTCCGATATTTTTTTTCTTGTTGCTTAATTGGGTCGATCCTAACAAGTGGTATCAGAGCTGGTTCAATTTTCATAGATCAGTCCGTTCAGAATTGGCAGCAACAAGGTTTGAAATTAAGAAGTTCAATGGTGAGAAAAATTTCAATCTGTGGCAAGTTCGGATTATGGCAATTTTAGTTCAAACCGGATTGAAAAAGGTTGTTACCGGGAAAAAGCCTGAGAATCTAAATCAAACAGAATGGAAAGAGCTTGATGAAAAGGCCTTTTCTGTAATCCAATTATACCTTGTGAATACGGTATTGCAGGAGGTATTGATGGAGAAGACCTCATCTGCCTTGTGGAAAATGTTAGAAACTCTTTATGCGACTAAGTCATTAGCTAACCGTTTAGTGTTGAAACAACGTCTATTTACGTTTTGCATGAACGAATGTGAGCTTCTTAGAGATCACATCAGTCAATTCATTACTCTTTTAAATGATTTAAAGATCGTTGAGGTTCATATTGACGATGAAGATCAAGCTATGCTATTATTAATCTCTTTACCCCCTTCATACAAGTCTTAGGGAGACACTGATTTATAGTAGCGACAAACTCTTGTTCGAAGATGTGAAGGGTTATTTGTTGAGTAGAGACAAACTCGACAATGAGTTTGGTTTAGATAGCAAGGCAGATAGGTAAGCTTCCATTTTGGTAACATCAAAGAAGCGAGACAAAAGGTGTCGCTATTGTAAAAAGTTAAGTCACATCAAAGCAGATTGTTATAAACTGTGAAATAAAAGAGCTGCTGAGAGTAACGAGGAAGATGTAGCTGGTGCTAATTTGGCTGATGAAAGCGGTGATGATTTCTTGTTAGTGTAAACGAGTGATAAGTCTAAGCTCACGTCTGAATGGATCCTAGATTCGGGATGTTCTTTCCATATGTGTCCCAATAGAGAATGGTTCTCCACATACAGTTCAGTTGAAGGTGGAGTTGTGCGCATGGGAAACGATTCATCTAGTAAGGTAATTGGTATTGGTACTGTTAAAATTAGGATACACGATGGGATGATTAGGACACTCTCAGATGTCAGGTATGTACCTGATTTACGAAAGAATCTCATCTCCATGAGTATTTTAGACTTGAAAGGATGTAGAATCAACATCGAGTCGAACGACATTAAAGTATCTCGTGGAGCTCTCGTTTTGTTAAAAGGTAAAAGAACTAGCAGTCTTTACATTCTGGAAGGTTCTACAGTGACCGGTGATATCGGACGTCCCTCGTCCATTACGGAGTCGAAGTCAACTCGTTTGGAGCGGAGGCAATTTGGTCATAGGAGGGAAAAAGGTATGACCGTTTCGTTGAAGAGATGTTCTCTTTTGGATGCTGGTTTTGAAAAGTTAATGCACTATGTTCGTGAAAATCAGAGCCGAGTTAATTTTAATTTGGCAATGCACAAGCCGAAGGCTAGAAGTCTTCCAGCTTCTAAGTACAGATTTGACTCAGTTAATTCCATGCATAGTTCAAGATAGGCCCGTGGCGAGCTTTGGCAAAGATGGCGTTGTAAGAATTCGTGTCAAGGTGGAGATTGTTAGAGTTGTGTGACCCAATTTCTAAGAGATTGCTTGCAAGTCGAGTTAAACAAAATATATTTTCTTTCTAGAAGATTTAGTATTTATTAGTATAATATATTTAGCATTTATTAGCATAGTTTATTAGACCTACTAATTTAGCCTATAAATAGGTTCTTTTACAACCTTAGAAAATACACCTAGTAGAGATTAGAACTCATAACACATTTAGAGAATTTTGTGTTTACGTTTTGAGGGTTCTTTGTTTTCGGGGTTTAGTTTTTATCTCCATCTTTTGTACTCTTCATTGTTTTGCCATTATATTAAAATTATCTTTCCCGTGGTTTTTTATCCTCTTTAGAGGGACTTTTCCACGTTAAATTTGTGTGTTCGATTTCTCAATTTATTCCGCTATTTTTTTTACTTGTTGCTTAATCGGGTCGAACCTAACAACATATCACATGTCTCTCTAATTCACACTACCAACTCTTTAGAGACTTAAGATTCGATTTCGATTCTTTTTTATGTTACAACTCCAATCCAACAAGTGAAAATCTCGTGTGTATAATTTTATCCACAATTGACATAGAATAAGATATTTGATACAAGTTCTGAATCACAACCCTGCACTCCTTTTCCCAAGCACAATTAGCTTCAACATAGAATATCCTAGCCGCATTATTTTGTAGATGCTAATGTAGGATATTCCCCAAGAAAACGAGGGTAGTGATATGAAGTGAGAGAAATCAAATGCTCAAGTTTATAATTTGAAAATATTACCCACCACTTTGAATTCAATCTTTTCTCAAATATTAGGTTAATTTCTAACTTTTTCTTTCAAAATCATCTTTAAAAAGTAATAAATATTAGTATAAAAGTATTTTTATTTTTAATATTTTATACAATATTTTTAAATAAATTCAAACCACTCTTTGGAAAACACACATTTGTAATCCCCTCTACCAAAAAAAAAAATTCCTTCTCTTAAAATAAACCACGTTTCATTTTTAAAAACTATTATTTTAATAATTGAAGAAACTACACTCAAACAAATATATGGAACAAATATATTTAAGAAAATTTTAAATAATGCTTTGATTGAAATTGTAAAGTTAAAAAGTTAAAGATCATAATGTTTTGGAATCAAATTTTGTCATGAGTGTAAAAAAATTATAAAATTATTAAAATTAAAAAATAAAATTATTGACATTATTAAAAATATTTTAAAATATTTTTTATTTATTAAAAATTAAATAATTGCTGACGTGGCATACATGTGAACTGCTATGTGGATGCCACATCAACAAAGTTAATAAAAATTAGTTATTCTATCCATTTTGAGATGATTTGATAAATAATACAAGTTTTTTTTATAACAATTGAGGGCCAAATCAGTGGTTACGCCAAAAACATCAATACTCTAAAACCATAGCGCTAAAAACAATACGACGTCATATAACAGAGAACTCTGAAATTGTACCGTTATGAAAAAATCCCTTTAAAATAAAACCGAATCACAACTAATTTTTGGGTGGTTAGCTCATTTTGGCATTTTCGACCTCCTTCTCCACCTATATAAAACCCACTCCAGAAATCAAATTTCGCATCCTATCATACAGGAAATAAAAAAAAAAAATTAAAAGGGGTCTTAATACACGCTTCTCTCTTTTTAAAAATTTCGAGTTGAATTTTTTTCCTTTTTCTCAGAGAAAATGAGAGAGTGCATATCGATCCACATCGGCCAGGCTGGTATTCAGGTCGGCAATGCCTGCTGGGAACTCTATTGCCTTGAGCACGGCATTCAGGTAAATTTTCTATTTCTGCGCTTGCTTCTTCGTTTTTCGCTGATTTTTCAATTCTTTTATGTGTAGATCGACAGTTTTGAAATTGAGTCTGTACATTTTGTTAATTTCATGCTTATGTGACATAAATTGGCTATTGTTTTAGAATTTGGTATTGAATTTCATTTGCTTATTATGTTTAGATTGATATAGGGAAATAAATAGTTGGCATCGGATTTCTTGCTTTGTGTAATAATGCTATTATTATCAACTGAATGCAGAGTATGAGTCATTAACATAAGATTTTGGATTCATTCACTTATTTTATCTCAATCTCATTTTGATTAGATAAAATCTTTCCTCCCAACAAATTGCTTGCTTAATAACGGTCCGATTATGTATGCTTTTCTCTTTTGGCAAAAATGCATGTTATTTTTTTAGTTCCGCTGGATTGTTTTACTAATTTTTCTTTTGAGATACTCTACGAGACCACATATCTTTTATTTGTCAATTTTTCTTGGATTAATTTAGAATTGTTCTCAAAAATGCTTTTGGGTAAAAACACATTTTTTTAGCAAAATCTAAAACTTTTAGCTAAAGTGTTTTCGCAAAGCATTTCTTATCCCCAATTTATTTTTGAAAAGTTCAAAAGTAACTTATTTAACAATGCTTTTATCTTAAAACTGTTTCTTAGAAGCAATGCTAAACTCGCCTAATCACCTTTCATGATATTTCTAAAATTTCAGTTGGTTTTATGTAGCCTGATGGCCAGATGGCCAGTGATACGACCGTTGGTGGAGGTGATGATGCTTTCAACACCTTCTTTAGTGAAACTGGTTCCGGAAAGCACGTTCCTCGTGCAGTTTTTGTAGATCTCGAACCCACTGTCATTGATGAGGTTAGGACGGGAACATACCGCCAACTCTTCCACCCTGAACAGCTCATTAGCGGCAAGGAAGACGCAGCTAATAACTTTGCTCGTGGCCATTATACCAGTAATAATTCTTGTCATCTTCAGAATTGTGTTATACTTACTGCTCGAAATGCTGATTGCTTTAACTAGGTTCTCTTCTCTTTTTTTTCCTCAGTTGGGAAAGAGATTGTCGATCTCTGCTTGGATCGCATCCGCAAGCTGGCTGATAACTGCACTGGTTTACAAGGGTTCCTTGTTTTTAATGCTGTGGGTGGAGGAACTGGTTCAGGACTTGGTTCCCTTCTGTTGGAACGTCTCTCTGTGGACTATGGCAAGAAGTCCAAGCTTGGGTTCACTGTGTATCCCTCACCACAGGTTTCAACCTCTGTTGTTGAGCCCTACAACAGTGTCCTCTCCACCCATTCCCTTCTGGAACACACAGATGTTGCCGTGTTACTTGATAACGAAGCTATTTATGATATTTGCAGGCGCTCTCTTGACATTGAGCGTCCCACTTACACCAACCTTAACCGTCTAGTTTCTCAGGTATATTTCATTGTCTTATCTATTAAATATCTACTTTTAGCAGGGAATGCAAACTAATTGTCTTATGACTGATAATTTATTAGGTGATATCGTCACTGACTGCCTCCTTGAGGTTTGATGGTGCCTTAAATGTGGATGTCACTGAATTTCAGACCAACCTTGTCCCATACCCCAGAATTCACTTCATGCTTTCTTCTTATGCTCCTGTCATCTCAGCTGAGAAGGCCTACCATGAGCAGCTATCCGTTGCAGAGATCACTAGCAGTGCATTTGAGCCCTCATCCATGATGGCGAAATGCGATCCTCGCCATGGCAAGTACATGGCTTGCTGCTTGATGTACAGAGGTGACGTGGTGCCTAAGGATGTCAATGCTGCAGTGGCCACCATCAAAACCAAGCGCACCATCCAATTTGTTGACTGGTGCCCAACTGGATTCAAGTGTGGCATTAACTATCAGCCACCGACCGTTGTTCCGGGTGGTGATCTTGCTAAGGTGCAGAGAGCTGTGTGCATGATATCCAACTCAACTAGTGTTGCGGAAGTGTTTTCTCGTATCGACCACAAGTTCGACCTCATGTATGCAAAGAGGGCATTTGTGCACTGGTATGTTGGTGAGGGTATGGAGGAAGGAGAGTTCTCCGAAGCCCGTGAGGACCTAGCTGCATTGGAGAAGGATTATGAAGAGGTTGGTGCTGAGTCTGGCGAAGGTGAAGATGGTGACGAGGGAGATGAATACTAAGAACGGAATGTGTGTTGCCGTTCTCGAGTAATGACGTGTTACTACTATGCTTTCATAATCTTTGGGCTCGGTTTCTAGCAAGCTTATGTATAATTTGCTACTTTGCTTTCTATTGAAGTAACTTTTCTCAATGATTTGCTTGTGGTTTTTTGTTCAGATATATGCTTCTTCTTATGGATTATTAACTTACTTTTCCAATTCCCTTTCTTTTTCCTTATTTCTTGTTTTTTTCTTAATTTTAAAACAATGATTGAAAGATAAAAGTAATATATAAATATTAAACTAGTTCTTTGTTTTCTTTTTACGCTACACAAATTTATTATGTATTGATTTAAATATAGGAATAAATATTAAAATTACATAAATTTTGATATGATTTATAATGTTATACACTAATTTATAATGTTACTTCGAAGGAAGTAAATAATTGGATTTCAATCGATAATAAGGAATTCTGACAAGTGATTGTTCGCCTTTTAATTTCAAATTTGGTCGCTAAAAGACATTTAATGGTTACGCGGTCTCTCTGACTTTATTTGAGAGCATGACTACATTCATGTATGTAAACTCTTTTTAGGAACTAGTTACTTATCTTACCCTATTTCTCTAACTTGAAAGGTTTTTCTCATTTTTTGGTTCTTCTTATATAACTGAACAAGTGGTTAAGATGCTTTTCTGAATGGAAGTATTTACATTAAACAATTTTTTTTTTTAAATCAACCCTGAAGAAATTTTGAATAGTATGTCGAGTTGTTTTATGCATGCACCAATTACGTCCTGCCTACTATATTGTTTAGACTCAAACTTCACTCTTTGCTCCATTCCAGTATTAAGGGGAAAGAAACTTTGTAAAATTTATTGATTTTATGATATATGTTTCTTTTGATTGAATGAATATAGCATTTAGGTTTCTTTTAGTAGATGCAAACTGTAGATGCAAATTTGTTGTTGCTAAATACATTAATAGGTGCTTCTTTCTCCAACTTAAGGATTCACCTTCTGTTCAATGTGTTTCTTATCATTGCTTTACTTTATTCAATGTCTATTGGTGTTAGTTTTATAAGGAGAGGAGAAAAAAACTGACATTACTATTGTCACTTTCATTTATGGAAAAGGCTTTTGAGAGAATGTTCCCATGTATGCAGGGGTTTATTTAAAGGGGTATAATACTGCTTTGAAGAAGGAAATTCATGCACTTTCACTTTCTCCTTGCCACTTCAAATTGGTTGCAAATGATAAGGCTATTGGGAATGGGCTTGAAATGCTTGATGGTCATAAAACTCATAGGTCACAAAACTCACTCCCAATATCTGGTTCAGGAACCTCTTTAGGAGTAGTAAATTGGTCAACTCATGAGAATGTTGTTGCTGCACTTTCTTCTAAATTTCTTTGCCAAGAAGCTGAAGACGGCAATCATCAAGACAATAAAAAGGGCTTAGAATGTCTTCTTCAAGCATGGTTTCTTGCTCAACTTGATGCTATAGCTTCAAATGCAGGGACGGAAGTTAACACGTTAATTTTGGGGAGTGAAAGTCTACTTCACTTTCAGGTGACCATATATGATTCTGGAACTTATGGACTTATCTCATCTAATGGTTTTTTAGAGAAGAGAAACAAGAAAAAGGATTTGCCAATTGAAATTTCATACATATTGACCATCTCAGAGGAAACACTCCAAAGTGAACAAGTCAATGCATATGAACTTTCATTTTGGTAACTTTTTGTGTTTGTAATATTTGGATGGTATAATGACATGATAGAATGTCATTACAATGTTGTAACTTTTTGATGTTGTAAAATTTTATAACATATGGATTATGACATATAAACTAATGAAATCATGTAACTTTTTGTTAATATATAAATATTATGTTTGGATGTGAAATATAATTCTCAAGTTATTTATTACTTCTAATATTTTATTTTTTATTATAGAATAATTAAATTGTTTGTTTCACTAATGATATTTTAGCACATTAAATATTTATTGCAGTTTAAAAATAATAAAATAGAATATATATTATTTTATAGTATTATATATTATGATTTTTTAATTAATATAATAATTATTATATTAAGAATTTTATTAAATTATATATTATTTTATTAAATTATATTTAATAATAATTACCTTAAAATATGGTTAAATTATTTATTAATTTTATTAAATTATTTTTAATAATAATCTTATTAAAATTTAATAACAATAACAATAATCATCTACCAAAAAAAATTCTGCTAAGGGTGTTCTGGTCATTTTAGTTTTTTTCCTTATGCTATTACAACATCATTCCATTCAACAAAACATAAGAATATTATTACAGTTCTATTCCATTCCATTCAACCAAACAATTGAATTACTGATTACAGCTCTATTCCATTACAACTCTATTCAATTACAGCTCTATTCCATTACAACTCTATTCAATTACAGTTCTATTCAATTATAGCCCTATTCCATTACAGTGAACCAAACATACCCTAAAAGTCACCGACCATAATACCCAATCAAATCCATTCCTTTCACCCGTCCCTACAAATAATCATTTTCCTTTCCCCGACGATTCCAGAACTCGGAGAGGAAACCAATCTGAAACCCTATTTTCACCAAAGTTCATCCCTATACCCTTGTCTCATGCCTTTTACCTCTTGCCTCAGTTCGATTCTTTTTCCCATTTCACTTCCAACGCTCGCAATGCATATGTGGAAACACAAAAATATACACACTTTTTCATGCCCTTTTTGACTCAAATTCATGCAGTTTCGGCAAAATTATTGTCGAAAAATATATAATTATTATAAAATAATTATTTTGTACTTAGGTTAAATTAGCAATGATATCTGACGATACATTTGCCTTGCATAACTTGCAAAATTATTGTGATTAAACTGTTTCAAGGTAGGGATACTTTGTTACCTCACGTAGTCTTTTATGTGCTTATTAGAAATCGTTTGAATTGACATGGGGATATGTACAAGAGATTTTTTCGATTTAATAAGTATGTATGTGCAATAACATATTTGCCTATTAAGATTTGTTTAATCGGTTGAATTGACATAGGGATATAGTCAAGAGATGAATGGATTTTGGTAGGTGAATATGTTCATAAGTTAGCAAATTACCGAGAACTTATTCATAACAATATAAACATGAGTTTAATAATTCTAAGTTAAGAAATGTAATTAATCTAACACAATTATGTCAACTTGATTAAAATCATATTTTGAAATCGTGCATTTGAGATTTATTTATTTAGTTTACTTAGTTTAAAATCTTAGTTTTTAAACCCTCTTCAAACAAAATATTTTTCTTCACCAAAGTGTTTTAAATAGCATTCATAAATAATTCTTTTCACAGTCCCTGTGGGTACGATAACTCGACATTTACTCGTCACTTTATTACTTGTTGCGATTGTATACACTTGCACATTTCTGCCGTTCCAATATGCAAGAACTCTGTCCACTAGATAAATCGATTCACTTCTCTTTAGCGTTTCTGTTGCAATGGTATGTGATAATCCATTTGCCGCTCATATGGTATATTTGAAACTAATACTTCGAAAAATGCCTTTTAACTGCATTATATTGTGAATGTATGCCCCTATAACCAATTTGTCTCGATATTTTGACTTACATTTCTTCATTGTGGTTAATGAATCCCCCTCCAATATAACCTCTTCCATTGCATGCCATCGGGCATTGGAAATGGGTCATTAGCATTCCTTGCGACAGATCCTGAGGCCGACTGAATGTTTCGACCGTTTTAAGCTCCATCAAAGTTAATCTTTATGGTAGATCCAGAAGGTTTGCCCCATTCCCCCCCCAATATTTGCTCTTGGATAAGTCCATTTCTCTGTTTCTTTTATCTCAATAAGATAGTTTTCGATAAAATGAGCAATCTCCTTACCTGTTTTAATTTTCCGTTCATGTACCCTGGTATTTCTATCACTCTAGATAGCCCAAAGTGCACAACAGAAAATAAGCTTCTGAGTGGCCGAGCATCCACCAAAAACCTAGGTTAGCCACTAATCAAAGCCCATATCTGCTAAGCCTAGAATACGAGTTAACTATAATTCTGACCATACCTCTATGGACACAGGGTACGCACGAAACACGTGGTCTACTATTTCGGCCTGTCCACCACACCAGGGACAACATACTTATTAATGAGCTTCTTATGTTTCATGTTAACAAAAGAGGTAGATAGTTCCAAAAGATCCTCCATATTGTAATCTTAATTTTTCCAGGGAGGTTTAGGCCCTATAGTTGTTTATAAAATTCCTTAGTACTGGTTTGTAAAGCATAAGCAGTAGGAACCATAGGAAAGTTCTATAATAGTTTATAAGTGCTACGTACCGAAAACTCCCGGGATGGCTCACCACTCCATACCATCAGATCGTCATGTGCCAACAAAATTCGAAGGATTCTAAAAGTGTCCACCATCGCAAAGGTATTAACGATTAATTCTTCTTTCTATATTCTTTTATTAGCATCAATCAGATCAACAATCATAGAATTTTGCATGCAATTATCATAATTGACTAATCTGTAATTAACAGCCCCAATAATCCAAGCATCATCAGTAATTGAAAATTTAACACTCAAACCTACCCTTCAACATAATCCTTCTTGCAATACACCCTTCACAGCCCAGATGCTTTTCCAAGTATTCGATGGTAAATTATTTAAAGGCGCATTAATAAAATCTAACCTTGGAATATACTTCTCTTTAAGAACATGGGATAATAATGAATCTGGATAGTTAATCAGCCTCCAACCTTGCTTAGCTAACAAAGTAATATTGAACTCCCCTATACTTCTAAATCTCATTCCCCCTTCTTTCTTTGGCCTACACATTTGACTCCAAGCACACCAATGAATCCCCCTCCCATGCCCTTTTTGCTACCAAGATCGTGCCATTATCTTTTCAAGCTCCCTACAAAGAGAATTTGGCAATAGAAAACATGACATTGCATATATTGGTATAGCCTGAAGTACCGATTTGATAAAAACCTCCTTTCCCCCTTGTGACAATAACCTCATACTCCATCCCTCAATTCTTTCTTTAACCCTATCCTTCAAACTTTGGAAAGACACTTTTTCCCCCTTTCCACTATATTTGGCAATCCTAAATACCTCTCCGGGTTATTGGAAAAATGCATCCCCAAAGTGGTCACACTTCTATTTTTCTCGTCCATTCATGGTATTCGAACTAAAAAATATTGTAGACTTATCGAAATTCATGCATTGTCCTGAACATCTTCCATATTCTTATAAAATTCCTTTCACTACTAAAGCTCATCTGATCGATGCCTCATCAAAGATAATACTATCATCCTCAAAAAGCAACTGAGAGATTTGAGAGCCTTACCTACTGTCCTTGGCTTATCGCAAAAGACCATCTTTCATTGCCAACCGCAATAAAGTCAAAAGTCCTTCACTGCACATGAGGAAAAGAAAAGGACTAAGTGGGTCACTATAACAGCCTAAACTTGGGCCTAGTCGGAACAGTGGTTTCGGGACCACAAATCTGACAAGGAAAATTTTATTTTTATTATATTTTTATGTTCTAAAATTTCACGGAATGAATTTGTGAAAATTTCTTTCGAAAATTTCGACGTTTGGGCACTCAATTTAGTCAAAAAGACTAAATTGTAAAAGGTACAAAAGTTGAGTTCTACATGTTAGAGGTGTCCAATTGTTATGAAACCTTAAATTGGAGGTCCTTAAATGGCAATTATACCATTGGTTAAATTTTTGGACAAAAATGGACATGAGATAAGTGAAATAGGATATTTTTAAGTTAGGGGCATTTTGGTCAGTTAGTAATTAAAATAATTAAAAAGGCCAAAATTAAAGCAAAATTGTGTCCATCTTCAAGCTATGGCCGAATGTTGCATGAAAAAACCATGGCTAGGGTTTTTCAAGCTTCCAAGCTCGATTGTAAGTCTGTTTTAGCCCCATTTTTAATGATTTTTTACGTTTTTGAAATCCTCGTAACACGATCTCTCTATTTCTACCATTTATTTGAGCTAGGGTTAATGTTTGAACATTTACCCATATGAGAAATGCTTGTGTTTCGATGTCTAATGGTAGAATATGAATGCTCGGTGTGTAATAAATGACTTTTACTAAGTGATTTTCGGTGAAATTGTCAAAAAGAACTAGTTTGTAAAAAGTTGTAAAATGTGTGTAAGTGTGTGAATAAATGAAAATTGTGGACTTCTATAGTTATGAAAATGGTTTTTCTAGGCTTAAAATACAAGGAAATTGAATAAAAATCATTTTACAAGCCTAAGGGAAAAAGTGTAAATATGACAAAGTTTAGGGGCAAAAATGTAATTCTTCCAAAATGTGATTTTAGGCTAGTTTGAGTAGCAGGATGAATAAATGAGTTAAATGTGTTGTTATAGATCAAGGAAAACGAGATTCGGACTTAGAATGGGGGAAAAACAAAGTATATGACGAATAAGTCCATTTCACCGATTGTGCTACCGAGGTAAGTTTGTATGTATGCATCATATTTACTTACGTTTCCATATTTTGATAGGTGGTATGAATTGTGGATGAATATTTGATGTAATTGAAAAAATATCGACAAGTGAGAAATTTCCCAATTGAACCTTAGGAATAAAAATGGATATGTAACAGCCCGATTTTGGGGCTAGTCTGAACAATGGTCTCGGGACCACTAATCTGAGGTTGAGGAAAATTATTTTAATAATATTTTATGTGTTATAACATGTTTATACGGATGCATGAAAATTTTGGTGTTTTAATTTTAGCGATTGTAAGCTTAATTGCGAAAAATGACTAAATCGCATAAAGAGCGAAAGTTCAAATTACAAGCTAGAGGTGTCAAATAGTTATAGATTATAAAATAGATGTCCTTAAGGTGCAATTATGCCCTCCTAATGGTGATGGCCGGCCAAGGGGGACAAGAGAATTAAAATTTGACAAGGCTTGGTGACATTAGTTGACTAAATGAATAAAATAAGATAAAATAAACAACGGTTATCATCTTTTCATTTTCTGTTCTTCTCCCACCGAAAATATCAGCAAGCTTAAGGGTTTAGAAGCTTGAAAATTTCAGCTACATCTCATCCTTGCAAGTAAGTCCTTTTGATGATTATTTTTGTTGATTTTTTGTAATTTTGGAGTCCCCAAAGCTTAAGCTAGCTAATAAGGGGACTAATTTGTTAAATGGTTGAAAGTTTAGGGACTTTCCAAGAGAGAGTTTATGTTGTTAGCTGAGTTTTTATGGAAGAAAATGAATGTTAGTGAGATGAGAAAACTTTTGTGAAAGGTGTTAGCATGAAAACACCTAAATAGGACTTGAATGCAAAGATTGAAATTGTGTAATAAATGCATGAAATAATTGGAATTATGAGTAGTTGTAAGAGTAATAAATGTTTAGCTAGGCTTGTTTAATGAGAAAATGTGATGAAAAATGATTTACGAGCCTAGGGGCAAAATCGTGATTTTGCCATAGTACAAGGGCAAAACGGTCATTTTTGCCTAAGTAGAGATTATGATGTATTATGATCATAAAATGATTGAATGAGTGAAATTTTTTTTGTTACAGATCAAGAAGAGCGCGAAAATAACCTTAACCGGGGAAAAGGCAAGGTTTCGGATTAAACCGCAAATTAACGCATTTTACACCGAGGTAAGTTTATGTGTAAACGACGTATCTTAAATACACACGTTATTGTTTATTGGAGTATTTTGTGATTGAGGTCACTCATGATTTAAATGAATTGGACTTGATAGGATATGATTGTTGAAATAGATATGTAAGTGTAGAATAATATCCGTAACAAGTAATGATGGGCTGTGTGCGATACCATCGTTTATGCTATCAATTGGTGGGTTACGTGCGATACCACCTTAATACTTTTTTACGATGGGCTGTGTGCGATACCATCGTTTATGTTATCAATTGGTCGGCTATGTGCAATAGCACCGTAAATAATCTTGTTGGTGGGCTATGTGCGTTACCACCCTGTTTAAGACAAATGGTGGGCTAAGTACGGAACCACCGAGTTTTTGATATTTCTAAGAGTGACTATCGTGAAATTGTGTTGTGTTGTTTCTTGTGGTCTTGTGGTGATAAATGCAGGGATGTATGTTAAATAATAAGAGCATTTGGTTGTGATATGGTTGGAATGTGGTAAGAAAGAATGAGTAAGCATGATCTTAGATTGTTGGAAGCTTTTACTTATTGTAAAATGCTATTCATTGATTAGCACATGTTATAATGTTTATTGTTTACATGTCAACTTACTAAGCTTTAAAGCTTACTCCCTTTCTTTTTCCCTTGTTTTATAGAGTCAAAGAGTTGGGTCGGGATACGAAGATAATCGGAATATCACCCACACTATCAGCTCATCTTGGTATATTTTGAATTAACATTTTGAGTATGGCATGTATAGGGGCTAGACTAGATGAAATGTTTGTTACTTTGGCCAAGTGTGTATTGGCTCCTTATAGATGAATTCTTTTGTACATGGCCATAGTTAATGACTCAACACTATTAATCAATGAAAAGAGGAAGTTATTCAGGATGTGTAGGGTATATGATTGGGTTGTTTGGTTATGAATATGTATGCAACGTTTGATGGTAGAAGAGGAATTAAACTTGAGTGCATTAGGGTGATGAAAGAGCTTGGCAAATACCCTTTTTCCTGTCCACACGGGTAGACACATGGGCGTGTGTCTAGGCCGTGTGTGACACACGGTCATCCCATGGGTGTGTGACCAGGTTGTGTGTCCCCCGCATGTTAGTTTTACAAGTCAATAAGCTTTGTAGTAAACACACGGGTAGAGACACGGTCGTGTGTCTCAAACTGTGGGAGGCTCGGCCAAAGACATGGGCGTGTGCCCAGGCCATGTGAAGTCTGCACCTTGAAATTGGAATTTAATTTGACACACGGTCTAAGGATACGGGCGTGTGCCTTGGCCGTGTGACCTTAGTGAGATGATGACGTCATAAACAGAATGCCAAGGTTTTGGCACACGGGCTAAGACACGGGCGTGTTGAGGTCGTGTAAGCGACACGGGCCAGGAACACGGGCGTGTGTCCAGCGGTGTGAAATAAGTCAATGTCGACCACGGGTGAGGGACATGGGCGTGTGTGACCACACGGCCTGCTCACACGGGCGTTTTCCATTTCACACGGGCGAATGGCCCCTATTTAGGTAAAATTTTTCTATGTGTGTAAAAGTTTCTGATTTATCTCCAAAACCTTCCGAAAGTATGTTTAAGGTCTCGTAGGTCCATTATAAGGATGTTAGATATGAGAATGGAAAAGTTTTAATTTGGAATAGATTTTGATAACCCAAAGTTGTATGACCATGTGAGTCACGTACGGTAACGCCTCGTACCCGGCTCTAGCGTAGAATACGGTTAACGAGTGTTACATTTAGTGGTATCAGAGCTATAGTTTAGTCGGTTCTCAAACTATCGTAGCGTGTGTTAGAGTCTAGCTATACATGCCATAAGCGTATATTGATAGTGTGGTGGCTTCTGACAATTCTAAACTTTGTTTTTATATAGTCAATGGATCCTGATCGAGTAGCTGCTGATGACGTAGCTAGTAACGCGCCTGCTCTTAGGCAAGGGACCGTGCCTATAGAGAGTGGACCCGAGACTATGGGTCAAAGAGATGAGGCTCGGAAAGCCTTTCTCCAAATGATGAGTAACTAGTACATGGAGTATGTACGAGCAAACCCTAATGCTCAACCTCCTCCATCCCCTCCTATAGCTCAGCCAATTCCTGTGACTCCCCAAGGTATATATTTAATGAGAATAACTAGGCCCCCGGTAGATAAGATTCAGAAGCAATGGGTCGAGGAGTTTAGAGCTAATATAAATTATGACCCCAAGAAGGCGGAGTTCTAGCTTGAGAATTCAATGAGAGTGTTTGATGAACTCTCCTGCGCACTTGAGGAAAGCTTAAAATGCGCCGTGTCCTTGTTGAGGGACTCGGCATACTATTGGTGGAAAACGTTAACGTTGGTAGTTCTAAGAGAGAGAGTGACGTGGGACTTCTTTTTGGAGGAGTTCCAAAAGAAGTATATAAGCCAACGATTTGTGGACTAGAAAAGGAAAGAATTCCTTGAATTGAAGCAAGGAAAAATGACCGTGGCAGAATATAAGCGTGAGTTTGTTAGGCTCAGCAAGTATGCACAAGAGTGTGTGTCTACAGAAGCTATCTTGTGCAAGAGGTTTGAAGATGGGCTGAATGAGGATATTAGACTGCTAGTGGGGATTTCGGAGTTAAAAGAGTTTGTGGTGTTGGTTGATAGGGCATGTAAGGCCGAGGAACTGAATAAAGAAAAGAGGAAGGCCATGACTGAGGCTCGGGATGCAAGAAAAAGGCTAATGAGTAAATCATACCAAGCTCAATCAAAGAAGTCCAGGGAGATGAACCCTCGGACGACTACATCAGCTGGATATTCACATAGAGATCGAGGTACTACCTACTCTGGTTCGAGAGTTCAAGCCACCTCAATGGCAAGTATGGACAATCCGAAGTCCAAATCGGAGTGTCCAAATTGTGATAGGCAGCACACTGAGGAGTGTTGGGGGAATAACTGAAACTGTTACAAGTGTGGTTCACCCGATCATTTCATCCGGAATTGCCCTGAAAGGGATGACAAGGAAAGTAAACAAGAGATAAGATCAAGCAATGTATCTTCGATGGGTAGATCACAAAAGAACCCGAGAGGAGGGATTAGCAGTAGAGGTGCGCCTCGAGATTATACTGTGAGGCCGGAGGGTTGAGCACCTGCAAGGACCTATGCCATTCGCGCTCACGAGGAGGCATCATCTCTAGATGTGATAACGGGTACTTTTTTCTCTTCATGACACCTCTGTTATTGCTTTGATTGATCCGGGGTCTACCCATTCATACATTTGCATGAAATTGGCATCTAGTATGAGCATGATTGTTGAGTCTGCGAAATTTGTAGTAAAAGTGTCAAACCCGTTAGGCAAAAATGTGCTAGTTGACAAGGTGTGTAGGAATTGTCATTTGACAATTAGAGGTCATTGTTTTCTGACAAATCTTATGTTGTTGCCGTTGATGAGTTTGATTTGATTCTTGGTATGGATTGGTTGACGGCTCATAATGTTTTAGTGAACTGTGGTAGCAAGTTTATTGAATTGAAATGTGAAAATGGGGATGTCATTCGGGTTGAATCAGGTAGATCGGATAATTTGCCAGTGATAATTTCAACTATGGTAGCCGATAAATACTTGAAGAAAGGATACGAGTCTTATCTCGCCTTTGTGTTGAATACTTAAGAGTCAGAGGTAAAGTTTGAGTTAGTGCCGGTGGTATGCGATTATCCAGATGTGTTTCTAGAGGAGTTACCCGGATTGCCTCCAGTTAGAGAGGTCGAGTTTGGAATTGAGATAGTTCTGGGTACAGCACCTATTTCAGTTGCTCCATATAAGAAGACACCATTGGAATTAAAAGAATTGAAGGTTAAACTACAAGAATTAACTGACAAGGGTTTTGCGAGACCAAGCTATTCACCGTGGGCTGCTCCAGTACTTTTTGTGAAGAAGAAAGATGGGTCGATGAGATTGTGCATAGACTACAAACAGCTCAACAAGGTAACAGTGAAGAATAAGTGTCCCTTACGAAAGATAGACGATCTATTTGACCAATTGAAGGGAGCTATGGTGTTCTCTAAGATAGACCTAAGGTCTAGCTATTACCAGTTGAGAGTTAAGGAGCAGGATGTGCCGAAAATTGCATTTTGGATGAGGTATGGCCATTATGTTTTTATTTTCATGCCATTTGGCCTAACGAATGCTCCAGAGATTTTTATGGATTTAATGAACCGTGTCTTCCAACCGTATTTGGACAAGTTTGTAGTTATCTTTATTGATGATATACTGATTTATTCTCTAGATGAGAGTGATCATGTAGAACACCTGAGAATTGTTTTGTAGACTTTAAGAGACAAGCAGTTGTATGCTAAATTTAGCAAGAGTGAGTTTTGGCTCTGAGAGGTCGGATTCTTAGGACACATTGTGTCGGGTGATGGTATTAGAGTTGATCTGAGTAAGATCTCGGCTATCGTAGAGTGGAAACTACCAAGAAATGTGTCGGAAGTCAGAAGCTTTTGGGTCTGGCGGGGTACTATAGATGGTTCGTAAAGGGGTTTTCCATGATTGCTACCCCGATGATGAAACTGTTGCATAAAGATGTCAAGTTTGAATGGACAGAGAAATGTCAACAGAGTTTTGAGAGATTGAAAACCTTGTTGACTGAAGCGCCGATTTTAGTGCAACCTGAATCGGGCAATGAGTTTGTAGTATATAGTAATGCATCATTTAATGGACTCGGCTGTGTGTTGATGCAAGAGCGTAAGGTAGTGGCTTACGCCTCGAGATAGCTAAAACCACATGAGAAGAATTATCCGACTCACGACTTGGAGTTGGCTGCGATCGTTTTCGCTTTGAAGATCTGGCGCCATTATTTATAGGGCGAGAAGTGTCGAATCTTCACTGATCATAAGAGTTTGAAGTATCTGATGGATCAAAAGGATTTGAATTTGCGACAACGGCGATGGCTTGAATTATTGAAAGACTATGAGCTAGTAATTGATTATCATCCGCGGAAAGCAAACGTAGTAGCGGATGCCTTGAGTAGAAAATCCCTGTATGCTTTGAGGGCCTTGAGTACGAGCTTAGGGCTGTCTAATGATGGTGCTATATTGGCCGAGTTGAGGGTTAGACCGATATTTATTCAGCGAATCTGTGACGCTCAAGAATGATAATGAGATGTAAGCTAAGAGAGCTAAGTACAAATCGGGAAATGATTCTGACTTTCGGGTGAGTTCAGATGGTTGTTTGATGTTTCACAATAGGATTTATGTACCTAAACATGATGAGTTGATCCGGGAAATTTTACATGAAGCACATAGTGGTCACTTGTCAGTACATCCCAGTAGCACAAAAATGTACAATGATTTGAATAAATTTTATTGATGGTTGGATATGAAAAGAGACATCTTTGAGTTCGTGACAAGATGTTTAATTTGTCAGCAAGTGAAAGCCGAGCATCAAGTGCCATCGAGATTGCTTCAGCCAGTGATGGTTCCCGAGTGGAAGTGGGATCGGATCACCATGGATTTTGTGACGGGGTTGCCTATGACTCCGAAAAAGAAAGATGTTGTGTGGGTTATTGTTGATAGACTAACGAAGTCGACTCGCTTTATACCGGTGCGTGTTGATTATACCCTTGATAAGTTGGCCAAGTTGTATATTACTGAAGTGGTGAGGTTACATGTAGTGCCTGTATCTACTATCTCAAATAGAGATTCGAGATTTACTTCGAGGTTTTGGAAGAAGTTGCAGGAAACCTTAGGTACAAGGTTAAATTTTAGTATCGCATTTCCATCCTCAAAACGACGGCCAATCTGAAAGAGTGATTCAAGTTCTTGAAGATATGTTACGATGCTGTGTTGGAGTTCGGAGGTAGTTGGGAAAATTATCTACCTTTGGGTGAGTTTGCCTACAACAATAGTTATCAGTCGAGTATACAGATGGCACCGTACGAAGCCTTGTATGTTCGTAAGTGTCGGACTCCTTTGTATTGGATCGAGCTTAGTGAGAAGCAAATTCATTGGGTCGACCTAGTTAAAGAGACCGAGGAGAAAGTGAAAGTGATCCGTGATAGTCTGAAAGCTGCTTTGGACTGACAAAAGTCGTGCGCAGATTTAAAAAGGAAAGAAATTAAGTTTCAAGTGGGCGACAAAGTATTTTTGAAAGTATCCTTATGGAAGAAAATATTGAGATTTGGTAGGAAGGGAAAATTGAGTCCACGATTCATAGGGCCGTATGAGATTACTGAAAGGATTGGACCAGTGGCATATCGGTTGGCCTTGTCGGTTGAATTAGAGAGAATACACAATGTGTTTCATGTGTCAATGTTGCGGCGATATCGTTCTGATCCTTCGCAAGTAATCCCTCCATCGGAAATTGAGATACGATCGGACATGACTTATGAATAGGAGCCAATTAAAATGATGGCTCGAGAGGTGAAATAATTGAGGAATAAGAGAACAGCCTTAGTGAAAGTGTTATGGCAAAAACACAGTGTAGAAGAGGCCACGTGGGAACCGGAGACGCCATGAGAGAACAATATCCAAACCTTTTTACCGGTAATATTTTCGAGGGTGAAAATCTCTAAAGGAGGGGAGAGTTGTAACAGCCCGATTTTGAGGCTAGTCAGAACAGTGGTCTCGAGACTACTAATTCGAGGTTGAGGAAAATTATTTTAATAATATTTTATGTGTTATAACATGTTTATACGGATGCATAAAAATTTTGGTGTTTTAATTTTAGCGATTGTAGGCTTAATTGCGAAAAAGGACTATATCGCATAAAGTGTGAAAGTTTTAAATTACAAGCTAGAGGTGTCAAATAGTTATAGATTATAAAATGGAGGTCCTTAAAGTGCAATTATGCCCTTATAAAGGTGATGGTCGGCCAAGGGGGACAAGAGAATTAAAATTTGACAAGGCTTGGTGACATTAGTTGGCTAAATGAATAAAATAAGATAAAATAAATAAAGGCTATCATCTTTTCATTTTCCTTTCTTCTCCCACCGAAAATATCAGCAAGCTTAAGGGTTTAAAAGCTTGAAAATTTCAGCTACATCCCATCCTTGCAAGTAAGATCTTTTGATGATTATTTTTGATGATCTTTGTAATTTTGGAGTCCCCAAAGCTTAAGCTAGCTAATGAGGGGACTAATTTGTTAAATGGTTGAAAGTTTAGGGACTTTCCAAGAGAGAGTTTATGTTGTTAGCTGAGTTTTTATGGAAGAAAATGAATGTTAGTGAGATGAGAAACAACTTTTGTGAAAGGTGTTAGCATGAAAACATCTAAATAGGACTTGAATACAAAGATTGAAATTGTGTAATAAATGCATGAAATAATTGGAATTATGAGTAGTTGTAAGAGTAATAAATGATTTACGATGAGAAAATGCGAAAGTAAAAATTATGATGTATTACGATCATAAAATGATTGAATGAGTGAAATTTTGTTATTACAGATCAAGAAGAGCGCGGAATTAACCTTGACCGAGGAAAAGGCAAGGTTTCGGATTAAGCCGCAAATTAATGTATTTTGCACCGAGGTAAGTTTATGTATAAATGATGCATCTTAAATACACACGTTATTGTTTATTGGAGTATTGTGTGATTGAGGTCACTCATGATTTAAATGAATTGGACTTGGTAGGATATGATTGTTGAAATAGTTATGTAAGTTTAGAATAATATCCGTAATAAGTAATGATGGGCTGTGTACGATACCATCATTTATGCTATCAATTGGTGGGCTATGTGTGATACCACCTTAATACTTTTTTACGATGGGCTGTGTGCAATACCATCGTTTATGTTATCAATTGATCAGCTATGTGCTATACCACCGTAAATAATCTTGTTGGTGGGCTATGTGCGTTACCACCCTATTTAAGACAAATGGTGGGCTAAGTGCGAAACCACCGAGTGCTTGATATTTCTAAGAGTGACTATCGTGAAATTGTGTTGTGTTGTTTCATGTGGTCATGTGGTGATAAATGCAGGGATGTATGTTAAATAATAAGAGCATTTGGTTGGGATATGGTTGGAATGTAGTAAGAAAGAATGAGTAAGCATGATCTTGGATTGTTGGATGCTTTTACTTATTGTGAAATGCTATTCATTGATTAGCACATGTTATGATGTTTATTGTTTATATGTAAACTTACTAAGCTTTAAAGCTTACTCCCTTTCTTTTTCCCTTGTTTTAAAGAGTTAAAGAGCCTGGTCGGGATACGAAGATAATCGGAATATCACCCACACTATCAGCTCATCTTGGTATATTTTGAATTAACATTTTGAGTATGGCATGTATAGGGGCTAGACTAGATGAAATGTTTATTCCTTTGGCCAAGTGTGTATTGGCTCCTTATAGTTGAACTCTTTTGTACATGGCCATAGTTAATGGCTCAATACTATTAATCAATGAAAAGATGAGGTTATCCATGATTGTGTGGGGTATATGATTGGGTTTTTTGGTTTTGAATATGTATGCAAGGTTTGATGGTAGAAGAGGAATTAAACTTGAGTGAATTAGGGTGATGAAAGAGCTTGGGAAATAGCCTTGTTCCTATCCACATGGGTAGACACACGGGCGTGTGCCTAGGCCGTGTGTGACACACGGTCAGTCCCATAGGTGTGTGACTAGGCTGTGTGTCCCCTGCATGTTAGTTTTACAAGTTAGTAAGCTTTATAGTAAACACACGGGCAGAGACACGGCCGTGTGTCTCAGCCGTGTGGGAGGCACGACCAAAGACATGGGCGTGTGCCCAGGCCGTGTGAAGTCTGCACCTTAAAATTGGAATTTAATTTGAAACACGGTCTAAGGACACAGGCATGTGCCTTGGCTGTGTGACCTTAGTGAGATGATGACGTCATAAACAGAATGCCAAGGTTTTGGCACACAGGCTAAGACACGGGCATGTGGAGGCCGTGTAAGGGACACAGCCAGGAACACGGGCGTGTGTGCAGTTATGTGAAATAAGTCAGTGTTGGGTGAGGGACATGGGTGTGTGTGACCACACGGCCTGCTCACACGGGAGTGTCCCATTTCACACGGGCGTGTGGCCCCTATTTAGGTAAAAATTTTCTAAGTGTATAAAAGTTTTTGATTTATCTCCAAAACCTTCCGGAAGTATGTTTAGGGCCTCGTAGGTCCATTATAAGTATGAATGGAAAAGTTTTAATTTGGAATAGATTTTGATAACCCAAAGTTGTATGACCATGTGAGTTACGGTAACACCTCGTACCCGGCTCTAGCGTAGAATACGGGTAAGGGGTGTTACAGGATACGAGTGACATGTTCATTAGAAACTTATGTGAAATTTAAGTGAAATAAATGATCCGGGTGCTGGTCCGTACGTTCTACCGGTGGCTGAGTTATCCGGCATGTGTTACGGATACTCGATAGCTTGTGTAAGCAGCATCTTGTAGTTTCGTCATGACCGAGAGCTTGTGTGAGCAGACCCGAGATTGTGACTATGTGAAACAGGTGCTGGTCTTATAAGTTCTACCGGTGGCTGGGTAATCCAGCATGTGTTGCGGATACCTGACAGCTTGTGTGAGCAGCATTGAGTAGTTACGTATAACCGACAGCTTGTTTGAGCAGACCCGTGAATGTGATTCGCTTGAAAGCGAGCCTATGTGAAAAGTGTGATATGAAGGATCTTTAGCTACAAGTGTGGCACTTATGTGCAAATTTTAGTGTATCCGTTATTATTCTGATGCGTTCAACGGGAAACGACTAAGTGCAAACGAATATGACTATGTGATGAATAAGTGCAGGTATGTGTGTGTAAACTTATGAGTAATGTGCTCGATATGTGATCGAACTTTGGTAAGATTGATACAGAGTAAGTGTTACAATGAAAGTTACTATAAAGAAAACATGAAAGAGTGAAATTTAGAAATAAAACAGTTTCAGACAGCAGCAGTTATGTGTCTTTGAAAAATCACCAAAAATGGTGGAAATTGAATTAGAAGTTGAATAAGATATGAAATTAAATCCTATTGAGTCTATTTTCATATAAAAGAAATGGTGTAAGCAAAGAATTTCATATTATGAGATATTTGAATTTTAGTGAGATAGGGTCAAAATAATTTTAGGATCTCCTACTTTGATTTGGGAAAATCATTAAAAATTGTACAAAAATAATTATGGGTTATAATTTACATGATTAAAATCCTTAATGAGTATGTTTTCAAGAGAAACAAACGGAAACATCATTCGAATTCTGTACGAGAAGATAATTATTTTTAGTGTAGAAAGGTCGAAACTATCAGACAGCAGAACATGGGAGATTTTAAAGAATAAACTGTACTTATTGGCTAAACCAAAAATTCTAAAAATTTTATGGTAATAAGATATGTGAGTATAGTTTTAGGGAAATTTAACAGATCTTAATTTGGAGTTCTGTAACTCAAGATATAAATAATTTAGTGACTGTGACTCGAGTAGACAACTTGAGATGAACATGAGTAAATAGTGGAACTATGTGCAATTATGATTGTATTATCTTGAGAACATATTGTGAAGACTTATAAAAGCATGTTAATAAATTACTTATCATTTACATACCTACTTACTAAACTATAATGCTTACCCCCTTCCTTTCCTTTTTCCTATAGTGTAACAGATGCTAGCTCGAGTTGGAGGTCGTTGGAGATTTTATCACACTAACAAGTTATTGATTGGTATTGTATCAACGATTTTCAAGTATTTTTAAGTCTATAGCATGTATAGGGACTTGATTATGTGTGTATATGTTAATATGAGTTGGCCTAGAATGTTGGCCTATGTTATTAGAAGGTTATTGTTGTATAAGGCCGTTTAATGTGGCTAATAATTATTATGTTATAAGTCTATGATGATGCATTTCAAGAATGTGTATGCTTGCATGTGTTGGATGGGTAAATGTGTGATAATTATGAGTAGTAAATGTGATTGGTTGTGTAAGTTGCATGATGTGAATGGTTAAGTGTGTGTGTGTGATTATGCATGATGAATGTGGTTTGTAAATGGTATGTGGATGTCTTAGTGTGGGTGTTTGAATGCTTAATAATACCATGTTGTGTGATGATAAATTTGTATAAGTGTATAAGTGTTTTGGGGAGGCAAAGGGCTTGGTAAATAATCTTACTTGTGGCCACACGGGTAGCCACACGGCCTATCACATAGGCGTGTATCTTGGCTATGTGAAGGACATGGCCTTTGGACACAAGCATGTGCCCCTGTTTTTCAAGAAATTTTCTAATGTTTTCTAAAGTTCTCAGTTTAGACCCCGACCACTTTCAGAGTATGTATTGGGCCTTGTAGGCCCTATTTAGGGACTTAAAGATAAAAATTTGAAAAGTTTTAATTTGGATGAAATTTTATGACTCAGTTTAATATGTTTACAAGTGTATGTGTTCCGGTAATGCCTCGTACCCTGTTCCAGTAATGCCTCGTATCACATAGGCGTGTATCTTGGCTATGTGAAGGACATGGCCTTTGGACACAGGCATGTGCTCCTGTTTTTCAAGAAATTTTCTAATGTTTTCCAAAGTTCTCAGTTTAGTCCCGGACCACTTTCAGAGTATGTATTGGGCATCGTAGGCCCTATTTAGGGTCTTAAAGATAAAAATTTGAAAAGTTTTAATTTGGATGAAATTTTATGACTCAGTTTAATATGTTTACAAGTGTATGTGTTCCGGTAATGCCTCGTACCCTATTCCGGCGTCGAATACGGGTAAGGGTATTATAGTCACTTTGACGAAACCCCCTAAATGGCTTAAAATTACTCCCCCTTTTCCCATTTACATTGACTGAATAAGAAACCGAGGAAATACATCACATAATAAGATCAACCCAATCTCTAAATAATTATTAAACTTAAATTTATAGAATTTGTGATTTACTTATATTAGATAATTATTGCATAAGATGAATACAATTCCATTTTAATTATAGAGTCATATTTTTTAAATTAAAATAATTTAATCAACATGTTCATTTTTATTATGTTTTGATAGAGATATGTTAGTTTGGATTATGATATTAACATTTATTTACGGTAGATTTATAACAACTTTTATTTGGAACATACATAAATTTGTCTGAACGATTTAATTACTAGCTTATTAGGACTCAATTTTTTTGAAATAGGGATTTACTTCCTAAAATCAACTGTTCTTTATCTACTTTTGGAACTAAATTAAAAATCTAATTTGATTTTAGAATTGAGATGAGAGAATCAATTTTAATATGCGGGTCAAACTCTAGTTGATAATTCAAATGGGACATTCTTTGCTTGTTTTAAGTTGGAATTTATTTTAGTTTACTTTCAATTAATTTGTTATGAAAAAATATTGATTTTTTTAATTAAATTTAATTTGTATTCTTAAAGCTCGATGATTAAATATGATATCTGATAGGTGAGTGGGAACTTTGCAAGTGTCACACCCCAAGTTCAGCAGATCCAAGATTAAGGCGTGTGGTTGTGAAGTTATCTGTTTGACGTAGTGAAATCTGCCATGTGGAGTCTTCTGGCGAATTGGAACATGGTGTATAGTACCTTTCGTTGAGTAAATAAAGGTTTTAGGTGATTCTGTTACCTAATAGAAGGATATATCAAGCAAAGTATAATGTAACAGTCCAAATTTGACCCAAATCGGAACGGTGGTTTCGGGACCATGAATCCGAGTCCGAGAAATATTTTAATATTATGATTTGAGTCAGTTATATGTGAATTAATGGGTGTGAAAGTTTCGTATAAAAATTTAAATGTTTGTGTGCTCAATTAGTTAAAAATGGCTAAATCGCGTAACGGGTAAAAGTGGCCTTTTAATTTGATTTATGGTTAGATCGATGTGGCTTTATTTTAGTGAAGTCCTTAAAGGGTAATATAACCATTTTAAGTCATAGTGGACGGCAATGTGGTCCTATAACATGTTTTTAAGTATTATTTTATATGTTAAAGAGTATATTATAATTGTTTTATGATTTAATACTAAATTATAATAAAATCCCACTTGGGAACAACTCGATTTTAACCTGATCAGAAATGTGATTTCGGGACCACGAGTTCTAGTCAGAAAAATAAATTAATATTATTTTTCGTGTTAAATATGTATGATTGAGCATGTGTTAAAATTTCGTGAAATTATTTGACTGTTGGTATGTTTAATTTAAGAAAAAGGACCAAATTACATAAGTGGTAAAAAGTAGCATTCATTAAATTAAAGGGGTTTAATTGAAGTGTTGTTTGAAAGAATGAATTTGCATGTCAATTAACCCAAATCTCATGATGTGGACGGCAAACATGCTAGGAGAAACAATTTTATATGTATAATGGGTGCATTATTTTAGTTTAAGTATATTATAATAAGTGTTTATTTTAGAAAATAAAAGAAATGTGTTTTAAATTCATTCTCTCTTTCCCCATCATCATCTTCATTTTGATATCACCGAAAATAAAAGGAGAAAGGAAGGATTCAAGCTCTCCACATTTCGGCATTTTGCATGTTCTAATAAGGTCAGTGATTAAGCTTAATTTTTGAAAATTTTAACATTTTTTTAGGTGGTTGACATGTATATTTGCTAGCCCATATTCGAATTTTTATTTTGGTTCTATGTTTAAAGTGTTGCCATGGACGAAATTTGGGTGTTTGTATGATTAATGATTATATATGTTATATATAAGTTAGATTAATAAGATTTCCTTTAGAATTTTTGATAGATTTCGGTATAAGGGTGATTTTGTAAAAAGAAGAATTTTGGAGGGACTAAATATCAACAAAAATGGAAGAATTGAGCTGATGGGAGGGCTATAAATATTCGGCCCTTAATTGATATGGTCAAATTCTAGATATTTTGTGTTTTGAACTATAAGGACTTATTTGTAAACATTGTAAAAGTCAGGGTAAATTCGTAACTTATTAAATTATGTGTTTAAGGATCAATTTAATGAGAAAAAGTGATGAAGGAGTTGATTTGAATATATTTAGATCAAGATCATAAAGAAAAGAGTTTAGATCGGGGGAAGGCGAAATTGAACGAGTAATCGGGAAGCTTTATTCATCGACTTCTGAGGTAAGTTTGTAAGCAATTGGATTGATACAAATTTTATTCAATATTTAATTGTATATGCTAAAGTGAAAGAATAGACTTAATTGTATAAAGCCGAATGTGGTATGGGGAATATTTTATTATATTCGAAATGAGATTAAAATGCATATTTATATATGTAAGATTGAACTAATTGGGTGGATTAAATAATTGTATATGTATCAAGGTATAGTATACGTGAAAATGGAATGTAATTGATGCTGGAAATTGAAAATGAGGATTTATATATATATAATTCAAATTATCGACTTCCGATGTAAGTTATAAGCAATTGGAGAAATTAAATTTTCTTTTATCTATATTATAATCATAAGTTGAATGAGCTAATGATATGTATATTTATATAGATATATATATATATACGAATATGTAAGTTTAATTTATTTTGGGTTTAATATAGGTATGCGCATATATGTATATTTATATTTGGAGATTGTATAAATGGAAATAAATATAGAGAAGGATTATGGTTGTATTGAAATTGACGATTTGGCTTTTATATTATATGTCAGCCGAATGTGATGGAAATCCATAATGAACGAGAGTTAACTTTGATATATAATTATAGTTGTATATGCATTGTTGGATTGTCTAAGGATATAATGGTTTTGTTGGTTTAATGTGAGCGAGCCCAATTAAATTGGACATATGTATAAAATAGTTATGAAGTGTGTTGGGATGTTTAACTGTATTGGTATGACTCGGGCTTTTACGCCTAGCAGGCCTTGTGCCGGTGTTATTTATCAGGCTTTTACGCCTAGCAGGCTTGATGCCGGTGATGTTTTTACAAAAGAGGAACCGAATTTGTGTTCAAGGTGAATTAAAGCTAATTTATTGAGTTAATGGCTCAGGTAAGCATGTCAAGTAGGAATTAACTTCTTACATATTCAAAGTAAGGTAAGCAAGTAATTCAGTTATCTATTACAAATAATATGTGTTCTCGGTTTTACTAATGAATGATATGAATATTGTGGCTTTGGTCTTCTAATATGTGGATACAAGACTAGGTATATTCGGCCACATGGATTGTTGTGTATTTGATGCTATATTATAGAAATTGAACTTTAAGTATACGAATGTTTCTACATATGGTTACATGAGGACATTTTGGTTGTGGAAGGTTGGATTATGAGTAAATATTTTGTTTATAAGCATCTGGTTAAAAAGAAATTATTCTATAAATTTTATATGTTATATAGGTATGAAATTGACAGTTTGAAAGTAAATATGAGTACAAACGTACAAGTTGAATTATTTCAAATTTAAATGTTTAATGTTTAAATGTTGTATTATCATGAATTTAGGACTTACTAAGCTAGTAAGCTTACTAGTGTGAAATGTTCTCCTTTGTTTTATAGATTTTGATTAAGCTACGAGCTCGAGAGGGATCGTCAAGAAAGTCATCCACACTATCGCCTTCTGTTGGTATTTTAAATTTTGGTTACGATTTAGAAGGCATTTATAGGCTAGATAAAGTTTTAGAAACATACGATGTTTGATCTTGTACATGAATATAGCCATGCGAAAATGGCTATTTCTCTTGGTTATGTATCGTTTATATGTTTGAATTTTATAACTTGCTCGTATGTAAATGTATGTTTTAAATTTGATCATGGCCTAAATTACATATGGGATTTGTTTTTGGTATATATATATATATATGTATGGTTAAGGTATAGAGTTTAAATAAAATTGAGTAAGGAGGTTATAATCTAGTTAATCGTATTTTTGCAATGAAATAATTTTTAGTTAGCAGCAGTGATGTGATTTTGAAAAATCACCAAAAATAGGATAAATTGAATTAGGAAGTGAATAAGATATAGTATTAAAGCTTATTGTGTCTATTTTGATATGAAAGAAACAGAGTAGGCAAATTAATTATATATTATGAGACATTTAAGTTTTAGTGAAACTTATCCTGAATGATTTCGTGAGCCCCTGTTCTGTCTTGGAAAAATTGTTAAAAATTGTACAAAAATAATTATGGAGCATGGTTTATATGTTTAGAATCCTTAATGAGTCTTTTTTTTATTTGAATAAACAAGAACATTATTGAAATTTTTTACAATGAGATAACTGAGTTTTTGTACAGATAGGTCAGAAATATCAAACAGTGAAATAGGGGTAACTTTGATGAATAAACTGTACTAATTGGCCACATGAAAAATTCTGGAAAATTATGGTAAAAGGTTATATGAGTCTAGTTTCAAAGAAAATTTACGGATCTAAATTTCGAATTTTGTAACTCGAGTTATGGTCAATTTAGTCAGCATGACGCAGTTGGACAGCTTTAAATTTTTATGCCCCAAATAAATAGTCAAGCCTAGTAATGCCACATACTCGACTCCGGCAAAGGTTTCGGGTAAGGGGTGTTACATATAAGCCACATGAAAGTTATCGCCAAATGTATAGTATGCCTAATTTGTCCAGATAATGTGTTAGTTGGGTTGTAAAATGGCCTAGTTAGGAACCAACCGGATTAAGTGGTCTAATATCCATTATATAGGATTCTCATTTATGTTTATTTCAGAATCTATAAGCCATAAAGAATGACAAATTTTGGACACAAATTACTTATGTCAAGTTCCACTAAAGGGGTTCGAGAGTATATGTGTGTGTGTGTGAAGGTTTGTTAGAAAGCTTCTTTCTTCAATATTACTCTGGTTTTTTTTTCTTAAATTTAAATGTTCTCTTTTCCTCATTAAGTTGGAAGCTAAGGTTCTTGAGTTAATCAGAGATTGTTCTACCTTCTGGTAAGTGATATAGCTCTGCATATTAAGTTTTTGTTAAAGTAAGGTCGTTAAATGTTATATGAACAGTAAGTCATGAGTACAAGGCCTTGCATGGGGTTTATTTATGATTGGGATGTTAGCAGATTATATGTAAATGGATTTTAATGGCAGTGTATGTTCTTTAAGCAATTGTTGCTGTTGGGTCGAGATGCATGTTCGAGTCTAGAGCTTTGAGCTATAGTAAGTGAGTATCAGGCGAGTCTCTATTCTGACTCATGCATGTTAATTGTTTAGGTAAAGACATATATAATGATAACTTTTCAGATAACGGGTAGGTAGGTTGTAACAGCCCGATTTAGGGGCTAATCGAAACAGTGATCTTGGGATCACTAATCCGAGGTTAGAGAAAATTATTTTCATGTTATTTTATGAGTTAGAGCATGATTGTATAAGTGCATGAAAATTTTGGTGCTTTAATTTTAGCGATTTCAAGCTTAATCGTGAAAAATGACTAAATAGCATAAAGTACGAAAGTACAATTTTATAAGCCAAGGGGTTAGATAGCCCTAGATTATTAATTGGAGGTCTTTAAAGGGCAATTAGTCCCTTAGAACATAGAGTGGCCGGCCATAGGAGACAAAAATTGACAAATTACTCAAAGTTGGTGACTAAATTGACTTGTATTAATAAAATAAAGAAAGAAAAAGGTATGATCTTTTCTCTCCATCTTCCTCCACCGAAAATAGCAAGCAAAATAGGGGTTTTGAAAGCTCAAAACTTCAGCAAACTCATCTCCATTCAAGTAAGTGATTTTAATGGTTTTTCTTGAAGATAGTTGTACTTTTAGAACCTCTAGAGCTTAAGCTTTCTAATGAGGGGACTATCTTGCAATACGGTGAAAAGATTAGAGTTTTTCCATGAGAGCTTTCATTGTTATTTTCTACATTTTTATGGAAGAAAATGAGTCTTAGTTGTTAGATAAACAACTTTTGTGAAAGGTGTTACTATGAAAACCCTTAAATGGACCTTGTTCTAAAGGTTATAAAGTTTGTAGTAAATGTGTGAAATGTTGGGTTTTGATGATAGCCATAAGAGAAATAAATGTTCACCTAGGCTTATTGAAGGTAAAAATTTGATTAGAATTAATTTTCGAGCCTAGGGGTAAAATGGTTATTTTGCCAAAGTCTAAGGGCAAAATAGTAATTTTACCAAAGCATGATTATTGAAATGTTTCTATTAATGTGATGATTAAAATGAGCTAATTTGCTATTATAGAGCAAGAAGAGCCAAGAATCAACCTCGATCAGGGAAAGAATAAAATATCAGACTAGACCGACGATCTAGCTCATTTTGAAATTGAGGTAAGTTTGTATGTGGTAAATTCAACATTTATGCTAGCATGTTGAGGATGGTTGATATTATAATGATACATGATATTCTATGAAATTGAATATTGGTGTTGAATGAGAAGGATGATAAAAGTTGAGATGTTGAAGTCCCGGTGGGACTTTAATAACTGTGAGAATACTACCATCAAGACATGAGATGCATATGGTCCCGTGTAAGACTATGTCTGGGACATGGCCTCGACACCGAGTTGAGATATCGTATAAGACCATATTCGGGATATGGCTTCGGTGTTGAGTATGAGAATCGTATAAGATCATATCCCGGATATGGCATCGATACTTAATGTTAGAATTCCATATAAGATCATATCCGGGATATGGCATCGGCACTCAGAGGTGACCCCATGTAAGACCACATCCGGGATGTGGCATTGGTTTCGTGTTTATGCTAATGGTTATGAATATGCATCTTTGAGCATCCCTAATGATTTATCGGGATGAATAGATCAGCTTAGAAATAGAAACGAAAATTTTATTAAAGTTATGTGATTGAGTTAACATAGGTACTCGTGAGTAATTCACGAAGAAACATTTACGATATGTAGCATGATATGTGCTAAATAAGGGCAAGTATGAGTAAGTATGGCAAGAAGCCTATAACTTTGTGTATGGTTAATTAATACCATGGATGGATTTTATCATGAGCTTATTGTTGCTATTTATTTCCATGCAAACTTACTAAGCTTTATGCTTACCCCTTTCATTGCCCTTTTCCTTGTAGTATGGCAAAGTTAGCTCGAGAATTCGCTGACGTCAGAGTTGGAGATCACACTATCGACCAATTGGTCAAATTTGGTGACTAAATTGACTTGTATTACTAAAATAAAGAAAGAAAAGATATCATCTTTTCTCTCCATCTTCCTCCACCGAAAATAGTAAGCAAAATAGGGGTTTTGAAAGCTCAAAATTTAAGCAAACTCATCTCCATTCAAGTAAGTGATTTTAATGGTTTTTCTTGAAGATAGTTGTACTTTTAGAACCCCTAGAGCTTAAGCTTTCTAATGAGGGGACTATCTTGCGATATGGTGAAAAGATTAGAGTTTTTCCATGAGAGCTTTCATTGTTATTTGCTGCATTTTTATGGAAGAAAATGAGTCTTAGTTGTTATATAAACAACTTTTGTGAAAGGTGTTACTATGAAAACACCTAAATGGACCTTGTTGTAAAAGTTATAAAATTTGTAGTGAATGTGTGAAATGTGGGGTTCTGATGATAGCCATAAGAGAAATAAATGTTCACCTAGGCTTGTTGAAGGTAGAAATTTGATTAGAATTAATTTCTGAGCGTAGGGGTAAAATAGTCATTTCGCCAAAGTCTAAGGGCAAAATAGTAATTTTACCAAAGCGTGATTATTGAAATGTTTCTATTAATGTGATGATTAAAATGAGCTAATTTGCTATTATAAAGCAAGAAGAGCCAAGAATCAACCTCGATCGGGGAAAGAATAAAATATCGAACTAGACCGATGATCTAGCTCATTTTGAAATCGAGGTAAGTTTGTATGTGATAAATTCAACATTTATGCTAGCATGTTGAGGATGGTTGATATTATAATGATACATGATATTTGAATATTGGTGTTGAATGAGAAGGATGATAAAAGTTGAGATGTTGAAGTCCCAGTGGGACTTTAATAACTATGAGAATACTATCATCAATACATGAGATGGATAAGGTCCCGTGTAAGACCATGTCTGAGACATGGCCTCGACACCGAATTGAGATCCCGTATAAGACCACATCCGGGATATGGCATCGATACTTAATGTTAGAATTCCATATAAGACCATATCCGGGATATGGCATCGGCACTCAGAGGTGACCCCATGTAAGACCACTTCCGGGATGTGGCATTGGTTTTGTGTTTATGCTAATGGTTATGAATATGCATCTTTGAGCATCCCTAATGATTTATCGGGATGAATAGATCAGCTTAGAAATAGAAACGAAAATTTTATTAAAGTTATGTGATTGAGTTAACACAGGTACTCGTGAGTAATTCACGAAGAAACATTTACGATATGTGGCATGATATGTGCTAAATAAGGGCAAGTATGAGTAAGTATGGAAAAAAGCCTATAACTTTGTGTATGGTTAATTAATGCCATGGATGGATTTTATCATGAGCTTATTGTTGCTATTTATTTCCATGCAAACTTACTAAGCTTTATGCTTACCCCTTTCATTGCCCTTTTTCCTTGTAGTATGGCAAAGTTAGCTCGAGAATTCGCGGACGTCAGAGTTGGAGATCACACTATCGACCATTTTTTGGTATAGCCAAATTAGACTTATTTTGAGTATGGCATGTATAGGACTTGAATGTTTTTGGTTATGTCATATTTGCAAGCCAAATGTGTTGGCTACTAAGATTGTTCCAATTTATTTTGTAATTGGCCATTAAAGTTGGGCCAATACTTGACTAGTTCTTATATATATATTCATTGATGATGAATCATGAAGTGTATGCTTGTGTGGATGCTTGATTTGAGTTGGTATAAGTATAGTTGCTATGTAGGGTGGCATTTGGCGTGGAATATAGCCTTTTTAATGCCCACACGAGTAGACATGCGGGTATGTATCTAGGCCGTTTGAGACATACGGTCAGCCCCATTGGCGTGTTGATCGGCCGTGTGTTCTCTTGTGAGCTAGGTTTACAAGTCAGTATGTTTAGTAGTAAACACACGGGCAGAGACACGGTCGTGTGTCTCAGTCGTGTGGGAGGCACGACCTTAGGCATGGGCGTGTGCCCAGGTCGTGTCAAGTCTGCACCTGAAGTTAGGAATTTAATTCGACACACAGTGTAAGGACACGGGGAATTTAATTCGACACACGGTCTAAGGACATGGGCGTGTGCCTTGGCCATGTGACCTTAGTGAGGTGATGACATCATAAACAGAATACCAGGGTTTTTGCACACGAGCTAAGACACGAGTGTGTCGAGGCTGTGTGAGGGACTTGGGCCAGGGACACTGGCGTGTGGAATAAGTCAATGTCGACCACGGGTGAAGAACACGGGCATGTCCCAGGGGGCGTGTCCCAAGAACAACATGAGCGTGTGGCCCCTGTTTTGATGAAAAAATTTCTAAGTCTTCTTGAAGTCTCCTAAGTTCTCGGATTTGTCCTGAACATTCCCCCGTGCATGTTTCGGGCCTCGTGGGCCCATATAAGGGGTGAATTTGAATGTGAATGAGAATTCTAGATTGAATAAAATTTTATAGCTCGATGTGTTATGTTTAAGCAAGTTAAGTTAGGTAATGCCTCATATCCGGTTCCGGCTTCAAACACGGGTAAGGGGTGTTACATAGGTGAAGCATAGTAAAGATGTTATGTGTGTGTGACGATATTTTGTATGAACTACTTTGTGAACAGAAAGTGATTAGTAAGTCTGCAGGTAAAATTTTTGATATAGGAATGTATGAATCGATTAGTATATTGCTAAGTAGACTGGCAGATCACGATACGAAAAAAAGTGTAAGACCATGTGGTTGAGACCCATGGTAATGTATGATATGAAAACACTCATGGTGTAGCCTTCAATAAAATGAAAGCTAGATTGGCAGATCACGACATGAAAATGTGTGAGTCCATGTGACTGAAACCCATGACAATTTATGACTATATGAATGTTCATGGTGATGCCTTTGATAATGTGTAGATCGAACTGGTTGATCATGATGAATTTATGTATAAGTCCATTAGGGAGAAACCCATGACACCTTTTGTGAAAATCCGTCGGACAGTAAACACTCGATTCTATATGTTTGCCTGTGTGACATAATTTGCTACACTTTTGTGGCAAGTTTTGTATCATCTTATTGGTGTATTCGATGATATATGTGTGGTAGAATATGATTATCCACTATTGTGGTAAATTTTGGATAAATCTTGAGAATTCTTTAATAGTTAAGTCTATGAAAAGGTTATGATACATCTAAAGTTAGTTTGATTGATTTAGTTCTGTGATGTAATCGAATAAGTTTAATGGGAAGTTCTTGAAATGAAGTGTGTATTTGTATGTTCAAAGAGGACATCCACCATGGTAATTTATTAGTTTAGAATATGGATGTGTTCAAATTACGAAAGGTATAAGTGTTTGTTAATATGAATTTGGACTACACTATGAAAGATTGAAATAAGAATTATTTGATATTTGTTACATTTGAGTTGTATCATGTCTTATCTAGGGATAGTTGGAATCTAATTTTCGGTAAATTTGGTATTAGTATACTGTGAAATATAGATGTTTGGGTTTCTTCTAAATGACCTGGAGTGTTCTTCATCAGTATGAGTATATATATTGGGTTGAATCAAGGTATGATCTGGTTGGTGGTCTAATGTAGAAAACTCAGTATGAGAATCCACCAAAAGTAAGATCGGTAGATAGTATTCGCTAAGAGAATAGTACTTGTGATTAACTGATCTGGAATAACCAAAGATAGTTGTTTGAAAAGAAGAGAAAAGGTAGTATCGTCTGGTAAAGTCTAGAGTCAGTCATTTAGATAGATGAAAGATGACATGTTAAGAAAGTATGTGGCATATAAGCATGTATTTATCTGATGATGTAAAGGTATTCGCCAAAGATAGAAGTGGGTTATCTAAATAGTCAGGATGAAGAATTCAGCATGAAAGGTTCAAAGGTAATTTGCATTTCAAACTTACTAAGTTCGTGTAACTTATAAGTATTATGTTTATGTTTTAGGTATTATTGGAAGAAAGAGTTCATCAAAAGAGACTACGCTAGGAATGCGCCAAGGAAGCGGTGATCCGTGTTATTATGCATATAGTGAACATTTTTGGATAGTGGCATATTGCAGGATTATGCTTGAAAGTCTATCCTTAGCAAACTTTTGGTGTTGTAATAATTTATAATTAGCCTGATGTATTATTATTTTATTTTTAAATACCTTTCTTTATTTCTTTGATATTAAGCCTTTAAATAAATTGATAAGAAAAATGTTTTAAATAAGTTTTAAGTTAAGAATACAAGTCGATTATTTTGAAATTCTTGCCAAGTATTTGTGCAGTGACACCCGAGATCTAGACCTAGTGAATTGGGTCGAGTTGAGGGCGTTACGACAGGGGTTGAAACATGGAGAGCAAAAACGCTCCCTATAGGGTGCGTCTTCAGTGACATGTCAGAAAAATGCACTAAAAGCACGCCTAGCTGGAGGCATTTTTAGTGCCATGTCAACTGAAAACATTTCCAGTGAGGTGTGCTTTCAATGCATTTTTCTGACATGTTAGTGAAGACGTGTCTTGTAGAGAGGATTTTCACTCTCCCTGTTTCAACCCCTGCAAAGTTCCCGCTCACTCGCCAATATCCCAGGAATCCCAAGATAATATTTTGTGAACATTTTGGGTTGACCTCCACCCACCGTAAACTACGAGTGACCAAAACTCGATTCGATTGAAAAAAAAATAAAAAAACGAACTTCAAGTTAATCGAATTGAGTAATTCGTGTTTTGATTTCGAATTGAGTTAAATTTTACAATGCGAATAACAAATTTGTGTAAATACCCTTTTGGTACCTATCAATTTTGAATATTACCAAATTGGTCTCAAAATAATGACAAAAAAATTCAGAATAATTTCAAAATTTTAAAAATAATATTATTTTTAAAACTCAAAATATTTATAACAATTCTAACATTTATATATTTTCACCAAATATAAATATTATAAAAATTTCTAAAGAATATATAAAAATGTTAAAAATTAAAAAAATCATAAAATAATATTTTTGGAACCTAACCCTAAACTCTAAACTACAAAATCCTTAAAAACCCTAAATCCTAACCTCAAAAAAAACCTTAAAAATATCAACTGTGGAGACAGAAGGAAAACCCGCCCTACTATACACGCTTTGATGACCGAGCAAGAAAGAGCGTCCAGCTAGAAGCGTTTTCTTGCCAAATCCATTGAAAACGCATCCTATATCTTTCTCTTTAAAATTGGCCTAATCCGATAAATTTAAAAAAAAAAAAAAAAAGAAAAACTACCCTAATTCGATAATTTTTTAAAAATTTTAACATTTATAGGTAATTCACCCGTAAGGGATTCTAATCTTCCCTCAACTTTTCCTTCCTCGTTTCCCTTGCTTTCTTTTATTTGACTTTTTGTTCCCTTGATCTTAGTCTAAACACAATGTAAAAGATGCAATTCTTAAAAGAAGTTTATGAATCTAAATAGTAGGAAGGTGTCATACTTAAATGTTTACACCTGATTCGAGACTATTGTATGAAGCATTTTTTTAATATAATATTATTACGAAATTGAATATTTTTAATATAGTGTTTTGTGCATTAAATATTTTTAATATAATATTTAGTGTATTAAGCATTTTTATTTTGTTAAGAAGAAAAATATCAAATAAGGGTTTTTTTTTTCTCAAATAGTTAAACTAGATTTAAATATAATTGTAAAGGTTTTTTTTTTTGTTATATATAAAAGCATTTTTTTGTCCTGCGAAAGCATAATGTAAGTGTTGAAGTTGTTAAGTTGTTTTTTATTGAGTTGAGACATATAGAAATGTAAGTGTTGAAGTTGTGTTAAGTTGTTTTTGCTAAGTCGAGACATATAGAAACAACTTAAAATTGGAAAAGTAAATAATGAATTCATCAAATTATTTACACGATTAGGATCCAATTCTCTATCTACGAGCCTTTTTTTAGAAGGTAAATCACTATAATTTTCATGGTACAAGAAATTATTTAAGTTCAGGGTCTGTTTGTTTGGCAGTAAAATGTTTTCCGGAAAATGATTTCTGGAAAATGATTTACTTTTCTGGAAAATGATTTACCAGAAAATATTTTCTGGTGTTTGGATGAATCTGTGTAAAATATTTTCTGTTGTTTAGCAGATTTCCTGAAAATGTTTTCCGGAAAAGTTGATTTTACATATATATTAATAAATTTATTTACATATTAATAATTTTTTATATTTTAAATTGTTTTTAAATATATTGCAATGATTTATTTATTATAAATAAATTAGATTAAATATATAATAATACTGAATTATTAAGTTACATTATTAACCGTCATATTGAAAACAACCAAAGTCAAATAAATTATTTGTAATTGTGTTAAAAAAATAAAAAAAAGGATTGAATAATTATAAATTAGTTTCCAAATCACAATTAATACTAAAAATATTATCCAAATGCATAATTAGTAGTACACCACATAATAACAACATTGTCACATTGTCCAAGTGCATAACTAAATATTACACTACATAAAAGTATCAATATCTTCAACCTTGAGCAAATTTTTGAAGCCAAATTTTTTTATGCTTCTTACTTTTAACTAGAAAAGCTTTGGCTTCGGATTCATGACTCACTAAATAATCAAGCACAGAACACAGGAAGTCATCATCAAATCCTTCGTCCTCCATCGGTATCACCTGTTCGTAAAGCTGTGGTGTCTTACCCGCAGTAAATTGTTCCAAAGCATTAGCAATTTTGCCAAGTTGTTCACCCACAAATTTAATTTGTTCATCGACGACACTTTCTTGAACATTTTTTCTTTTACGTTTGGATGTGCCAGATGAAGATACATTTGTTCTTACCTCTTCAGCCTCTTCATTGTCGTAGTCTACAGGCACTGAATCTTGATTACCATCATCCAAATCTATGTCAGCAAATGTTCTGGCAAAACTCCTTGTTGCCATATCTTTGCCAACAACCAAAGCTATTTCATCATAATGATCAATGCTTTTATTCAAAAATGGTTCATACTTCTTGTGTGCCTGTTGGATATTATACACAATTAGAATAACAAGTAAAAAACATTTGAAATAAGCTTAACATATATATACATATATTACCATCACTGTTGCATCATATGTTGCTCTATCACATGTGATCATTTTCATGTTATCATCCCATCCGAAACCACTTTCACCTCGAATTTTGCATATAATCTGCCACTGATTTTTTACAGTCCTCAAATGATTTTCCACATGTTTCGCATCGCATTGAACTTGAAATCTTTCAGAAATAGCTTCGACAACTCGATTAATAGAAACTGCTTTGAAAGCATTGGAAGGCTTATTTCCTTTCTGGGCCTCCTCTGCTAGAATTTCAAGAAAAACATGTTCCATCGGTTTTGTCCACCTGAATTGCTTGGAGGTCCTTTCTTTGTTGCCCTTGCTCATTCTACATTAATAATTGTCATTGTCAATCATTTCAATATCCAACAACCTCAAAACATAATAAATTCAATATCTAACAAGCTTAAAACATAATAAATTCAATATCTAATAAGCTTAAAACATAATAAATTCAATATCTAATAAGCTTAAAACATAACCAATATCTAACAAATTCAAGACATAATAATTTCAAAATCCAACAAACTAAAATTTCAATATCATTATCCAACCAACATTAACAAAAAAAAAAAAAAACAATTTACTAAAACATACATAACATAGAAACAATAACCTTAAGCCCTAAACCTACCTAATATTTCTAGCCATATAATCAGTCCACATAGTTTGTGCAATTTCGTCTCTCTTAGCAGACCATTCTCTTGCTTCTTCTCTTTCTTCTCGCTCCGTAAGAGTTGGTATTATCAAATCAGACTCAGACCCTTGATTAAGTAAATCACTAGGATCAACTCCCATTATATGATTATGAATGATACAACAAGCCAAAACTATATCTACTTGAGTTTGAAAATTCCAAAATGGCTCAGCATCTAATACACGAAACCGTTTCTTTAAAATCCCAAAAACACGTTCAACAGTGATTCGTAATGATGAATGACGAAGATTAAAAAGTTCCTTTGCATTTTCAGGCCCTTGAGCACTAAACTCTTTTAAATGATATCGGACACCACAATATGGAGTAATATATCCATTTCGAATGCCATATCCAGCATCAGCAATATAATATTTACCTAGAATTTTACAAAACACAATTAATACTAATAAATTATGAGCTTACTAGAACTATTTGGTATTTAATGATAATTATTACCTTCCGGAATTCTTAATCCTCTTGGGCGTGATAGTGCATCACTTAAAATACGAGAATCATGTGCACTACCTTCCCAACCAGCTAGAACATATGGCAGCCAATACATTTTGTGTTGTCCCCCCTTTACGGCTACGAAATCTTCATTGAATGCTAAGTGGAACGGATGCACGAATATGAGTTCCATCTAATGCTCCAATACAATCTTTAAAATAAGGATAAAACCTTAGATTGTTTCTGATTTCACTAGGAGTTGACTCATCATCAGGTAATCTAATAACTAGTTTATACAATTTCAAAATAGCTCTCAATACAACCCTAAAGTAACGGTGAACTGTCTCAGTTGATCTATAATATCTAGATCCAATCACTTGAAACCTTACATTATGACCAAGTATATGTAAAAATATAACTACTTGCTCCCTAATATTGACAGATTTAGATGATTGTAACAAATTATTCCGACTAAAAATATCACACAAATTAAAAAAGGCGATCGGTCTCATCCTTATCACATCAATACAATGTTGGTCACCACTATATAAAATACTATTAATATAATTTTCTCTTTCAAAATCTCGATTCACACGAGGGTGAGAAGCAATTTCCTTCCTAGTTTTTAATTTTTTAATCCAAAGAGCCCCAAAAGCTAAAACTGAAGCCACAACTCCGACAATAGCATTTTGATCTTGATTACGATCCATCTACACAAAATAATGCCACACAAATTTTTGATCACTATAAAAAAGATGCAAGATTTTCATAAGATCACATATATGAAAAGTTACCATGACTAAAGTGCATACATACATATCAAGCTAATTATAATTGCATTAATAATTTTTTTGAGAAATTAAGCTACTTTCTTTGTACCAAAAACAATGAGTAGGCAATGGATAATATTACTCAATAGGGTTGGGCACTTCGCCTTTTGTTTCCTTTTATTATTATTATTTTTTTTGTCTTTTTTCATGTTTAATTGATTCATTTATAGCAGTGATGTTATATAATGTAAGGATTAATGATTTAGATCATATGAATAATTATATACTGGATACGATAGTAAAAGGAAAAAAAAATTAATTGTAATTTATTCTGTTTTTTTAAGTTGGGGACAACTTGACATGTTGACATCTATGTAATTAAGCTACCCAAAAACATTTGAATATTTTGATTGGATAACAACATTGACTTTGTCAACTATTCCAGTAGTTAGAATAATTAGGAAGGTAATAACTTAATTTTGTATTATCATTATATATAAAATTTATACTAAATATTTCAAACGGGGTACTGCAAAGTGAAAAGAGATTACGTTATTATTTATTTATTTTTGTATAATAATGATAGTTAAGATGGTACGTATGTTTTATATTTTGTACCAAAGTCATTTAAAACGTAAATATATGTATATATTTGGTAAGTACTTTATGGAATGGAAAATATCATATATTCGATGCCACTAACATCCATGCACTTGAATATATATTATACTATTATTAAAATATAAAAATATCATCCAAATTAAAATAAAAATATATTTTTCCCCAAAATTTACAGTACACACAAAAATTTATATTTAGACACAAATATAAAGGTAATATAAGGAAGAGAAATGATGATATGATATGAAAAATAACATATAATATTAAAAAGAAAATATTATTGTATCAAAAATGATATTTTAAAAATATGAATAAGGAAAGATAGCTTAAAAAAATCTGTTGACAAGTTGCAGTACTGCCTAAATATCTTAGTTCATGCACAAACATAAATCAAGCATTCATCGAAAGAAATTGAAGCACTTGAAAAGCTTACTTGCTCCGCCTTTTTCTATTATAGGTAAAACTCCAAACATAATGGCATTTCCAAGAACTACCATCAATTCTCTATTGACACTCTGTTTTGGTTAACATATGTTACGTTGCATTAAACATATAAGTAAGCAAATGCAGTGAGTATTAAGACTAATGCTGGAAACTAAACAATGAAGCTTAATGAAGTCCACCACTGATCTTATGAATTAAAACCAGCCAATAACAAGTCAACTGCCTAAAAGAATTTAAGCACGAAGCTTCATATTTGAACTATGCCATAAGTGCATTAATGCAAATGCTATGAGTTTCAAACTTGCAGAATTACTAGTTCTACTTGACATGGTAAATAATCACAGTAAATACAACCAATGCAAGTGCTATGAATTTGAAACTTGCAGAGAGCTCTAAGCACCAACCTGTTTGAAGAAATGGATGCGCCTCTTACTCACAGCAAAACTCTGGGAAGTCGCTGGTTCGAACTTAAACGTGGCCTACTTGAACAACTTACACAAACTAGTTGCTGCATGACAAAGCCAAATTCGTTATAGCATTTCACTAAAAGACACTCAAAATATTCATTACTGAAGAAGAGGTACTAGCAACACTAGCTCACTGCAATTGTTAAGTAATTTCCCCAAAGTAAAAGCAAATCACAAAGTAATGCAATATCAAGCAATCTTATCTATCTATATACATATTATATGTTATTGGATGAAATTTACAGCAATTTAGCTTAGGGCTCAGAACTCAGATAAAAATTATCAAGAAAATTTTACATTACGTAACTACTTTTGTTCATAAACGAATATAGAACCCAAACCACATGAATGTCGATCGAAATTCAGCACCTCCCACTTTTCTTTTTATACTTTTCATTCGTTTGAGAAAGAAAATGATAATCACAGGAACTTAGCCAAAAAAAAATTAGGGAAATGATCCAAAAAATGCATATCAGATGAAGCAGACAGATCCAAGATCAGTAATATAATCAGAGATATCCAACAAAATAAGAGAGGTTTCAACGAAATACGTTTTAAACATCTACCCAGAACTGCTAATCGATTGGCTCATGTTATTGCATCTGAAAGTTTAAAAAGAGGAGTAGAAGTGTATGTTACCAAAGAAGAACTTGATCTCTGGATCTTTGCAGCTTTTACAAGATGGGATTTTGCTGGTACAGTGGCAGCCTGTGAATTTTCGATATGTGTTCCAATGTCATCTGCATTATAGATATGCTTTTGGTACATTTCAAGGCGATTCAGAACAAGCATGGTGAATTCAGTGCAAAGGATAAAATGCTTTTACCAATTAGAGCTCCTTGTTCATGAACTAGCACTGCAAGTTCTTTGAATATCTCGTTGACCTCACCAATTTTCTGCTGAATATCTCGTATTCCTAGTTCTCTTTCTTCAATAATAGCCTCATTAAATGCAATCTCATTATCCAACAGCACAACCTCCTGTCTTTAAGAAGAAAAAAATACTCAAACGGTAAAAAGGCTGTAGTTGGATATCAAATGATAATCAGTTATAAGAGTATAATAGATAAACAACATCCATGGATCACAGAGAAGCAATACTTATAGTTAGCAGGATATGGCTCCATAAGTATTTAGAATATACAATTCAGCAAGACATAATATCACTTGAGATCTTTTTGATCATTATCACCCTTGAACAAGTGTTTGTATGCATATAAATGTACAGAGAGGCAAAGCTTGCATGTAGATTCATATATTGTACAAGGAAAAAAGAACTGACACAGAGGATTCATGCAACTTCCTAATCTATTTGTAAACCAGAACTTACCTTCTTGATTCCACAAGAAGGGCTTGTTGTTCAGCACCTTTATCTGAACCTAAGTCTATCTCACTGGTCCCATTGCTGCATGTAACAGGAAGAAGCATGATTAAGGATATCCACACAAAACAAATTTTGCACTAGCAAACAGTAAATGGCAAAAACTTCAGTAATCAATATTGATAATTTTGTGTGATTTGCGAAAACCATCTTGCTAATAACTCAATTTTCTAAGTTTGCCACTAACACAAGAATGATGAACCGTCCTATACATGAAACTACCTTGAAGGAAGAACTACCTGGGGAATAAGGAGTGTATGCCGTTTCTCTTTCGGCTGCGAGCCATTGAGCATTCTGAAACTCTTTCAAAACTGCTTGAAAATCCTTGGCAAGTTTAGCATCTATTATCTTCTTGCTTGCCTACAATTACAAAGGAATTGAACGGGATTGAACGAGGGCATCGTTGTTCTTGAATCGGTGTAGGAGTGCAGAAATGGAGGTCACGTGGGAAGGGGGTCTTTGCTCGGGGAACTGATTCGTCAACGGAGAAAAAAGAAAGTTCTAGAAGATGATCTTATAGGTTTCAAATCAGGCTGGATTAAATTTATTGCTGAAACACCAATATACTACAACTGATTAATGGAAAAGATGACAGAGATGACAGCAGAGAAGACGAGACAGATATGATGAAGTGAGAAACGATGAAGAGAGTGAAGAGAGGAGCTGTGGAAAATGTCTTACCCTTTAGAAATCGGTAAGACGTTTTCCCCAAAGTAGGAAGCCATTTTACGCGTGTTTGGAAAATGTTTTCCAAATGGAAAAGCTTTTCAGGCAACCAAACACTAGAAAAGAGGAAAATGTTTTCTGAAAAATCAACTACAACCAAACAAACAGACCTTCAATCTCACTCACAACTATTGTAACTTACAATGAAGAAACACTCTTCACTTAGGCTTTCCCAAATAAATGCTTAATACAAGTTGCTAAAATAGTATGATTACATACAAATTGTACTCACAAATATTCCCCACAATAAACAACTTTGTGCTCTCTTAATTCCACTTAAATATTGTAAAACACGTATTTAATGTATAAGTTTTGTAACCCACGTACATCGAATGATCAAATCAAATCACTAGAGTTTTACCCCAAATAAATTTTTATTCTAGTATAAAATAATAGTGGAGATATTTATCCATATCTTTCTCCTATTTCTTGCATGTCAATAATTCTTCTTTCATAATATTACAAATTTATTTGGACAACACAGAGTAATTAAATAAAAGTGTAATTAAAGAATAGTAATTCCCTAAACGTATTTGGCTGACAGAATGTAATTACATTGTAATTCTCCATATCAAGTTTAATAATATAAATTATAATTACATAGTTAAATAATTTATAATTTAAAAAATATTAATTACTACAAAAATTATTAATATGATAAAAATAATTTCTAAACTTGTAAGTAAAATTAAAATCTTCTCCGATAATATTAGAAGTATTTCATACATCAAAGTACTTAAAATAATGTAACTTAAGTTGAGTAAAGCCTTGAATTTGATTTTTTTTAGAGTCTTGTCATAGAATATTAGTAAATAAAACATATTTGAGAATAAATTTAATATTTCAATTACAAAATAATTACATTTTTAGCTTAAGATTAACTTGGAGCATATTTAAATATAAAAATGAAAAGGTTGTCTTATTCAAAACCCCAATTATGAAATCCTCTCTCTCCCACTTCACACCTCGGAACGCACCGTTCTTATAGAGAGAAAGACACTTTCACATCTTCTTAACCCGAAATGGCTGGGGAGAGGAAATGTTCCTTTTTTTTAGGGTATTCCTAGGAACAGATCCAGTGGAGACGAGGTGGGGCCTATAGCTCAGAGGATTAGAGCACGTGGCTACGAACCACGGTGTCGAGGGTTCGAATCCCTCCTCGCCCACAACCGGCCCAAAAGGGAAGGACCTTTCCCTCTGGGGGTAGGAAAATCATGATCGGGATGGCGGACCCAAAGCTATGGAACTTGGGCGTGGGTCTTTTGCCGAAATGGAGTGGACTTTTATTTATTATTTATCGTATATTTACTTTTCTATTTTATATTAATTTATATATAGTATTACTGGCCAAAACAAAATAAAATAAGCATAACTTGGAGCATATTTAAATATAAAATATTATTTTAAAGAAATTAATAATATTGAAAAGTTTAATAATTAAAAATATCAAATTAAATAATTTAATTTAAAAAGGATATTTTTAACAATCACTTTTTATAGTTTTAGAGTTGATATTATTTACTCTTCGTAATCTCTAGAATTCTTTTCTCATAAGTAGTAAATGTAATTAATTGAGGGCATTAATTTTGTCCCTTGTGTTTTATGATTTATTTTATATTGATATCATTTAAATTAAGTTTCTATTAAAAAAGATTCAACAAATAGTATTAGAGGCTAAGTTATATTATGTTGTTCTTTCTACCTAACTCCAGGTGAAGGCCCTTGCTGGTGTTGTTATGCATATGTTAAGTAATGGATTTTCTTGGTATTACATTAAAAAACGAAAGAGAGAATTGAGCTACATGAAAATGATTCAATAGTTGAGCCTACCTATCAGAAAGAAGGATAATTAGAAGAATGGGACAGGAAAATAGATTTGAGAGTTAAAACACTACCCACTGAAAGAGAAGAATATTGATTGATAAAGATGAAAATAAATCAGTGGGTAATGTTGAAGATGGAAGGTCTTTTCATAAGCAATAATAAATGTTACCAAGCGAAAGTTGGGATGTCAAAGGTTCGGTTTTAAGAGAAGAAAGTTTAGGTGGTGGGGCACCATCAGGTTTTGCAGCTTTGCCAACCCCATTGATCCTTGTAAGTTGAGCAACAAATTCATGGGTTCAAATTGATGATCTAGGCTGCTGCTGCTGCAACTAGACACAGTTGCAGAAAAAACTTTGGGATTCTCTTTCCGTTTTAATCAGAAAGCCTTCAGAAATATATTCTGAAGACTCAAAACCTATGACATTTCATGTTTTGCTAGACAGTAGAGCGCAATTTAAGCATATACATATATGGCTTATGGAAAATTGTAGTGTTGATCCTTAAAAGTAGAACTATAAGTACAAACAAACTTTTTCAGTACTAAATTCACAATAAAGCACAACAAGAAGCCAGCAACTTACAATTGCCTGATCATCTCGGGAAAAAGGAAACAAAAATTCGATGACAGTAATAGTCATATAGCGAACAATATAGCATCATTTTCACTCAGCAGCTACATTCTCGCCATTCTCGCCATTATCACCATTATTCCCATTAGTTCTGGTACCTGGCAAAGTCCTAAACTTTGCACTTCCATTGTTTTCGTTGTATATCTGTGAAGCATTATTGTTCTTATTCTTGCCCGAATTCCCATTGTTGTTGCTGTAGCTCTGAGCAACTTTGTTATTTTCATTCTGACCTGCATTTTCATTATTGTAGGTCTGAGCCATATTAGTATCATTCTGACTTGTGGAATCCTGGTTGTTCATGTTGTCCTGAACAGAAATGTTGTTCTCATTCTGACTTGCTTTCTCATTGTTGTGGTTGTTGTTTAAGTTCTCGGAAGCATTATTCTCATCCTGGCCGGCATTTTCGTTGTTGGTAATGCTCTGAGCAGCATTGTTCTCATTCTTATCTGCATTCTCATTGATGGTGTCACTCTGAAATGCATTTTTGTCCTCATTCCAACTTGCATTTTTGCTCTTCTGGGAACCATTATTCCCATTTTGATCTCCATTGTCATTGTTGATAACACCCTCAGCAGCATTGTTCTCATTTTGGCCTGCATTCTCATTGTTGTTGGTGTTGATCTGAACAGGATCATTGCTCTCATTCTGTCTTGCATTCTCATTTCCGTCGTTGTTTAAGTTCTGGGAAGCATTATTCTCATTCCGACCTGCATTTTCGTTGTCGGTAATGCTCTCGGCAGCCTTTTTCTCATTTCGGTCTGCACTCTCATTGTTGTTGTTGTTCTTTAAGTTCTGAGAAGCATCATTCTCATTCTGACTTGCATTTTTGTTGTCAGTAATGCTCTGAGCAGCATCGTTCTCATTTTGGCCTGCATTCTCATTGTTATTGTTGTTCAAGTTCTGGAAAGCGTTATTCTCATTCCGAACTGCATTTTCGTCATCGGTAACGCTGCCTGCATTCTCATTATTGTTGATGTTGCTCTGAACAGCACCATTGTTCTCATTCTGATGGGCTTTGTCATTGTTGTTGCTCTGGGAATCATTATTCTGATTCTGACCTGCGTTTTTGTTGTCCTTATAGCTCTGAGAAGCATTATTCTCATTGTGACTTGCATTGTCGTTGTTGTTGGTGTTGCTCTGAGCAGCATTTTCATCTAGATTTGAATTATTATTGTCCTTTTCAGTAACCTCTTCATTTGCATTTGCATTAGTGCTGCTCTGATTGTCAGTGCTGATGTCTCTCTCATTTACATTTGCATCATTGTTGCTATAGCCGCCACTCTCATTCTCCTTCTGACCTGCACCGGCATTATCATTAGTGTTTGAGGAAGTTTTCCCTCCTTCGGCAGTTGAAGAATCAGAAGCATGAACTTCTTCATTCTGACCAGCATTCGAATTATCAATTGTGTTCAAGGAAAGAAGTTTTCCTCGCGTACCCTCTACTCCAGAATTATCGTAGGATTCTTCCCTCTGCACTCTGTCATTTTGGCTTGTAAATGAAGAGGCAGAATTCCTATCTGATCCTCTCCATGCATTGAAGTTCTCAGTCTGTTCATTTGATTCAACAGATTTAGAGTTACCGGTAGAGGTTGTAGAACCTTCGCTAGCTCCATCCATGTTTTCAGTCAAAGTAGCAATTGCATTTGAATCTGACTGCTCGCCATTGCCACCTGATTCCGATTGTTGATCATTTTCATTCTGAGTTGTGTTGGATGTCGCATCTGCCCCATCCTGGTGCTCATTTGATTTTGTATCTCTCATGGAAGCCTCAGTGCTCTCATAACCACTCTCAGGATAGTTTTCAATCGTCCCATTTTCCTGCTCATTTGACTCGTTATGATGGACATTGGCTGCTTCACTGCTATTCGATCCTTTCTCCTGCTCAAATTCATTTTTATCATTGTTTTCCGGTTCCTCCAACTCATTGGAATTTTTTAAATCACTTGTCTCATTCTCCACCGCAACATGTTGGGTATCATGGATTACTTCACTTGAAGCATCACCCCCTTTGTAATGTTCTTCTCTTGCTGCTTCATTATTCCTGTCTACTCCATCATTGACCCGATCATCAGAATTCTCTATCTCATCTCCGCTTTTTTCACTCTCTTTCTCGCCACTTTCTGTTGCATTACTCTCTTCCCCAATATGCTTATTTTCCTTCTCTTGACTCTCCTCGGTGTTTTCTTTCTCCTCGAGCTCCGCATTGACTTCACTCACCTTGTTTTCACTGTCCTCTTTACTCTCTTCTAACACTTCCTCTCCACTCTCCAGGTCTCCGTTTTCCTTCTCTTCACTCTCATGGTTCCGACTTTCTTCATGTTCCTTCTCTCCATATATAAAAACTTCTCCACGCTCGGTTTCCTCTCTTGGCATAGCAATGTCATGCTCATGCATTGCATCATCATCCCCATTCCCTCTTTCTTCATTGTCCGTTTCATCAAGCTTATTATCATCTTCTCCAAGCTTGCTTTCTTCCTCTTCTTCCTCCTTGTCCTGCACATCCTTAACAATCGTTTCCTTTGCTTGAGGAAGGTCCTTTCTCCCCAACTTAATGACTTCATTCTCGGATTTCTCATACTCCGATTTCTTCCCACTAGAGTGCCTAACTTGGTAAAGCAACCATATGCAAATAGCAACCAGAAGACATATTTGTAAGGCATGCTTTACCTTCAAACCTTTGGATCTTTGATTCCTATGAGGTGAGATCCTGAACATGGCGAACTTCCTTCAACTAACCTGCTGGCAAAATACAACAACCAGCATATTTATTTTGTAATTAGATATACAGTAATACACTATATCAACAAGAACCAACAGCCTAACATGAGAGAGAGAATGCGAAAACTCGAGCACACAATGACAATATAAGCAATGACAATGCAGATCGTCCCATCCCATGAACTAAAGCTTAAATGGTAGTTTATCATGAACAGTCGCATGCTTTCATAAGTTATAAATGATAAAACATACAAGAGATAAAAAGTACAATGAAACCCAATCATGTTTTTCCTCCGGTTATTCTCAAAAAGGAAAAGATAAATAAAATGCAATATCAAATTTGTATTAAAAATCTGAAACAGATCAAACCACCTGAATTTTAAAGTTAACCCATTTTTTAACACTTAAATTAAATTGTAAAAGCTTGGATAGAGACTTGCCTGGAATCCAAATGACCAGGAAGAAAATAACAATGGAAACCTTTTTTCTTTTTAGGTGAAATTCCAAGAATAGTTTTATATCCAGGAATTTGGACGAACTGAAAAAAGAAAAAGAAAAGATTTGAATGGAAGATTAAAAGGAATGGAAAATTAGATTGGATCTGGAAATGGAGATGGAAAAACAGTCTCAAACTCACATAAGCCTGCATGCGTGCTCCGTAAAAAGACAATCCATCGGTCTCAGCAAAACTGAAATCTCATGCAATCTCACTCTTACTCTTTGTCTTCACTCTCTTGATGGCGCGTGAAATTACATGACATAATCTATACTTAGGGATGGGCCATGGCAATGGACGGACGGGGCAACACGGTTTTTTTCCTCGTGCTCACTCGATTCAATTTTATATCTTTGTTTCGATTTTTTCTCACTTTTGATTATACCAGCTAGGAAAAAAAATTCTCCTACTCTTACCCATCCATTTTGAAATATTAAATAAAACTTTAAAAAATATTTTATTAAAGCATATAAATAACTAAAATTTTATAAAAAAAATCTAATTAAAATAAATAAAATTAGTTATACATAACTCATTCCGTAAAAATGGTTTCAGTCAACAAAAGCTCACACATTCGAAACTCACCTAACCACCCATCATGTCACATTAAAGGCATCCATCACACCCTTTACCTCTAGCACGAGTGTCATAAAACCTTCCATGATCCAATATCAAGTCCCTTAACACAATCTAAATGTGTCTTGTTGGGATGAAGTCAGAAAATTATTTTAGGGGTAAAAAATGAATCATAAATTATTAAGGGGCAAAGTACAATTTTACAATTATATTAACATGTATTTTCATAAAAAAAATAAGATAGAATGTCATTCCCTAAAAAGCCTGTATCATGCACTCTTTCTATAAAAAGACCCCTAAATACAAAGACAATGACCAAGAAAGGATACAACAAACCAATAGTTTATAAAGTTTCATTTAGGTTCCCATGTTGATCACTCGTTATTTCCAAATGCTCCCATCTACGACTTTCAGCACCTAAATTATGGTATGAGTCACCATTTGCCACCATGGCTCAACCAAATGGCAAATTCCCCACCCAAAAGGTAAAGGGAGAGCAACAAATCAGCAATAAGCTACACAATAACAAAATAACTTAGACCATCATATGACAGAAAGTTACCAACAAAGGCTAATAAGTCGAAACTACCAGCTTAGGCATAAGAACAACCAGCATGGCTACTATTATGTCGCTCAAAGCGACCTCTACAACTACCAAAACGACTTATTATATGGTTCAAAATGGCGCATACTATGATGGTTATTTTTGATACCATCAACAAATTCGCATACACATTAGCTACACTTTGGGCACCACAACCCACCCCCTCCAATGACGAAAAATCCCATTACGTAGAACCTAACACCAGAATCTTAGGAATATTTGTTAGCTACAACTTGAACTCATCCAAACAAGCTAAAATGAGACATCTCAAAGAGAAGACCTAAAGAAAGAAAGAAACATGGCCTAATGGGACTTAACCACCAAACAGAAGAGGAATTGTCCTCTATTGCCCCAATGGATGACATAGTAACTCCACAAGCAAAGGCAGTAAAGCAACAGAATGAGGAGATCATCAAAATACACTTGTGAAAAAGTGTTATGAGAAAATAGATAAATTCCCTACAAAAAGAAAAAGGTCAATGATTTCAAATGGGCTCCTTACGCGAATAACCCCTTAGCACCCAAGGTACTGGACAAAGAGTGCTCCTTAATTTTAAGCTTCCTAGGAAATGTATGTCAGTAAAGACTCTAACAACCACTTAACCTAATGCAACTACCACTTAGACATCATGAGAGTATAAGATGCGCTCAAGTGTAAGGTATTCACCATGATGTTGAGAGAGCATGCTAGAACATAGTACTCAAATTTGTACGCAGGGATGTGACACCTCACACCCCACTCGGTCGCTCAAGCTAACTTTCAATTTAATTTCAATTAAAACTTCAAGATATCATAATTCATATCAATACACTTAAAGTGAACAAAAAAAAAATTCAAGTTATGTAAAACAATTTAGAAATATTTTAAAATGAGTTATAGGTGTTTAGGGATATTGGGACCAAGTTCGAGTCTCTAAGGATCAAAACAACTCAAAACAAGGGAAGTACCCCTGTCTGACCTAGTAGTATTGGCACAAGTAGGTACTTGTGTTGATACATTTGGCTGGTATTGTTCATTTTTGGCTATTAACTTACTTATAGCAATACATCTAACCACTTACATTGAAGCAAGTATGCCAGGACCCAAAAATGACCCCAAAACCCACCTAGTTTGACTCAAAACAATACTAATTCATTTATAAACATTATGCAACATCACATACAAGTTATAAACTTCATACATGCCTAATTAAACTCATTCAAATACATGATTACTATCATGCTCTCAACATTACCAACCTAAAACATTAAATTACCATATTAAAATGCAAGCAAAATGTAAATTATGGCATAACATGACATCAAACTCATGCATGGTAAGTCTCTAGCATCAAACTCAGGATAAAATATTTCCACACCTTTCTACATATATAGCCACACTCTCACAAGTCTCTAGCATAGTAAGTACCAAAACATCAAAAGTTAATCTAAAACCAATTTATGACACTAGGTACATGCCAACTTGCTATAAATTTCACAAAAGCTATACAAACTCTGTTGAGTCGAGAATTGAGTCCTGAATATATTAACCTTATCGAATCCTCGAGACTTAAGCACCACCTATACAAAGTTCGCAAAAGATCCTAGTAATTAAGCATATAAAATATTATAAATTCATATATACACATATGTATGATGAACTTCTTTGTCTCAAGTCATTACTTAATGCTTTCATATGGACTTTATACTTGGTTTAGATCTTTTGACTCATCATATCAATATACATTCAAGATTTTACCTTATCGTAGTTAATATCACAAATAGATATAATTCTGCATGCCATTTCTATCTAAATTGTCATTTCCATGGTATACATGACATCTTCCCATTGCATTCATATCTCATTTATACATTATCAATTATGTTGGATCCGGTGCGCTGAGTCTAGTATATTTGTTTGTAAACTTATAATTTTTTTCTCTTGAATAGATTAGTTAATAAAACAAACTTGATTGTCCACGAAACTAACTAAAAATTTGACTACGACAAGTGCACCTATCAGTTAATAGTATAGCTGATGTGATTTCGGTCACATCATATGACTTGATAAGAAAGACTCGAGATTGGCCCAAGCGTGAGGGGACCAAAACTAAAATTAAACTCTTCAAGCGAGTGCTTTGTTTGATATTTCCATGGGTTTTTTTGTTTATTTTAACATGTTAGGTGTCAAGTTAATTGCTATTCAATTTATTCCATAGATTTTATCTTGCCTTATATGAACATGTTTTCATTTGCTTATGCATGTGGAGTGTTTACCCTAACATGCTATTGAATTGTTATTTATGTTTATGCATGAGTTTGAGTCATATGTCTATATCATATGTGTGTGGTGTGTTTAAGTCAATTCGTTCATACGTGTGTGCAACAAGAGTCTAAGTGTTCATCTAGTTTAGTTAAGTGTCATGTTCCGTGTTTACATATTTGGGGTCACTTGAAGTTTCTTTGCTGCCAATTGTCTAAAATGGTTTAATCCCTATTTATATATGTTTGTAGAGACTATTTGGCTGGCCATTTTAATGCTCATCATAGGCCTTCTTTAATGTTGAATACGTGTATAAGGAACATTTATGGAACCAACACATCTAAGCCATTATAAAGATACATGAGATCGTTCATATGGAAGGGCCAAGTACATGCCTTCATGCATTCCTTAATGAGGAAGAGTTCACGAACAAACAAGGGAAATGTGCCTCATTAAATCGACAATTGAACCAACCCATACATTAACCAAAATGAGGGAAGGATTTAAGAGATTTATGCTGCCCATTCATGTATTCAAGGCACATTAAAGCTTCAATTTAAGTGATGCATGAGCCATGCAAAATCCATTCGACCAAGGGGGATTTTTGGAAATTAAAGGATTGCACCTACATTGAATTGGACGAATACTTCTAGCTAAGTATGCATGAATGCCCAAGTTAAGAGACTTCACATTTATTCGGCCAAGCATGTACCAAACATCAAGCATGAACCGAATTTACTTCATGGAGTGTGAACACATTAATGTTTCAGTGCGAACAACTTAAGTGTTAGGTGTGAATATGTTAATGTTAGTGTGAATTCATTATATGCCGAAATTTGAATGGCCATTTTAAGGGCCTATAAAAACCATGTAGAAGAACATTTGGAGTTAGTCAATTTATAATATAAAACTTATTTTGTGAGAATTGTTTCTCTTTCAGTTCTTAATCGAACTTATCAAACTATTTCTAGTTTATGGCATTCACCCTTAGTCTTATCATCCCGTAACCCATCCCTAGGTGTGGCGACTTCTACCAAATTAAGATTCGAGTGTTTGTCAAATTTACGAGGGTCGGGTTCTTTTATGACTTCAGTTCTGTAAAACATTCAAGTGCTTCGGGTCGCGGTTTCCACCATCCTTTAGACCTAGTCAAGACGATACTTCAATTAAGAAAATTTCTGAACTTTTCAAGTCTCGAAAAATCGCATCAATAGCTATGGTGAGCAAAGATATTGTTCCACGAAGACTAGAAGTACTAGTAATTATCGTCTTTCTATTATTTAATCGAATAAATCAAGTGATTGATTAAAAACTAAAATTAACTAAATTAATTAACTACCGAACACGACAAAGAAATAAAACAGGAAAATAACTGATTAATAACCAAGAAGCAAAACAATACCAAGGAAAAAATTCACCTAGATTTCATCTGCCACCATCAATCTAAATTACGCAATTTCTTTACTTAGTATCTTAATTAGTAGAAATCCCTAAATTATGCTAATATCTCTTTCGAGAGTAAGAGCAACTGACTCTAGGTTGATTTATTGAAATTTCTTTCTAATTAAAACCCCTATTATCGCATTAACTCATGGTATGGATTCCCCTATTAGATTTGACCCTAATCGGATAGATTTTTGTCATCCTATTTCTAGGATTTCATGCAACTCCACTCAATTACACAAGATCTACTCTTAAACAACGTTTATTCCTCCTTTGATTTAAACACATCAAACATGGATCAATAATCTAGAAATATCAAACCAAGAATTAAGCACACATATTAAGAACAAGATCTAAGTAATTATTGCATAAAGTAAAAATCAAAAGTCAGAATTCATCATAGGGTTCTTCTCCCCTAGGTATTTAGAAAATTAATTCATTCTTGAAAATAAAAACATCCAAGAGACAGTATAACCAAAAGAAATAAAGAAACTCATGATAACCTCTTAAGAAATCAACTGGGAATCTTCAATCTTGACGAAAATCTACTTCAGAATCGGTTTCAATGGTTTTTTTTTTTTTTAGTTTTTTTTGAATTTTCTATGATGGCTCCCTCTTATCTTCTTATTTTTTTTGTCATATACACATCTTAAAATGCCTGAAGAACCTAAAAATTGTGATTTTTCGCTGTTCAGAGTGCAAATCTGCACAATTGACATGACCTACCACATGGTTATGTAGTAGCCCGTATGGGTCACACAGCTGTATAGAATGGGTCAGCCTGTATGGCTCCTGTAGTTTGCTCCTATTTTTCGATTTTCGTTCGTTTTTCACTCATTTTTCTCCCAAATGCTCTATTAAGAATAAGAACATGAATTTAAAGGATTAGGAGCATAAAATTCACAATTAACACTGAATAATCACCCAAAAAATGCATTAAGAGTAAGGTTAAATATATTACTTTTAGCACTTATGAAATATCTCCACACTTAAGCTTTTGCTTATTATCAAGCAAAATTCTTAACCCACATTCAAGTCAACTTCCCTGAATTTATCATTTTCACTGATAATGTCTTAAGATAATATATAGATAGTCATGCATTGAAAATTCAAACTAAAATGACACTAAAAAGCATAAGAAATCCAAGTAAAAAATTTTTAATGCTTAAAAACATTAGGCGAGAATCTCCCCTATCTCAATAATCACCTAAAATTCAAACTAAATAAGAATTAACACCCTCACTAAGGATCGCTCAAGCACTCAAAGTGTTTAAGGTTTAAGTAATATGCACTCAACAGTCGAATGAGAAATGTTATTACCGTATGCTTGCTTGAAAATCAAATCTCCACCACTATAGAATGAGATGACACACCAATCAAGAGATCTTTACAAGGTTGTAATGGGGCTTAGGTTAAGGGTATGAAAAAGATTAGAAAAGTTGGTTGCAATCGAGTGTCGAGTTGATAAGTTACCAAACTAGAAAAATTCAGTTGTTGAATTAAAAAAAATTTACATCAATGAGAAATAAAGAATGAAAATGAGCTTTTCAATAGAATATGAAACTAACAATTCAAGCTTAATCAATTTTTTTTTTTGAATTTTTTTCTCTATTTTTTTATTTTTCATTTTTTTTTTGAAAAAGAAATTCAACAATACAAATAATGGAACATAGTTAGGCAACTAACTTAATCAAACCTCGATAAAAAGGGAGTTAATAAAAAGAATAATTTTACAATATAGATATGGGTTACGAGTTAACATAAATGGTTGAGAAAAAAATGTGTTAGGATCAATGGGGTTTACTAAGGAATAATACAACATATAAGCTATTTAAAGGTTAGGTGCGTTAAATCCTAAGTGCATCTATCATCTTAGTATATCAAATCAAGAATCTGATCTCAACATGTATAATCGAAGCAAGTTCTAGAATAAAAAATCAAGTTGACTTACTCATAACCAAAATTAAAATGAGCACCAAAAAAAGATGCTCTATAGGCTCAAAAGCTCACAAAAAATTGTGGTTTTGATGTCTAACTTGCAAATTTAAAATTTCAAGATAATTCTTCAATTCAGGGAGACAACCTAAAATAATAATTTCTAAAAAATAATTTATCATACTTGACTCTCTGGTGTCTTAAAGTATAAATAAAACAATGCACAAAAATCCACAAGTTAATCCCAAATAGAATCAATAAAAACTCCAGATTAAAAAAAATTAACTTTAATAATAGTTTGGAGAAAATTACTTAAACACAAAAAAGAAAAAACAATTTAGTGACTGTATCGCATAAACATGTAAAATACTCCACACTTAAGATGTACATTGCCCTTAATGTACAAACAAATATAAACAAAATAAACAAAATATCATAAGTGAGGAAGAGAACTGAAACTACCTTGAATTTGGATGATATAACTGAAATAGTAGGCGACTCTAAATTAAGTATATGGTTCCGAGCACCCTAAAAAGAAGATAGAAAAAATATAAATAAGATATAAAGATAACAAACTAGAAAAAAACCGAAGAAAATAATAAAATTAAAGTTCAAAAGAAAAATAAAATAAAACATATAAGTCTTAACAAAAATAAAATAAAAACAAATAACAAGAAAAATAAAAGTACAATTGAAAATAAAATTAAAAATAAATAAAATAGAAAACTAAAGAAAGTTAGTGATCGGCATCATGCGAGGTGTCAGGCTCGCGAGGCGTAGCAGAGGGACCAGGTGAAGAAATATGGAACTGCTGGCACATCCGCTGTAGCTACACCTCAATGCGATCGATCCGCTCTAACTTGTAACGCCCCGAATTTTGGGCCTAGAAGAAATAGGTTTTGAACAAGGGAACAGTTAGGAGACTGCACATAAATATTTAGTTGTGCAAGAAAGTGACATAAATGAATGTCTGCTTCAGTTGTTAAGTGATTTAGGAGTGTTTGGAAGTGTCTGAGAAGTCAGGGGGTTCAAGCCTTGGCTTATGCAAAAATTTTATTTTAAGTGAATAAAATCCTTGGATCTAGATAGTAGGTTCTTAAATTATTATGGTTAAAATATGATACAAAGGAGTTGTTGGTCTAGTGGTAAGGGGCGTGTGGAGTGTACATGGTGTCTAAGGTTCGAGTGGTGGCGCATCAAAAAGGGAGTATTTATTTTGCTGCCTAATTCATGTGGGTGGTAGAATTGGATTGAAATACTGCTGAATGGAGTTTGAACTGGTCATAGAGAGAATTGAGGAGGGATATTTGGAGAGATTTTAGGAGAAAATCATGGGAAGAAAAAGGGGAGGGAGTGTTGTGCCGAAATTGAACTCTAGCACTCAGGAATTCAGCTAAGAGAGAAATGCTCCTCATTTGTTTCCCAAGTTGGACGAAAACTCCCTTTCCCTTTTGGCCAAAATTCTTCTTGTGCTTCCTTTCTCTTCTTTTTCCCTCTTTTGGCAATTGCTTCCTCTGCTCTCAAGCCTATCGTCTCTCCTTCTTTCATCTTTTGCTGAACTTTGTCCTTTTCGGTTTGTCCTTCTTCACCACAAATGTTTCCTCTTTCATTGTCAATTACCTACTTGGTTCTTCTACTCTTACTGTATAGTGAGAAAACGTTTTCCACATTGTTCTCCCCTTGGCCGAATCTCCCATTTTCTTTTAGTTCTTCTCCTTTCATTTCTTGTTGTCGATTCTTGCCTTTCCCTTGTAGCTGACTGATTTCCCTTCTCTATTGTTCTGGATATCATTCTTTATTTGCTGATAGTCGTACATTTCGTAGTGGGTACTATTCTCGGGTTATTGGTAAGTGAAGATAGTATAATGTTATCTTGTTGCTGATCGATTAAGTGCTTACCCATATTTGGTTTGTGCCTAGGAACCTGTCGAAAGGTATAAGGTTTATAATCAACGGTTGGATAGGCGAAACTTCCCTTTTTACTCTATCAAAGGTAACATGGTGTGAAGTTTATCGATTGGGATCTTGTTGTTTTTGATTGAGTAAATGTTTAAATGATTAATTGGGAATTGTTGATCAAGTGTAGGTTTCAGAGGTATGGGCAGTTTTCTCAACAAACAGAAACAAGGTGTGTAAACACTGCCTAAAGCGTGAATAGGCAAAAGCCGAAAAATATGACCGTTGGCACTACACGAGCGTGCGCTTGCTCGTGTGGTAATCGGAACGCATAAAACATGGATGTTCAACTGTGGAGGCCACCATGAGTGATCTCATGGCCTTGGGCCATGTTGGGCCGAAATGGGCCGTGTGGGCCCAACGAGCTTGTGGGCCCCACACGGGTAAACCACGCGAACGTGTGGAGATTATTGGGCCAAACTGTATAATCTTCATGACCGAAATATCCCCATAGGGTAAAATGACCGAAATACCCCTACAGGGTAAAATGACTGAAATACCCCCATAGGGTAAAATGACCAAAATACCCCCACAGGGTAAAATGACCGAAATACCCCATAGGGTAAAATGATCGAAATACCCCCACAAGGTAAAAGGACTGAAATACCCCCATAGGGTAAAATGATCGAAATACCCCCATAGGATAAAATGACTGTTATACCCCTAGGAGATGAAATGACTGTTATGTCCTTATGTTATGTATGATTGATTTGCTCTATGATATGTATGGATATGATTGAGCATGACATTTTGCATATACGTATGATATTATGTCACGACATATTGCATAGAGATGGGTTGTTATATTTGGAGGAAGTGTACTGTACTAATAAGGTCGCACGGGTCGCCCAAGACGACTGTGGACCTACTGATGGCTATATGCCATTTATTTTAGTGGCAGCTTTGCTGCAATACTGTTTAGTGCCGTAATCGGTGTTAATCTTGGTGTGTCTGGCTGGGTGGATCGATTTTATCCCTACATGGTGTGTTTGGCGGGACGAAGTGGTGTGTAGAGGCTGGATTGGGTAGGATTTTTGACAGCATATCTGCACTGATTAATGATACTGTACTGTTACTACATCGATTAATGGTATTACATATTGTTCACTGCAGGACTGATATATGTTACTGTTATGGGCCAAGGCCCCATTGATACTATTACTGAAATTGGGCAAAGGCCCTACTGATTACTGGCGTTGTGATGGGCTCAAGCCCAATCGTTTACTGTTACAAGAAAGGGCGTAGGCCCACACTGAACTGGACTGTTATTGTAACGACTCAGGCCCAAACTGTATTTATCTACTGTTTAATTGATTGTTTGCTTGTTAGGGGATTGCACACTGAGTTTTTGTAAACTCACCCCTCTGTTTAACTGTACAGGTAATCCCCAATCGTAGGCCAGTCGGTGCTCCGAGGGACTAAATGATGGCCACAAAACCGCATTAGCTTTCGTTTTTAGCTTTTGATTTATAAGTAACTAAATTTGGGTATTTTTATTGTAACACCCCAAACTCAGCGTAGAAGTTAGGCCCGAGTCCAGCGTGTCACATTGAAGTGTTTTAGCGAAAACCTTGTTTTCATTGAAAACCCTTCATAAAGTAAAATTTTGAGTACAAACCCCCTTTTAGTTGCAGAAGTTTTATTTAAAAACAAATAATTTATAAAACTTGGTATTTAATAATGGAGTTGCGGAAACGTAATAATTGAAAACAGCCATAGCTTAGGAAAAACTTGTTAAGTTATGATGAAAGCCCATGTTTTAAGAAAACGTCTATATGTTATAGTTATTTTGAAAACCATGTTAAACTTTAGAAATTTATTTAAGTTTAATAATTAGGCAGTTGAAACAATAATAAAACCCAAATGTAAAGTCAAGTTGGAGATACAAGGCCTTATTACATCCCAATGAAAATAAAGTAATTAAAATAAAGTCATTCTAAACTAATTAAAAACTTCTAAGTAGCTTGCAGTGTGGCCACCTCCAAGTCCTCTTCCATGTCGAGCCGTCTACTGAGGGTCACCTGAAACATTAAATAAAAGGGTGTGAGTTTCGAAACTTAGTGTGTACGACCGTTGGTAATCCAACCAACAAGCAATTATCAAATTGGGCCTAAGCCCTATCAAAATCGGTGGTCTTGGGCTTTAGCTCACAATGACCTCATATCACATCAGAATCATATGAATGCAATGCTCCCATCCCAAATCCAACCCTGCACTCCATTTCTCTTCCAACCCTACACTCCTGTGGGGATATAAATATCAACCCATCCATCCCTACACTCTAAAGGTAGCACCAACAGCGGCACTACTCAAACGTTGCAGCAAGGCTGCTAAGCATATAATGGGCTTAAAGCCACCAGTGGATCCACGGTCATCAAGCGATTATGCGATCCTCACATATCGTCCTTCGTATCATCAAACCCACCCAAGTGCAACATATATCTCATGAATGTAACATACACATTTTCACACATTAAGCACCTAGGGGTATTTTAGTTATTTCACTACCTAGGGGTATTCCCGTAAATCTACCTTCCAGGGGAATGTCAGTAATTTTGCAAATCAGGGGTATTTTGGTAATTTCACAAACTGGGGTATTTTGGTAATTTTGCAAATCAGGGGATTTTTGGTAATTTTGCAAATCAGGGGTATTTTGGTAATTTTGCAAATCACGGGTTTTAGTTATGAACTTTGGCCCATTAACAAGTCCTTGCGGCTAAAGTGAACAGACACCATGCACCAAGTAGGGTCCCAGAGAAGAGGAGGTGGGTCGTTAGGACCCCTTAAGTACCAAGCTCTCCCTAGATCCAATCCTAGACATGCATATGTCTGTTGCCACACTTTAACCTAACGACTCGTTCACATACATGATTGATTGTTAAATTAAGTTTTATGATATTTAAGAATTTATCAGAACTAGGCCTAAAGTCCATAAACCCTAGCATGCATTTCTAAAATCCCATAAGGCCCACTAAGCTTATTCATGTCCATATAACCCTTTAAACCCCATCATGTTTATATAGCCTATTAGGCCCAACCTTATTCAAATCACACAACCATATCAATCCATCATTCAATTTTCACATATCAATTCCTGCCGATTTGGGCCCACGAGCTCGGCAAGCCCATTTAGCCCCTTTTGGCCTGGTCAGCCAAATAGTGGCCCGAGACCATGAGATCGCTCTCTTGGCCCCAGTAATCGCATCGGTGTTCCCACACGAATGTTCGTATGCTCGTGTGGTTGCCGGTGCCAACCTTTCGGCTTTTCACCTTTTTGGCATTTCGGGTTTTCGACATTTCAGCTTTTGCCAATTGTCGTGTGTGAAGTGTATGTACACACTTGGTTTTTGCAACGTGCTACATTATCCTCAGCCTTCAAATAACCCTAAGGAAAAAATTAATTTTTCCCTATGGTCTTTCCTATCCCTAAGACTTCAAATAACCCTCAAAGCCCACATGCCAATTGTCATTTTCTCGCTCACTTAAAATTTTTCTGAGACCCAAAGCCCAATAGGCCCAATTTTACTAGGCCCAAATTCGAGGAGTTACATTTATGTAATAAGGCCTCTTTAAAATTATAAACTTTAAATTGGGGTTTTTATTTATTTAGTTTGATATAAACTGCTAGTTGTAGAAAAAGACGGGTTTTCAAAAGGTAACTGTTTTCAAAGACATTTTTTCGCAACATTTCCTAAAAAAAAAAACCTTCCGCAATAAATGAGATTTTGAAAATTAATAATGTTTTAAAAGTGATTAGCTTTTAATGATGCGCACTTTGGAAATGAACAACTCGTTTTGGAATCACCGTTTAATAACAAAATGATTAATCTATTTTGAGGATTTCAACGACAACAAGTTTTACGCAAAACATTTTAATGTGACACCGCCAGATTCGGCCATAACGTCTAGGCCGGGCATGGGGTGTTACATAACTGGTGCTACTAAAGGCGATATATATCCTTAAGTGTAACCATATACGCAGGTGTAGCAATAGAGTGACTGACTAGAGGACTAGGAATGGGTCACGGTGGTGGTGGAAGGTCATCGTCTAAATGCTCATCATCCTCATGTTGTTGAGTCGAATGTAGCAACACATACTGATCGCCGAAAGCCCTAGGCTGACGAGCAACCATCCTTATATGTTTCATTATATTAAGCCATGTGGTGCCATGTCTCCAACAAAACTAAGAGTACCAATCTGCCTGGGGCTCTTGAAAAGGCCAAAGTAATGAGTCAGGCGTGTCATATACGAACCCATACAGATAGGTCCTCTCCGTAATCTCTCACTTTGATGACGATAGCACTGGGCCACAAAATGGGCTAAATCAATCAGGTATTACTCGAGCATGCTCCATAAGAATACGCATCTAAAGTGCCTATGACGCTTGTACTCTCCTTTCGGCCAGTCAAAGTATGAGCTAAAATGGCGTGAATATAGAGCAGGGCTAGAGGTAGACACTGAGCCTTAGACTGGCCGGGTTGTACAGAGTGGCTACCTTAGAGATATCATACTAGCAAAAAGGGTTCGATCTATGGATGTGCCGTGGGAGAGTGGAGAACTTGGGCATAGCTAAGAAATCATCAAAATATATGCCGGGAGTGACTCCGAATCCCGCAATCCTTAAATATCGAGTGGTGCCCCCGAGACGGAATGAGATCGCTTGTGGTTTGTCCCTCGACAATAGCACTATCTGTAGGAAAAAAGATGAGAAAAACTCCAAGGTAAGCTCATCATATGTTGACTCCACGATCTAATAGAATATGAACCAATGCATATAAACCCATAGTCTGAAGGGCTTCCTAGTTGATACACCGAACCAAGCTCAATGATTTGTCCTTCAGATGTTGGTACATCTTCTCATGGAGTTGATGGTCGAAGGTGAGATATCAGCGTCTAGTGGTTGTAGTCGAAGAGGAGGAAGATAAAGTCCCAGTAGCCTTTCGTTTCTTTAACTGAATGGGTACGTTTCTCTTGCCTTGTGTATTCAGCATCATGTACCTGAAAGACGAATGACAATAAAATGTATTAGCATCAAAACAATTTTTTTTAAAAAAATGTACAAAATAAAATATAAAGCACAATGGTCCCTGTCCAATCGACCGCATAACGAACATTGAACCCGTAATTAAAACTAAGTCATTCAACAGAAACTAACATAAAATAATAACAATAATAATAAAATAAAATGTCTAATAGATCAACAGCCTCAACCTACTTGGAGACATAATCAACAGCTACAAGTATGTATACATTACCCAAAGAAGGTGGAAATGGACCCATAAAATCAATTCCCCATACGTCAAATAGTTCCACTTCTAAAATAGTTTTCAAGGGCATTTCATACCTCCTCGATAGATTTCCAGTTCTTTGGCAGCGATCGCAAGCTTCAAAAAATTCATGAGCATCTTTAAACATGTTTGGCAAATAAAAACCAAATTGGAGAACTTTTGCAGCAGTTCTCATGCCCCCAAAGTGCCCTCCATACGGTGTTGAATGAAAATGATATAAAATACTTTGAATCTCGTCATCCAAAACACACCTCTGAATTATCTGGTCTGCACAATGTTTGAATAAAATTGACTCATCCTAATGATACTAGTTGCCATCATGGATAAATTTCCTTCGTCTTTGATTGGTGAGCTCAGGTGGTGATAAACCGTAATAGTAACATATTTTAATCCCACATTTAGCATGTTTTTGGATGATTTATCCCTTGATTCATGTAAAAAAGTGCTCTTAATCCTTTCTTTTCATGTCTTATACCCAGGAAAGCACCCGAGGATGAAAAGAACATAAAACCAGCCTAAAACGAAGTAAATGGGCCATATCACGAAATCCACACGGCCTGGCCCAAAGATCACACGACCATGTCTTGTCGAGCATCTAGAACACGACCTCACCCCCGATTTACATGGTCGTGCCTCAATTAAGAAATCCGAACATGGCTCAAAGATTTGTCACACGGGCGTGTGACATGGCCGTGTCCCTGTCGTGGCAATGAATAATTTTAGTCGGAAAAGGATACTTAGGGCGAAAGAATCGCATTCCAAGAGCCTATATATACCCCCTAGGTACCACCATTGAGGGGGCGTCAAGCTAGGGCAAGGAGCCAAGCCGAAAAGGTCAGAGTTGTGGGAATCGCTCGAAGTTAGCCAGCTGATCCATCCCAAGAAGCCGGAATTCTACTCAAAACGACGGATTTCTCCTTCAATTCCTTCAGGGAGTTTTAGGGAGTTCTTATGTTTTGTTTTATCTTTTCTCTTGAGATGTTTTCTTTATTTGTTATGAACTAAACCCTTCAGATACCTGAAGAGGATGAAACCTAGATGAATCATGTTATTGATTTCTGAATTATATGATAAATACTTAGTTTGTTTTTAATTATGTGAGCTTAATCCAAATTTGATGTGCTTAGGTGGAGGAGGAATAGACCCTGCTTAAGACTAGATCTAGCATAATTAAGCGGAGTTGATCGCACGCCTAGAGATAGGGTGACGAGATTTTGCCGGATTAGGGTGAAACCTAATATGGGAGTCCATAGATCGATTTACTACTATTCTAGGGGGTTATTATTCGAGAAAGAGATTTCCGTTAATTAACCTAGGGTTAGATGTTATTCGCCTCGAGAGAGGGTTTAATATACGTTAGGGAGTCCTACAGATCAAATAAGTGAATAAATCGTATGGTTCAGTGTTAGATAACAAGTGAAGTCTAGGTGGATTCTTCTTGAGGGTATCGTCATGATCAACTGAGTTTTTCTTCAAGTTATTTCTCAATTCGTTCTTTTTGTCTTCGCGTCTTTAGCTTAGTAGTCGTTAATTTAGATTAAAGAAACTTCACTTTATTTTAGGCTAAATAATAAAAAGAAAGTTAGTATTAGTACTTTTAGTTCCTTTGGGTTCGACAAATTCGGTCTTCCCTAAGCTATACTACTGTTCGATAGGTACAATTGCCTTTAATCGTTGTCAGAGTTAGTTTCCAGGTTCGATCTCATTCATTATAAATTTTAAAACTCGACACAGCGATCAAGTTTTTGGCGCCGTTGCCGGGGAACTAAAATATTAAGAAAGCTCTATTTTTATTACTTTAGCCATTATTTTTATTTACTTTTATTTTTATTTTTTTAGGTTAAATTTTGATTTTGCTAAATTTTCTTTCTTCTCCTAGCAGGTACCTCTAGTTTATGACTAGAAGGAACTCGAAAGGACCATTAATATACGACAGTGAAATTGAAGCTACCGTTCGTAGGACTTGCAGAGAAATCAAGCGAGCCCTAAATTACAGAGAGGAAGACCAAGAAGACAGATCCAATCCTACTGAAGGGATGACGAGAATAACCCACAACCACATGATGTGGGGGAAAACAATGTGTAACACCCCTTACCCGTATACTACGCCGGAACCGGGTACGAGGCATTACCAGACTTAACAATACATTCTACCAAATCCTGAGCCACAAAATTTCACTTATAATTTAAACTTTAACAAACACATGCATACACAAGCATTATAACTCCATGACCAATATGAGCCACAACTCGTGGCTAAATACAGAATAATCCTTATTACCGTTATGAAGCAATACGTTTAATCAAATTAATTAACACATATACAAAATGAATTAGTCAAGCCCCTATACATGCCATAACTTAAATCGTTTATAAATAAAGATACCCATAGATAGCTTGACAGTGTGAAGTGATCTCCGACGACCTTCAGCCCGAGCTTGTTTAATAGGACTCTGAAACATGTGAAAGAAAAGGGGGTAAGCTTATAAAGCTTAGTAAGTTCACATGTAAAAATAATAACCATTAGCAATGAATTTAGCTTACTACTAAGCTGTCATAACTTGCATAAATAATGCTAAGTTCTTACTTTCTCAACTTACTCATTTGTAGCCTTACTAAAGCCTCAACGAGACAAATCCTCACAACAAGTTCTCTAATTGATACAATCATTAAATCACACGCTTATACCTTATTACTCATGTTCACATTAATCTATCTACTTGAATCGCTGTCACTAAATTATTTATTTCTTGAACTACAGAGCTCCAAATTACAAACAGCTAATTTTCCTGAAACTAGACTCACATATATTCATACCATAAAATTTCTAGAATTTTTGGTCTTGCCAATTAGTACAGTTTATTCATTAAAATTTCCTCTATTTCACTATTCGACTATTCTGACCTCTCTTCACTATGAATCAATTATCGCCTCGTACAGAATTCAGATGACCTTATTGTTTAGTTTATTTGAAACTAGACTCATTCAGAATTTCAAGAATATAAATTATATCATATAATTATTTTTGTATAATGTTTAATGATTTTTCCAAGACAGAATAGGGGATCAAGTAGTCATTCTGAACCAGTCTCACAAAAATTTAAATATCTCAAATTATACAAATTCTTTGTTTGCTCTATTTCTTTTATATGAAAATAGACTCAATAAGCTTTAAATCAATATCTCATACAACTTATAATTCAATTTTTACTATTTTTGGTGATTTTTCAAAATCACATAACTGCTGCTATCCAAAACAGTTTTATTTGTAAATTTTTGCTCTCACTCACTTTAGTTGTATTCATTACTTACCTATAACAATCTTTCCAATTTCCGATTACATATCGAGCATATTTCTCATACGTTACACATGCATATACCTACACTTATCACTACAAGCCACACATAATTTCACTTAATCGATTTTCTCGGTGAACTCATCGGTAACCTTACCAAAGGCTCAGAATACAAATGGCACCTTAATAGGTTGCTTACATACCTGCAACATTCTCACTTAACACATGAGTACTCTTTCATAATATAGGCATATTGCCAATCATGTCATAAAGTGTCACAAGCATAACTGAAAACTCATTAGTTACTTAATACTTGATAATCTCAATTACTTACAATCTCAATATTAAATAAGCCTTAAATGCATACCTGTACTCATACCTGTACTCTTTCTTCATGTTCTCACCTTGTCATTTCTTTGACTTACTCTTTGGACTACTCAGGAACCTTTTCCTTTTTGAACTTACCATTGCCATGTCTTGACATGGTCTTACGTGGTATCCTTGCCTTATAAACTCACCAATGCCATGCCTTGGCATGGTCTTACATGGGACCTTTGCCTTACAGTAACTCATCAATGCCATGTCTTGACATGGTCTTACATGATTTCCTTGCCTTATAGAACTTATCAATGTCATGCCTTGGCATGGTCTTACATGATATCCTTATCTTACCAAATGCCATGTTCCAAACATGGTCTTACATAGTATCCTTGTCTTACCAAATGCCATGTTCCAAACATGGTCTTACATGGTAACCTTGTCTTAGTACCAATGCCACATCTTGATGTGGTCTTAGATGGAGTCCTTAATCAATGCCGATGCCATGTCTTGACATGGTCTTACACGGGATCCTTGCCTTACCAATGCCATGTCTTGACATGGTCTTACATGGTATCCTTAACTGTCAATTCCTCCTTAAATGCCATGTTATGAACATGGACGTTTCCGTCATTCTTCCTTAATTGCCATGGTATAGCCATGGACGTTGAGATATCAATGCCTTGTCAAGTCATAGCTGAAACATACTTGCTCAAATTCTCAAGGTTAGTTGCATAACTCAATAATAACATTACTAATAACAATAATTGCATAATAATAAAATGCTACTCGACTTACATACTTACATTCTAAATCTCATCATATCATCAACTTAACTTATTCTAATCAAACTATGCTAGTCAATACTTTCTTGTTATCATACAAAGCCATAATACAAAATATGGTCTAACATATAAATTATACAAGTTCTCTTTCCAATATCGAATTATTATCGAACATTAATCATTATATATTTATGGCCAAAATATCAATTTATCATTCAAATATGCATAATTAAATGCTTATTAAACATATGAACTTAACTCGATACCAAAACGGTCATTTTACCAACTTTCCCGATTTTCGATTTTCCTCTCGTTCTAGGTCCAAATCTCGTTTTTTGGGATCTACGACATCACATTTCTCTTATTTAATTATTGTGCTACTCAAAACAGTCCCTAACTCAAACTTTGGAAAAATTACAATTTTGCCCCTAAACTTTTGATAATTATGATTTTGCCCCTAGGCTCGAAAATTAAACTTCATCCCTTATTCTTATGTTTTATAACATGCTAATCATTTTTCCCTTCTATGGCAACATCAAATTCTTTCTCTAACATGTACTTATGTACATTAGGTATTTTTGCCGATTATGTCGTTTTACTCATTTTCACTTAAAATCTCTTAGTAAAAGTTGTTTAACATAATTCTAAGCTTCATATTCTGCCATAAAACATCAAAATAAATACATTTCACCTATTGGTATTTTTCCAAATAGGAACCCTAGGTTAAATTATTGCTAGAATAAGCTAAATCAAGTTACCGAGACTCCAAAAACGTAAAGAACATGAAAAACGGGGCTAGAATGGACTTGCCATGAAGCTTGGAAAGCTTGAAAACCCTATCTATGACTTCCAACATGTTAAATCCGGCCTAAGCTTGAAGATGGACAAATTTGGCATTTAAATTTTGTTTTTAATTCATTTAATTCACTAAATTACCAAAATGCCCCTTAAAAAATCTTTTGAAACATACCCACCCATGTCCATTTTTGTCCACCAACTTAACCAATGGCCTAATTATCATTTAAGGACCTCCAATTTAAAATTTCATAACAATTGGACACCTCTAACATGTAGAACTCAACTTTTGCACTTTTTACAATTTAGTCCTTTTGACTAAATTGAGTGCCTAAACGTCAAAATTTTCGAATGAGATTTTCACGAAATCATTTTGTGAAATTGTAGACCATAAAAAATATAAATAAAATAAATTTCTCAACATCGGATTTGTGGTCCCGAAACCATTGTTCCGACTAAGCCCAAAACCGGGCTGTTACACAATGCTCCACGTACTATGTTTGATTATGCTAAACCGTATTTAATAGGAGCAGAATCGAGTATTGTTTGGCCTGCTATAGTTGCTAACAATTTTGAATTAAAGCCTAACACAATACAAATGATTCAACAATTTGTTCAATTTGATGGTTTGCAGGACGAAGATCCAAACACTCATATAGCTAATTTCTTAGAGTTCTGTGATACCTTCAAAATAAATGGCATTTCTGATGATGCCATACGTCTTCGGTTATTCCCTTTTTCATTAAGGAATAAAGCCAAACAATGGTTAAACTTGTTACCATGAGGATCAATCACTACATGGGAAAAAATGACCGAGAAATTTTTATTAAAATATTTCCCACAGGCCAAAACGGCCCAATTACGGAATGATATCTCTTCTTTTGTGCAGATGGATTTAGAGACATTATACGACGCATGGGAGAGATACAAAGATCTCCTGAGAAGGTGTCCACACCATGGTCTACCCTTGTGGCTACAAGTCCAACCATTCTATAATGGTGTAAACCCCTCAACGATACAACTAATTGATTCATCCGCCGGTGGAACCCTGAACAACAAAACTCCTGAAGCAGCCTACGAGTTCATTGAAGAAATGTCACTGAATAACTATCAGTGGCAAGTTACAAGGACAAAACCGATAAAATCAGCCAGAGTTTACAGCCTCGATGCAGTGACCACACTATCAACACAGATAGAGATGATAAATAAAAAGCTTGATAGTTTGTGTTCTTCGCAAGCACACCCAATCATGCAGTGCAACGCAAGTGGAACTGTGGCGAATCCTGAGTACCCACCCTACCAACCGGGCGCAGAGAGCGAACAGATGAACTATATAGGTAATAATTTTAAATCCAATAATAATCATTATAGTAATACTTACAATCCAGGTTGGAGGAACCACTCAAATTTTTCATGGGGAGGTAAAGGAAATCAAGGAAATCAAAGACAACAACCTCTTCAAAATTTCCAAAATCAGCCATATCCGCAAGAGAAGAAGCCAAACCTCAAAGAGATGCTGGCAAATTTCATGGCAAGCACAGAAAATCGTCTCCAAGATACCGAGAAAATACTTAAAAATCAGCAAACATCAACTGAAGAGACAAAGAACCAAGTTAGGGAACTTACTGGCTCAATTGGGGAACTCACTCAGTTGGACTACTTACTTAGATGTTTTGCGAAATACCGGCAGAGATTCTTTCTAAAGAAACAGAACAGGTAAAAGCAGTTACGCTAAGAAGTGGAAAAGAGTTAGTCGAACCAAAGAGACCACACGAAGATAACAAAACAAAGGATGAGGGAGTTGAGGACGTAAATCCAGTACACAAAGAAAGTAAACCACCAATCCCATATCCAGCAAAGTTAAAGAAAGAACGATTAGATGCCCGATACGGTAAGTTTCTTGAACTTTTTAAACAAATACATATTAACTTACCTTTTGTTGAAGCCATTTCACAGATGCCGATGTACGTAAAATTCTTAAAGGAACTCTTGACAAATAAAAGGAAGCTTGAAGAAGTATCAACGGTAGAACTTAATGAAGAATGTTCAGCCATCCTCCAAAACAAGTTACCAACCAAATTAAAGGACCCAGGAACTTTTACTATTCCTTGTTTAATTGGTAGCTTAAATACTAAGAAAGCATTAGCTGATCTAGGCGCCAGTATTAATTTAGTGCCTTATAAAATGTTTAAACAACTAGATCTTGGGGAACCAAAACCCACTAGGATGAGTATTCAGTTAGCCGATAGATCTATTAAATATCCTAGAGGAGTTATCGAAAATGTATTGGTGAAAATTGATAAATTTATTTTCCCTATTGATTTTGTTGTATTAGACATGGATGAAGACATTGATGTTCATTTAGTTTTAGGGCGTTCTTTTTTAGCTACTGCTAGGGCTGTTATCGATGTAGGTCACAGTAAACTTGCATTAAGGATAGGCGATGAGGAAATTATTTTTCAAATTTATGATGCTATGCGATATTCTAAAGAACAAGATGATTCCTGTTATTTTGTTGATAATAATGATCATATCATTCAAAATTCATTACAGGAAATCATACATAACGACACGATGGAATTGTGCCTGACTCAAGAAGAGGGGGAAGAAGATGAAGGCGAAGAGATGAACTTGAATACATCTTCATTTAGACAAATGAAAGAATAAAGCATTGAAGACAATGACAAATTAAAACAGAAAACCTCCATTGATGAGCCGCCCAATCTGAAATTGAAACAATTGCTGAGACACTTAGAATATGCATTCCTCGGGGACAATTCTACGCTACCAGTAATTATCTCTTCAGAACTAGAACCCAAGGAAAAAGAGAAGTTGATAAAGGTACTAAGAGAACATAAAAAAGCCATAGCTTGGAAAATCTCTGACATCAAGGGTATAAGCCCATCGTTCTGCACCCACAAAATTCTAATGGAAGAAGAATACAAGCCGTGTGTGTAGCCCCAGAGACGGCTAATCCCCAACATGAAAGAAGTGGTCAAAGACGAGGTAATTAAACTTTTAGATGCAGGAATAATTTATCTTATTTCTGACAATACTTGGGTAAGCCCTGTGCAGGTAGTTCCAAAGAAAGGAGGTATGACTGTGGTGCCCAATGAAAGGAATGAGTTAATCCCTACAAGAACAGTTACAGGTTGGAGAGTCTGTATAGACTATAGGAAGTTGAATGACGCCACCAGAAAAGATCACTTCCCTTTGCCCTTCATAGATCAAATGTTAGAAAGACTATGTACTACTGCTTCTTGGACGGACTTTCCGGCTACTTCCAAATCCCAATAGCTCCAGAAGATCAAGAGAAGACAACATTTACATGCCCATACGGTACGTTTGCTTATCGTAGAATGCCTTTTGGATTAGGTAATGCTCCTACTACATTTCAGCGTTGCATGTTGGCAATCTTTGGCGAACTTGTGGAAGACATTATGAGGTATTTATGGATGACTTCTCGGTATTCGGTAATTCTTTCCATCTTTGCCTTAAAAATATAAAACGAGTTCTAATGAGATGTGAGGAAACAAACCTTGTTTTGAATTGGGAAAAATGTCACTTTATGGTTAGAGAAGGGATTGTGTTAGGACATAAGATTTGTAACACCCCAAACCCGGCCCATACGTTTCGACCAGATCTGGTATGCTACGGGTTGAACGTTAAAATCTTTTGCTAAGTTGGTTTTAGAAAATCATAAGTTATTAGACAATATTTGAATAAATAAGTGACATTTGAAAAGAAACCTTGTATTATTATTATTTAGTATAAATAAACCCCTGACATAAATTCATAAGTTGCAAATATTAAAAAAACTACTTAGGCGAATATAAACTATGGGGCCTTATTACCTAAATATTCCCAAAACAAAACTTAAAGGAAAACCGAAAATAATCTATAGAAATAAAAACTTGATGGCCCCTCGAGTCCGTCTCGGCTCCCATGTCCACGATCTACTGCTCATCTGAAAAGTTAGGGAAAAATAATAGGGTGAGTCACCAAGACTCAGTGTGTAAATCCCGAAAACACATAAAAGGCTTGGGCTCACAAACACATTATGAGCCCTGGCCCATACACAATGGCAACAATCATAATCACATGACAGATAATAAATGATGCAAAGCCCAACCCATCCTAGAATTCCATCCTCTACACACCAACCCGTACCAACCATCACACCTTGGGGATTTCTACAATCAACCCACCAACCGCTACACACCATATCGACAGTCATACTGCCTACTCCTTATCAATTAGGAATTTTAACGTGGTTTTCTACCACCGAACACCAAGTGACCTAACATTTCATTACGTGGGTTTTCTACCACCGATCACCAAGTGACCTAACATTTCATTACGTGGGTTTTCTACCACCGATCACCATGTGACCTAACATTTCATTACGTGGGTTATCTACCACCGATCACCATGTGACCAATCATGCTCTTCCCCTTTCCATATCAAACCCATCCCATGCATACATTCATGCAAAATTAAGCAATATACTACCTAAGAGATTTCAGTCTTTCACATACATCGATACACATAGAGAAGTTTCTATGGCACATACCTGGCATCCTTTGCCTACCCTTTCTGGGTAACCCGTCCGTTCATACAGCCTATTTTTCGGCTTTTAACCATCACATATATATACATACAGATTATCAGTGTGTTTAGAGATCTACACACCTGATTACCGTTAGAACGAGACTTTCTAAGTCAATGCTATCCGTAGCCAACACAGCTGCTATCTGCCTTATGTGTTGTTCAGAGGCTTGAAATCCCGAAAAGTGATATGAGATTCAGGAACTAGTGTTTCTGGCTTTTAGATCTAAGAGATCTTACTAGAGAAGATTCGGCTACTCCTAACGGATTCCGGCTGTTTGCAAAAATCAGGAAGAGAAGATGATTCGAAGAAATCTATAGAGATTCGGCTTTTAGAAGAAAGAAGAGAAAAGAATAATGGAGTTTTCGGCTTTTTGAAGAAAGAAGAGAAAAGAATAATGGACTTTTCGGCTTTTAGAAGAAAGAAAAGAAAAGAATAATGGAGTTTTCAGCTTTTTAGAAGAAAGAAAAGAAAAGAACAATGGAGTTTCGGCTTTTGAATCAAAGTGAAGATGAGGGAATAGGGTTAGGAATTTCGACTTCTACTCAGAGGAGAAGAGAAAGAAAAGATGGAAACCCTAAAAACCCTAAATACCGAAAAATAAAAAAGAGAACCCTCCCTATTTATAGAAATTTCGGCACTTACCTATGAAAAACCGAAAGTGCCCTTCCTGATAACTAAAAATTAAGCAAATAAAAAGGGAAAATTCGGCACCCCTTTGCCATAAAGAAACCGATTTTCTTCCCTCCTCTAGGTGATGGAATTTTGGCCAACACCTAGCCTTGCAGATAGCTCCTATCTTTTCTCTTTTTATCTTCCATATTATCAACTATAATATCTACATTATCCCATTCACATAAATCCTCCTATTTTTGAGCCTTGTTGCCATCCACTCCACCTAACCCTAATGCCAAAAATTAGCTAACTTAAATTAAAATTATTGGGCTCCATGAAACTTAAATTTGGGCCCCTTACTCCCTTGTGTGGCGTCACCTCCTAATATTGGGCCACAAGCCCACTTTGGTATTTTAAAGACAGATACTACCTTTTAAACCCTATAATGCCCAAACAGATAATTTTAATCAAGGCCTCTACCTAAGCCTGAGCCCAATTTGGACCTCTAACACTTAGATTAACACATTAAACATATCCACCCATTAAACGCATAGGCCCAAAAATTCAGGATGTTACAGTTCTACCCCCTTAATGAAATTTCGTCCTCGAAATTTCCAACTAACTATTAATCGTACTACCCAAGTCTCACCACTATGCTTTCGCTGCGCACTCTAATAATATATAAACATTGCACGCATACGGTTTCTATACCCAAAAATATAGCATCCACACAAAACATACCCGAGTTAATGGTGATTGAACAATCTCGAGCCTTATGCTCATCAGACCCGCATCTTAAACACGTTCCTGACTTTCTCCAACATTCACCCGGATGACGCCTTCTGCAATATTCGCAAACCCGGAAGTTTGGACGTACCTTAACATGCTTCACAGAACGAGACTGCAACCCTAGAAAACTACGATCTCTTTTTTCTTACAGTCCACGCACCCAAACCGAAGTGTTTCACTGATTTCTTTAACCTCCTTCAGTACCTCCCTAACTAGCTGAGTCAGCACATCAGTCCTAATACTTCCACGGCCTCGGCAGCGGCCTCTTCTTCCTCTTCTAGCGCTCATCGTTGATTCTCTAAATTAGAAATTTTATGAACTATTAATTTCTTTCACTGATTAACCACGAACAATCTTATGGAAAGTAGTTTTAAGAGTGGTTCTTTCGAATTCGAACCTATCTACAGCTTCAGTCTCAAGTTTATCTCCTAATTCTAGAAACCACATACATTCATCGCATAAGGGTTTTTTTTTTTCATCATTTCTCTACCTGGGGGTATTTCCGTAGTTTTTTCCTACAGGGTATTTTCCAAAATAAAGTATCTTGGTGATTTTCTTTGAATTAGAAGTACTTTGGGTACATTTTTTTCTTTTTATAAAGCAATGGTCTTTTGGAAAACAAGTTTGTTTTCGAAGTAGAGATATTTTGATGTTGTTGTTGTTTTGTTCCCTTTTTTTTTATAAACAGGGATACCTTGGAAGGTTTTTTTTTTCTTTTGCAAACCGGGTTCTTTTGTAAATCTATTTTCGAGTAAATTTGCAGAACTTAGGTATTTTATAAAATCACGGTTGTTTGAAAATTTTCACAAACCAAGGATATTTTAAAAATTTTGCCAACCGAAGTGTTTCGGTAATTTTCACAAATTTTGGTAGTTTTACAATTCTGGGGTATTCTGGAAATTTTCACAAATCAAGTGTATTTTGAAAATTTTACAAAACTTGGGGGTATTTTAGTTGTGAAATAGGGTGGCTGGTCTCTTTCGGGTTCTAATTGTAGATTTTGGCCCGTCAACAAATCCTCGTGGCTAAGGTGAACAGTCACTAAGTACCAGGTAGGATTCCAGAAAAGAGGAGGTGAGTCACTAGGACTGCTTAAGTACCAAGCTCTTCCTAAATCCAATCCTAGACATGCGTATGCCTGTTGCCACACCCTAACCCAGCGATTTGTTCACAGGTTTGTTTGGATAGATTAAGTCTTATGAATTTAAGGAGTTGTTTCAACTAACCCTAAAGTCCATCAATGCCTAACATACTATTCTACGTCCATCAAGCCCATCAAACCCAACATATACATCACATCAAGAGTTAGAATACTTACCTGCGTGGATCGGGTGCTGGTAGACTCGAAGGCCATATCTTCTTCCGGAAATTTTTTTTTCCAAATTCACATCAACTTTACAAAACATTACTAGGCCCATTTCACAGCCCGAGTTTTGAACTGGGCTCTGATACCAAACTGTAACACCCCAAACCCGGCCCATACGTTTCGACCAGATCTGGTATGCTACGGGTTGAACGTTAAAATCTTTTGCTGAGTTGGTTTTAGAAAATCATAAGTTATTAGACAATATTTGAATAAATAAGTGACATTTGAAAAGAAACCTTGTATTATTATTATTTAGTATAAATAAACCCCTGACATAAATTCATAAGTTGCAAATATTAAAAAAACTACTTAGGCGAATATAAACTATGGGGCCTTATTACCTAAATATTCCCAAAACAAAACTTAAAGGAAAACCGAAAATAATCTATAGAAATAAAAACTTGATGGCCCCTCGAGTCCGTCTCGGCTCCCATGTCCACGATCTACTGCTCATCTGAAAAGTTAGGGAAAAATAATAGGGTGAGTCACCAAGACTCAGTGTGTAAATCCCGAAAACACATAAAAGGCTTGGGCCCACAAACACATTATGAGCCCTGGCCCATACACAATGGCAACAATCATAATCACATGACAGATAATAAATGATGCAAAGCCCAACCCATCTTAGAATTCCATCCTCTACACACCAACCCGTACCAACCATCACACCTTGGGGATTTCTACAATCAACCCACCAACCGCTACACACCATATCGACAGTCATACTGCCTACTCCTTATCAATCAGGAATTTTAACGTGGTTTTCTACCACCGAACACCAAGTGACCTAACATTTCATTACGTGGGTTTTCTACCACCGATCACCAAGTGACCTAACATTTCATTACGTGGGTTTTCTACCACCGATCACCATGTGACCTAACATTTCATTACGTGGGTTTTCTACCACCGATCACCATGTGACCAATCATGCTCTTCCCCTTTCCATATCAAACCCATCCCATGCATACATTCATGCAAAATTAAGCAATATACTACCTAAGAGATTTCAGTCTTTCACATACATCGATACACATAGAGAAGTTTCTATGGCACATACCTGGCATTGAAGACAATGACGAATTAAAACAGAAAACCTCCATTGATGAGCCGCCCAATCTGAAATTGAAACAATTGCCGAGACACTTAGAATATGCATTCCTCGGGGACAATTCTACGCTACCAGTAATTATCTCTTCAGAACTAGAACCCAAGGAAAAAGAGGAGTTGATAAAGGTACTAAGAGAACATAAAAAAGCCATAGCTTGGAAAATCTCTGACATCAAGGGTATAAGCCCATCGTTCTGCACCCACAAAATTCTAATGGAAGAAGAATACAAGCCGTGTATGTAGCCCCAGAGACGGCTAATCCCCAACATGAAAGAAGTGGTCAAAGCCGAGGTAATTAAAATTTTAGATGCAGGAATAATTTATCCTATTTCTGACAGTACTTGGGTAAGCCCTGTGCAGGTAGTTCCAAAGAAAGGAGGTATGACTGTGGTGCCCAATGAAAGGAATGAGTTAATCCCTACAAGAACAGTTACAGGTTGGAGAGTCTGTATAGACTATAGGAAGTTGAATGACGCCACCAGAAAAGATCACTTCCCTTTGCCCTTCATAGATCAAATGTTAGAAAGACTATGTACTACTGCTTCTTGGACGGACTTTCCGGCTACTTCCAAATCCCAATAGCTCCAGAAGATCAAGAGAAGACAACATTTACATGCCCATACGGTACGTTTGCTTATCGTAGAATGCCTTTTGGATTATGTAATGCTCCTACTACTTTTCAGCGTTGCATGTTGGCAATCTTTGGCGAACTTGTGGAAGACATTATGAGGTATTTATGGATGACTTCTCGGTATTCGGTAATTCTTTCCATCTTTGCCTTAAAAATATAAAACGAGTTCTAATGAGATGTGAGGAAACAAACCTTGTTTTGAATTGGGAAAAATGTCACTTTATGGTTAGAGAAGGGATTCTGTTAGGACATAAGATTTGTAACACCCTAAACCCGGCCCATACGTTTCGACCAGATCTGGTATGCTACGGGTTGAACGTTAAAATCTTTTGCTAAGTTGGTTTTTAGAAAATCATAAGTTATTAGGCAATATTTGAATAAATAAGTGACATTTGAAAAGAAACCTTGTATTATTATTATTTGGTATAAATAAACCCCTGACATAAATTCATAAGTTGCAAATATTTTTAAAAAAACTACTTAAGCGAATACAAACTATGGGGCCTTATTACCTAAATATTCCCAAAACAAAACTTAAAGGAAATCCGAAAATAATCTATAGAAACAAAAACTTGATGGCCCCTCGAGTTCGTCTCGGCTCCCATGTCCACGATCAACTGCTCATCTGAAAAGTTAGGGAAAAATAATAGGGTAAGTCACCATGACTCAGTGTGTAAATCTCGAAAACACATAAAAGGCTTGGGCCCACAAACACATTATGAGCCCTGGCCCATACACAATGGCAACAATCATAATCACATGACAGATAATAAATGATGCAAAGCCCAACCCATCCTAGAATTCCATCCTCTACACACCAACCCGTACCAACCATCACACCTTAGGGATTTCTACAATCAACCCACCAACCGCTACACACCATATCGACAGTCATACTGCCTACTCCTTATCAATCAGGAATTTTAACGTGGTTTTCTACCACCAAACACCAAGTGACCTAACATTTCATTACGTGGGTTTTCTACCACCGATCACCAAGTGACCTAACATTTCATTACGTGGGTTTTCTACCACCGATCACCATGTGACCTAACATTTCATTACGTGGGTTTTCTACCACCGATCACCATGTGACCAATCATGCTCTTCCCCTTTCCATATCAAACCCATCCCATGCATACATTCATGCAAAATTAAGCAATATACTACCTAAGAGATTTCAGTCTTTCACATACATCGATACACATAGAGAAGTTTCTATGGCACATACCTGGCATCCTTTGCCTACCCTTTCTGGGTAACCCGTCCGTTCATACAGCCTATTTTTCGGCTTTTAACCATCACATATATATACATACAGATTATTAGTGTGTTTAGAGATCTACACACCTGATTACCGTTAGAACGAGACTTTCTAAGTCAATGCTATCCGTAGCCAACACAGCTGCTATCTGCCTTATGTGTTGTTCAGAGGCTTGAAATCCCGAAAAGTGATATGAGATTCAGGAACTAGTGTTTCTGGCTTTTAGATCTAAGAGATCTTACTAGAGAAGATTCGGCTACTCCTAAAGGATTCCGGCTTTTTGCGAAAATCAGGAAGAGAAGATGATTCGAAGAAATCTATAGAGATTCGGCTTTTAGAAGGAAGAGAAAAGAATAATGGAGTTTTCGGCTTTTTGAAGAAAGAAGAGAAAAGAATAATGGAGTTTTCGGCTTTTAGAAGAAAGAAACGAAAAGAATAATGGAGTTTTCAGCTTTTTAGAAGAAAGAAAAGAAAAGAACAATGGAGTTTTGGCTTTTGAATCAAAGTGAAGATGAGGGAATAGGGTTAGGAATTTCGGCTTCTACTCAGAGGAGAAGAGAAAGAAAAGATGGAAACCCTAAATGTCGCAAAATAAAGAAGAGAACCCTCCCTATTTATAGAAATTTCGGCACTTACCTATGAAAAACTGAAAGTGCCCTTCCTAATAACTAAAAATTAAGCAAATAAAAAGAGAAAATTCGGCACCCCTTTGCCATAAAGAAACTGATTTCTTCCCTCCTCTAGGTGATGGAATTTTGACCAACACCTAGCCTTGCAGATAGCTCCTATCTTTTCTCTTTTTATCTTCCATATTATCAACTATAATATCTACATTATCCCATTCACATAAATCCTCCTATTTTTGAGCCTTGTTGCCATCCACTCCACCTAACCCTAATGCCAAAAATTAGCTAACTTAAATTAAAATAGTTGGGCTCCATGAAACTTAAATTTGGGCCCCTTACTCCCTTGTGTGGCGTCACCTCCTAATATTGGGCCACAAGCCCACTTTGGTATTTTAAAGACAGATACTACCTTTTAAACCCTATAATGCCCAAACAGATAATTTTAATCAAGGCCTCTACCTAAGCCTGAGCCCAATTTGGACCCCTAACACTTAGATTAACACATTAAACATATCCACCCATTAAACGCATAGGCCCAAAAATTCAGGATGTTACAAGATTTCTAGTAAAAGAATTGAGGTAGATAAAGCAAAAGTTGAAACCATAGAAAAATTACCTCCCCCTAGTTCAGTTAAGGCCATTAGAAGCTTTTTAGGACATGTAGGGTTCTATAGAAGATTTATTAAAGATTTTTTTTTAAAATAGCTAAGCCTTTAACAAAATTACTAGAAAAAGATGTACCTTTCAATTTCAATCAGGAATGTTTAGATGCATTTAATGTCCTTAAGGATAAAATAATAAATGCTCCGATTATAATTGCACCTGATTGGAATTTACCCTTTGAACTAATGTGTGATGAAAGTGATTTTGCAGTTGGTGCAGTTTTGGGACAACGAAGAGACAAGCATTTTCAGCCGATTTATTATGCTAGCAGAACATTAACACCGCACAAGAAAACTACACCACCAGAGAGAAAGAATTACTTGCTGTAGTTTTCGCTTTTAACAAGTTTAGGCAATATCTAATATTGTCTAAAGTTGTTGTTTACACTGACCATTCAGCTCTTCGTTATCTTTTAACTAAATCTGATGTAAAACCTCGACTCATACGATGGATTTTACTCTTACAGAAATTTGACTTAGAGATACAAGATAAGAAGGGAGCTGAGAATCTTGTAGCGGATCACCTCTCTAGACTTGAAAATCCACATATCAAGTTGCTCGAGGAAAGTGAAATAAACGACTTGTTTCCCAAAGAACAACTCTTTTCAATAACACATTCTGAGGTACCATGGTTTGCAAATATTGCGAATTATTTAGCCGCTAACATCTTGCCAAAAAGACTAACACATCACCAAAAGAAGCGATTCTTTGCTGATGCGAAAAACTATTTTTGGGAAGATCCCTTTCTTTTCTGCATATGTTTAGATCAGGTAATTCGAAGATGTGTTACAAAGGCACAAGCAAGCAAAATCCTGGAACATTGCCATTCAGGACCTTCAGGAGGATACTACAGTGGCATCAAGACAGCACATAAAATACTCGAATTAGGTTTTTATTGGCCCACTCTATTTAAAGACGCCAACAGGTATGTCACTTCGTGTGATAAATTCCAAAGAACAGGTAATATTTCTAAACGTGGTGAGATGCCTCAAACATATATGTTATCATGTGAAATATTTGATGTATGGGGTATTGATTTTATGGGACCATTCCCTAGTTCATTTGGAAATAAATACATCCTAGTGGCAGTCGACTACATGTCAAAATGGGTGGAAGCCGAAGCTTTACCCACTAATGATGCTAGAGTGATATTTAAGTTTCTCAAGAAACTGTTCTCTCGATTCGGAACACCTAGAGCTATCATTAGTGATAGGGGCACTGTAACAGACTAAATTTGACCCTAATTGGAACAGTGGTTTCGGGACCACGAATTTGAGCCTGAGAAATATTTAAATATTATATTTTGTGTTTATTATATGTGAATTAATGTGTGTGAAAGTTTTGTAAAAAAATTTAATTGTTTATGTGTTTAATTTAGAAAAAGGACTTAATCGCGAAAAAGGTAAAAGTCCCAAACTATAGTGAAAATGCACTAAATTGATTGTGGCTTTTAAATTTGGAGTATTAAAAGGGAAATTAACCCATTTTATGAGTTAGTGGGTGGAAAAGGTCAAGTATGACCTTATGTTATAAGTTGTTAATATTATTAGTTAAAGGATAAATAAGTAAATTAGTAAATACCATAATATATGTTAATTAAAAACATGAATTAAAGGTTGTCTTCATCCTTTGGCTACTGAAATAAGAAAAGAAAAGCTTGGTTTAAAAGCATAAGAATTCGGTCATGGTGTTGGCTTGAATTAAAGGTTAGTTTTTAATCGGTTTTCGATAATTTTTACGTTTTTGAGATCGTTGCTTCGAACAGTAGCTGACCCATGTTAGAATTTTTAAATTTGAGCATGTTTAATATTCAGCCATGGCTAAATGTTGATGTTTTATGATGTTTGATGGAAAAATATTAAAGTTATGTTAGAAATCTATAAGTTTTGAAATGGAAATTTTAGTAAATTTGAGTATTTTGGGCTAAATTGCAAAAATGAATTTTTGAGGGGGCTAAAATGCAAAATAAATGAAAGAAATGGATTAGTATGGTCCTTGTGAACATTCGGCCCTAAGGTGTTGTAGTGAAATGTTGTATATTTTGTGTTTTGTGCATATAGGACTAAATTGTAAAAATGTGAAACCCTAGGGGTAAAATGGTAATTTGCCCATTATGTGTTTTGGGACTAAATTGAGATGAAATGTACTTGAATGAGCTGAATTTTAATGTGTTTAGATCAAGAACAAAGAAAAACGGATTTGGATCGGGGAAAGACGAAGGTTATCGAATAGCCAGTCTATGCGGTCCGTCGACAGTCGAGGTAAGTTCTTAAGCAAATGTATGTTAAAGAATTTATTATGAGTATAGAGTATGATAAATCTGGAAATTTAAAGTAGTAAAATATGTGTTGGTCGAATATGGGGTATAATATTGTATTGAATTTATTTTTGTTAAATGTGATGTGAATGAGTACGTTCGGTTGAATATGTGAAAGTAATATGTTGTATACGAGATGGTTGTGATCTTAGTACTAAGTAAATTGTGTTGAAATGTTGAAATGTTGAAATTTCGGGCTTCAAGCCTAGCAGGCCTAGTGCCGGTGATTTAATTCGGGCTTCGAGCCTAGCAGGCCTTGTGCCGGTGATCTATTTCAGGCTTGATGCCTAGCAGGCCTTGTGCCGGTGAATGTATCGGGCTTAATGCCTAGCAGGCTAAATGCCGGTGATGTATTATGAGTAGAGAATTCATGAACCATTTACGAGGTGGAATGTAATTACTTCAATAAACAAAATGCTCGGGTAAGTAAAAATATTTATAGATGCAAGGAACGAGGTAAGTTATTATCTTTCCTTCTGAATTAAATAAGTTGTGAAATGGTCAAGGTTGTCAGGAATGAATTATATGATATGAGCATTTGATCTATTCATTTATGAGTATGATATGTATATTGAAATATAAGCTTGGTCATATCTTAGGATTCGGTCATTTGTGCAAATGTCAAAGGTGAAAATCATCGAAGATGCTTACATGTTTGTATGTCTAATTGCATGTGATTGGGATATATTTTACACTTATTAGTTAAGGAATATGCGAATGTTAAAGGCTTTTAAGTGCTTTGGAGAGTTGTATGCCTTCGATAAGAAAATAATGGATGCTAAGTTAAAGAGATGGCAATTCGGCTATAATGGAACTATGGGTTAAATTATTGTAATTAATGTCATAGACAAATTGATATATATATTTATTATGTTCGAATGTTTAATTATTGAATTGTAAATGCTTAAGACTTACTAAGCTAGTGAGCTTATTTGTGTGATATGTTTTCCTTTGTTTTATAGATTTGGTTAAGGCTACGAGCTCAAGGGATCGTCAAGAAAGTCATCCATACTATCAACCTAATTTGGTACTCTTTGTTTTTGGTTTTTGGATAAAGGCATGTATAGAATAGACTATAGCTATGTTTGAGTCGAAAACTTTTGTTTATGTATATATATTTTAGCTATGCGAAAATGGCTTACTTTCAATGTCATGGGTTTCAATGGTTAATGTCTTTAATTATATTATGTGCGGTAATTTTAATTGGTTTACTAGGAGGTAACCTCAAAGGTCTAAAATTGAGTTTTGAAGGTTAGCATTTTTAGTATTGACATATACGAGTTGTTCATTGGATTATAACATAGTTATGCATTGGTGAATACTTGTTATGCTTAGACATGTATTTGAGTAATGTGTGTAATGGTTAGAAAAACTTTAAACCGTAAATAAATATTTGATTGGAGTGTGGCATGAATGGAAATGAGTAGTTATAATATCACTTGAATGGTTCATATGAGGTAGATAAATGCATATGTCAAATGTTGAATGAGTTACTAGTTGGAAAGGTTTGTGAATTTATATTAATAGATAGATTAAATGATCACTATGGCACGAATATGAGCATGCATCTTATTTAGATGGTACATTGTTTGATGGAGTGTTTTGTATCCAATTGAATTCGTAAATAAGAATGATGAGCATGGTACATTATTTCGGCTTAATCGATGGAGAAAATGATTGACACATGATTAAATTATGGTATGTAAGATATTTCATTTGATTGAGTATATTGTGCATTTGGCTATGATGCGTTTAATCTATGCTTGACCATTTGATGAAGTCAATTACACTAATTTGATAAAAGACCTAAAGTAATGTGATGTGTAGTAATTGATTTGATATACTCATATATCTAGCCATATTGGAAATAAATTTTAATAGGTCGTAATGTTATATAGTATGGTAATGATCATATCACTTGGGCTTGAATTAAATTGAAAAATTTTATGAGAATGTCAAATTGTATTTTGTCAGGTAATACCTCGTAACCCTAGTCGGACGACAGATAGGGGTTAGGGGTGTTACAGGCACTCATTTCTGCAATACTCAATTCGACAGGGTCTTAAAAAAATATGGAGTACACCAGGATAGCTACCCCATATCACACTCAAACCAGCGGGCAAGTTGAAGTAGCAAACCGAGAACTTAAACGCATTCTAGAAAAAATGGTTGAATCAAACAGGAAAGATTGGGTATTAAAAGTAGATGATGCCTTATGGGCCTATAGAACAACATTTAAAACCCCTCTAGGGACATCCCTATACAAACTTGTATACAGGAAAAAGCTATCATCTACCATTCGAGTTAGAACACAAAGCTTTTTGGGCCATAAAGTTTTTTAAATTTTGATCTTAGAACTGCAGGAAAGAAAAGAATGATGCAGATGAATGAGCTAGACGAATGGAGAGCTGAGGCCTACGAGAACTCGAAACTATACAAAGAGGCAACAAAGTGACGCCACGATTCTCGTCTATAGAAGTCGAAACAATTCGAAGTAGGGGACTTGGTCCTACTGTACAACTCAAGGCTTAAATTATTTACTGGGAAATTGAAATCAAGATGGTCAGGCCCATTCATGATCAAAACAATTTTCCCATACGGCACAATCGAGGTAACTCACCCCACTAAGGGCACATTCAAGGTAAATGGTCACCGACTCAAAATTTATGATGGTGCAGATTTTGGAGATATGAGAGAGGAGCTTCTGCTCCATGAACCTTTTTTTAGAACCAAAAATAGGGAAAGTCTAGCTTAAGACTATAAACAAGCGCTTCTCAGGAGGCAACCCGAGCACTAACGTCCCTAACATTATATTTTTAACTGTTCAGCATCTAACTTCATACTAATTAATCTAATAAAATGCAGGTTTTAGACCATACAGCCTTAAACACGGGCGTGCCGTGGCTGTGTGGAAGCCAGGAGACAAACCACGGGCGGGCTAATAGCCGTGCACGACAAAGAAGAATTTGTTTTCCCAACACGGCTTGCGATAAAAGACCACACCCGTGCCGACTACCCGTGCGAGGTTATTGACTTGTTGAGCACGGGCGAGACACAGCCGTGCCTTCCAACCGTACGAGGTTACTGACTTGTCGAGCACGGGATAAACACGCCCGTTCCAACCGACCTTATGAAGAAGAACACGGGCGTATCATCTACAACACGGCCGTGGCGAACCCACCTGAATGCGCCTAAAATTCAAAATCCCAAAAAACACGGGCCAATTAAAATCAAGCACGGGCGTGGTCCTTGCCAATGGCACGGCCCCTACTTAAGCAAATTCAACCGCTCATCTTCTTCAAAATAAACGCTCAACGATTTCTCAGCCCCCTTTTCCAAATCTAGCCACAACCACATCCTCCCCACCCCTAAAAATCCCTCAAACTTCGTTGTCCTTCATAAAATCGTACAAAAACCGCACCCCATGCCCTTACCACCACCGTGCTGCAGCTACCCACGCCCTCGCCACAGCCGTGCGTCTGTAGAAAAAAAATTGTGACACCACTGTGCGCCACCACTCTACGATCGTGCATTGTCCGTCACGTCACCCCATCCCAAAACACTACTGGTCACTCTTCATTAATTCACTTCTATCATGCTCTAACCATTGTTTCATTTTCATGATTTAGTTTCTTTCTACTTTTAAATATTTAGGAATAAATTCTTGCATTTTAGAACTAATATGATTGATACATTTCTTTGTTTGAAATAATCACTGCTGTCAAAATAATTTCTGATGATTAACATGCTTAAGCTAGTTTTAGTATTTTAACTTCTCAAATTTTACTTTCATTTGATTTGGTGTAGAATATTCTTGCTATATCTTTTGTTAAGGCTTGATCAAAAGAACTTGCTTTATATTTGATCACTGATTTCAGGTACAATGTCGTCATCTCGACGAAAGAGATCAACAGCCCCGAGCTCAAAAAAAAAACGAAAAGGACCCGGCTCGTCTTCAACCAGTGCTTCCTCCGAAATACGACACCACTTCCTCCTATTCTCTCAGGAAGCCCAGGAAGAACGATACCAGGCATTCCGGAAAAGACCTCTTGCCACCGGTAGGTGCATTGACTGGAACGCTGTGGAACAAGTTTTTCTTTATCATCGAGCCCACATATTTGGAACTCACACTCGAGTTCTGCACCACTTTGACCTTACAGATAGTGATGGCCCAATATGACGACCAGGGCACAGTCCAATTCCGTTTAGGGGGCACAGTACGTCGACTAAGCGTACTGCAATTCGGCACAGCACTCGGACTCTATACAGAGGAATTTATAGTAGAAAATCCACTCTCCGAGTTAAACCGTCAACTCCACTGCACTCCCCTTAACTGCTGGCACAGCTTAGCACCCACCAGGAATGTCTAGGACCCCAGTCGCTCGAAGGTGACAGCCCTTAGCCTGCCCCTATGATATATTCATGCCATTCTCGCTTACACCATCACAGGTCGACGTGAGAGCACCGATGTGGTAAACAAGCACGATGTCTACTACCTATTGTGCATGTCAGAAGGGCACGTTTTCGACCTGGCATACTTCATCGCCTGTGCAATTCAACATCAGACAGAACCGCACAGGAAGGGGATTTTATCGATGGGGCCATACATCACACGGTTGGCTCGGCATTTTGACCTCCTCGACACTGAGGCACAGACCACCTCCCTAACACTGATCGGCCATATGGTACCTTAAGGCATCCAGACGATGCTACACTTGAGGATGATTAAACATCATCAAGGGACCGACCCTCCTCAATACCGATTAGTGACCTCCACAAACGAGGGGGAGCCCGAGGAAATTACTGATGATGTCCCACCACCATCACAGGAGGCACTAGACTCGAGCCAGCGACCACCCCATGCAGCAGCCTCATTGTCAGATATATATGCATGCCTCAACCAGTTCGAGCAATATTGTACTAGACGATTTGATGGGATTGAGGCTACCCTCCAGTAGATATGCCATCACTTCCATATCTCACCCTCAACACCACCACAGGACCCGACCAATGATGAGGACCTCTGAATCCTTTTAATTTGTTATCTTTAAGTTTTTATCTTTAGTTTTGTTTTTAAATTGAACTTTTTTTATATATTACAAACTTTTATCATTGGCTATCTAACCATTCGAGTATCCCTAACACATATTTATTTAATTATGCCACCAAGATTTTTAACTAGTGACTTTGCAGAATAAATTGCACACTCCACATACACAAACACATAACTAGGAGAAATTCAATAAGTCACCTGACACCACGACTTTCAACATTCTCTAAGGAAATCATCAAAAATTCAGGAAGTATCACTTTCTCCCCCTCTTTTGATTTTGCATATTAACTGTTACTCTTTGTACATTGAGGGCAATGTACATCTTACGTGTGGGGGGTGAATAACATGGCCATATTGAAGGACTGTGTAACTCACACGACCTAAGCATATAGGGACACACCCGTGTCCCGTGTGGATTTATTTCTCAATTCGAACCCACAGGGGTTTTCACACGGCCTGGCACACGCCCGTGTTCATGGCCCATGTCCCTCACACGGCCATGACACACCCGTGTCTCCGCACGTATGCAAAAACCTGGACATTCTATTTCTGAAGTCATCAACCCAATAAGGTCACACGGCCAAGGCATACGCCTGTGTCCTTAGGCCATGTGGCGAATTAAATTCCTAAATTCAAATGCAGACTTCACACGACCTGGGCATATGCCCATGTCCTATGGCCGTGTCTTCCACACGGTTGAGACACATGGCCGTGCCTCAGCCCGTGTGGTTACTACTGGGCATTCTATTTTACCAAATTAAGGTGCAGGGGACACACGGCCTGACTACACGCCAATAGGGCAGACCATATGTCACACACGGCCGAGACACACGGTTGTATGTCTACCCATGTGGACAAAAACAAGGCTATTTACCAAGCCTTTTTTGCCACCCTTACTTGCACCAACATAAGCCACATCAAATAACCTACTCATTCATACATTAATATACCAAATACTCAACCATGCAATTTGTACATTCATGAATAACATCATCATTTTTATATATCAATAATAAGTATTAGCCATCATCAATGACCTTATACAAAATGAATCAATCTTCAAGACAAGCCAACACATTTGGCCAAAACAATATCACACTTGACAAAGACCAAGTCCCTATACATGCCATACTCAAAATGATAAATCTAACTATACCAAATGTTAAGATTGATAGTGTGATCGAGACTCCGACTTCTGTTGATTCCCGAGCTATCTTGGCGACACTATAAGAAAATGGAAAAGAGAGGGAGTAAGCATAAACCTTAGCAAGTTGCATGTAAATAATTAACAACAATTACCATGCATTAACATACTTATATCATCTTATAAACTTGCACAAAATTCTCGAATGGTTAAAAACATAACTTACTCATTTTCACCCTTACTAATCATACAACATAATTCGAGCTCATTTCTCATGAATTTTCATGTAGGTACTTGTATCACTTACAACATACTCGTAACTTTTCTTACTTTGACACAAGCTCTAAATTACCCGTTGAACCAGTTGGAATACCAAAGGATACCAGACAAGCCTCACACAAGAGGGTAAAATGCCGATGCCATGTCCTAGACATGGTCTTACATTGGCTCACATATCGAGGCCGATGCCATGTCCCAGACATGGTCTTACACTAGCTCTCGTATTGTGGCCGACGCCATGTCCCAAACATGGTCTTACACTAGCACACATATCATTGCCAATGCCATGTCTTAGACATGGTCTTACACTGTCTTTCACAATGTGGCTGATGCCATGTCCCAAACATGGTCTTACACTAGCACACATATCAACCAAATGTTATGGCTTGGATATCCAATCTATTCCTAAGGTCCAACCGGGAGTATACCACATCAAAATTTCGTCATGCATATTCATAAGAATAATCAAACATTTTATGCAATATCAATTGTTTAATGCATAAAAACAATAAAGTTATATTATTTATGTACAACTTACCTCGGTATACAAAAAGTGAGCGACTAAATTGAATTAGTCAACTAGCTTGGTTTTCCCCCGGTCTAGGTCTGGACTTCATTTTTTCTTGATCTATAATGATAAAATTCACTCATTTAATCACCACATTAATCAAGACATTTCAAAATTCCTACTTTGGCAAAATTACCATTTTTCCCTAGACTTTCACATAATTATAATTTTGCCCCTAGGCTCGTAAAACGATTTGTATCAAATTTTCTTATTAACCAAGTCTAGCTGAATCTATTTTAAGCTTATAGCAACTCACAAATTTAATTATTTCACACATTTACTACCTATTTTACAACATTTACAAAAAGGTCTATTTTAGGTGTTTTCATGGAAACCCCTTTCAGAAAAGTTATTTATTTAACAACCAAGATTCATTTTCTTCCATAAAAATTCAGCAAACAACACTAATGCTCTCATGGAAAAACCCTAGACTTTCAACCATAGTGTAAAATAGTCCCATCATTAGCTAGATTATGCTACAAGGGTCCTAAAAGTACAAAAATTATCAAGAATGACCATTAAAATCACTTACTTGCAAGGATTGTAAGTTGCTGAAAATTTCAAGCTTCCAAAACCCCTATTTTGCTGACATTTTCGGTGAAGAGGATAAAGATGAAAGGTGATAACATTTTTTTCTCTTTATTTTATTTTATTTCATCAATTAAGTCACCTAATTCCACCAACTTTGACCAATTTGCATCTTCTTGTCCCCTATGGTCGGCCAACGCTCTCTTAAGGGCCTAATTGCACATTAAGGACCTCTAATTTAAGGTTCTATAGCTGTTTGACACCTTTAGCTTGTAGAACCAAACTTTCACACTTTATGCGATTTAGTCCTTTTTCAAAATTAAGCATGCAATCACTAAAATTAATTCACTAAAATTTTCATGCACTCATATAATCAGGCTATAAAATATAAAATAATATTAAAAATAATTTCTCCAGCCTCGATTTAGTTGTTTTGAAACTACTGTTCCAACTAGCCCCAAAATCGGGCTGTTACACTCTCCCTAAAATCCTCGTCTCTTCTTTTCTTTTCTGTTTCCTCCTTTATCGGGTAGGTCCATCCCTCTTAGCACACACATTTTGCTTCCTCTTTTTCAGGGTGGTTTATCTGGTATAAGTACAGCTGGTTGAAAGTGACGTGGACTGAGTGTTGCGTCATCTTTCTAGAATTGCCATGGCATTTTTGTTGGCAATCTAACCAACATTTTGCCATGGCAATACTTCACTTCTTTCATTTTCTTTCTCCTTTCTCTCTTCTCCTCTTCATCTTGCACCTACTGCCAACAATAACCAACACATTTCTTCCTCAGTAACAAATAATGACATTTATATCACAATCCAAACTTTGTTATGTAATGTTCTAAAAATATCTTAAAAATGCAAACATATTTACTTAATTACAAACAATTAAATCAATCTAGAGGCCTAAAATATAACTCTTTTCAAAAGTTATCATCGGGTTAGATAGATTAAGTTAAAAAGAGCAATAATTACATACCATGCATGAGTTTGAAGCTTGGCCAAATGCTTGGTTTCTTCTCCCATAGAAAATCGATTTTTGATAGGTGAAATAAGGAAGATGACATCTATTTTCATCTTTTCTTTATGTTAATTTATTACTTAATTACCATTTTACCCTTATGTTTTTAACTTAGTAATTAACAAAGCATGTCCATAAGTGTCCACTATCTAATTTCATGGTTTATTTGCCCACTAAGTCCATTGATTTACATTATCTAGCTATTTAACACATTTATTTAATAGAGATCAACTTTACATCCTTTATGATTTAGTCCTTTTCAATTAATTAATTATCTAAACATTAAAATTTTCCATCCAAATTTTAGTATGACTCTAATCAATACCCCTAAACATTAAATAAATAATAAAACACTGAATTGTTTGTCGAAATAGAGGTCTAAAACCACTATTTCTGACGCCGTTGAAAACAGGTTATTACAACTCTCCCTCCTAAAGGAATTTTCATCCTCGAAACTCTTACCAAAGAATAGGTTCAGGAATTGCAATTTCATAGCTTCTTTCAGATCCCAGTGGCTTCCTTGATTTCGTGACAGTGCCAAAAAACCTTAACTAAAGCTATCCGTTATTTCTCAACTCTCTAACTTCTCGAGCAAAAATTTTAACCGGTTCCTCACTATATGATCTATCGAGCTGTAATTTCACATCAATCATGAAATCACATGTGAGGGATCAGATCTGTGGCATCTCCACATCGACACGTGAAAAACATTATGGATTTTCTCCAATTCTAACAATAAAGCTAGACGATAAGCCACCAACCCAATTCTCTCAATAATTTCAATCGAACCAATCAAACGTGAACTAAGCGTTCATTTTCGACCAAATTGGAGAATTTTCTTTCAGGGCAATACTTTCAAAAACATTTTGTTTCCAACCCGAAATTCAATGTCTTTTCTTTTCAAATTGGCCTATGGTTTTTGACGGTCGGAGGCAGCTTTTAGAAAATCTCTATCACCTTCACTTTTTCTTTGGTTTCACGGATAAAATCAATTCCCAAAAGCTTTTTCTCACTCAATTTGTTCCAGTATAATGGAGTTCTACACTTTTAACCATATACAGCTCCATATGGGGCCATTTTAATACTCGTCTGGTAACTATTATTAGAAGCAAACTCAACCAACGAATGAAATTTTCCCCAGTTACCTTCAAATTCAATAATACAACAACGAAACATATCCTCAAGTACCTGGATCACTCGCTTAGACTGATCGTCTGTCTGTGGATGAAACACTGTACTAAAATGTAATTTAGTTCCCAAAGCTTCATGTAATTTACACCATAATCTAGTAATAAATCGAGTAATTCAGTGCCCAAAGCTTCATGTAATTTACTACCCAAAGCTTCAGAAATAATCAACAATGGTGCCCTGTGTAATCTGACAATCTCAGCAACATATAACTCTGCGAACTTTTAAAGTGAATAATCCAAATGCACGGGAATGAAATGTGCAGATTTAGTCAAATGATAAAGAATAATCCAAATAGCATCTTTCTTCCTCGGGGATAGCGATAACCCTGACACGAAATCCAAGGTAACTCATTCCCATTTCCATTCTAGAATCATAATAGGCTATAGCAATCCCCAAGGTACCTGATGGTCGACTTTAATTTGCTAACAAATTAAAAATTTTGATACAAATGCTAAGATCTCACAATTCATACTTGGTCACCAGTACATCTATTTTAAAGCACTGTACATTTTACTACTACAAAGGTGAATTGAGTTATTATTCTTCTGTGCTTCCTGTGGGATCTTCTGTTTGACTTTAGAATTTTTCAAAACACACAATCGATTTCGAAAGTACAAACTATCATGTCTACCAATATAAAATTTTGAATCTGGTAGTTTTCCAATCTGTTTTTGTTTAGCAACCAAATCAAAATCATTTTTCTGAGTTTCACTATAACATCCCAAAACTGGGCCTAGTAGGATTGGGCCCAATGGGCCTTGGGAGTAGTAGCGTTTAAAATTTTTGAGAACAAGAGAATGGCACTAAGGCAAGTTGGACCTATTAGGTGAGTGATTTTGGAAGGTTAGGGGGCTTCAATGAAGTCTCGGGATCAAACTTGGGCTTTAGGGAAATTTTGGTTTTAGGTGAATAAAACCCTGGGACTTGGTAGGTAGGTTTTAAGGATAAAATGTTGAGAAAAATGACACAAATGGAGTGTGTGGTATAGTGGCAAAGTGACGCCACATAAGAGATAATGGGGTGACGCCACAAGGAAGGAAGGAGGTCCAAGGTTCAAGTCTTGGCTCTTACATTTTAGTTTTCTTTTTAAATGGACTTTAGAATTTGGCTATAGATTTAAATTTAGTTGCGCATGGTTTAAGACACAAGAGGAGCTTGTGGCCAAGTGGTTAGCAGCGTGGATTATGTTGCAAGGGAGCCTGGGTTCGGATCTCATGACAACCAATGGAGTATTTATTTTGTGGATTGGATGGGAAGAGTTTGAGTTGAATTTAAACTCTACTAACAAAGGGATCCTACATCGGAAAGATACAAAGAAGGAAGGTGAGAAACTAGCTATATATAGAGACCATTCTATGATAGGAGGAAGGATACCTTGGAGGGCGTTTGGGCACAGGAGTGGTCGGAGCGCGGATTAGCACCAGATTCCTATCAGGTGTGCAACTCTCTCTACTCTAGTTGTAGAGCGGCAAATGTCGAAGTGCCGGTCACGACAATAGTAGCCACACGAGCGTGCGAGCGCACGTGTGGGGCTTCGACGCGATAGTTGAGGCCATCAGTAGTATTCTTGTGGGTTGAGGCTACTTGGGCCACGATGGGCCGAAGTGGGCCTAATAGGCCCGTGGGTCCAATTGATTAAAATGTATGATGGTGTAGTATATAGTGAATTAGACTAGGTGAATCTCATATACATGGCTAGATTTGTGTTAGGTGGGCCACACGAGCGTGTAGGCCCAAATGGGCCGAAATCGGGTTTTAGGCCCAATAGTCTGGTACGACCAGAAATGGTAGTTGAGTTGCTCGAGGCGACATTAGGCCTTTGGAAAGGCTATCGCAGGTGCAAAATTACTGAAATACCCTTGATGGGTAAAATGACCGATATACTCCTGAAGGGTAAAATGATAAAAATGCCCTTACATGTTTTATGATTATTCTTGTATGTGATTTATGATTGTTATCATATGATTATTATTTTTTTGTTGCATTCATGAGTTATTATGTTGCATGGGGATGGGATTATTAATACGGAGGAAGTGCTAATAGGATCGCATGGTCGCTTGACGACTGTGGATCCACCGAAGGCTTTTTTAGCCACCGAGCAGCCATGCTGCACGGATAAGTTAGTGCAGCAACCTGTGATACATAAGGAGTGTAGAGATGGGTGGGTCGATTAAATCCCCACAGGAGTGCAGGGTTGGACAGGAGATGGAGTGCAAGGTTGGTATGGGCATTAATGCATTGCATATGTGGTTTTTAACATTGAAATGGGCTTAGGCCCAGATAAATATGACTTGTGACATTTATGGGTTAAGGCCCAGCTGAGGCTTTTATGGGCTAAGGCCCAATTGCCATCGTTACTAAAATGGGCTCTGGCCCGAACTGTTGTGATTCATGTTCTTACTGATGAGGGTTGTGCACACTGAGTTTTCATAAACTCACCCCCTCTTTTTAATTTTTCTCAGGTAATCCTCAATAGGCGGTTCGACGTGCTGGAAGGCTCGGAGGTGGCCGCACTACGAGCAGTTTTGGACTCTAGTATTTTACTTATTTTTAACTTGGGTTAATATTTTGTAATAAGGCCTCTATTAAATTCTGGTTTTAGTTTTGGATTTTTAGCTTTGAATCACGATTTTCCAAAATAATATCTGCTTTCATAATACTACGCTTTTGCAAATAGGTCGTAAAAGTCAGTCATTTTAATTAAGCTTCCGCAACAAACAAAATTTATTTTTTTAAAGGTAATAACTTTTTAATAAATGTCGATTAATAATAAACAAACGCAAACTCGGACTTTAGTTTTTAATGTCAAGAAAGGTTTTCAATCGGAACCATGGCTTCTCGAAAAGCACCCCAATGTGACACGCCAGATTTAGGTCTAACTTTTAGGCCGGATTTGGGGTTTTACATTCACGAATATGTTGCAAAAACACTGGTTTAGCTTTTAATTCGGCTAAAATGGAACCGTTATCAACAAGTGTCAGACTAGTATTCAAACCTTTAAAAGCAAACAATGACTTCCGACTCAAGGCATCCACAATAATATTAGCTTTCTTGAATGATTTTTGATAATCAAATCATAGTCTTTTAACAATTCCAACCATCTACGCTGTCACAAATTCAGTTCTTTATAGGACATCAAATATTTCCAGCTTCTATGATCATTGAAAATGTGACATTTTTTTTTTGGTATAGGTAGTGTTGCAAAATTTTGAGGGCTAACACAATAGTTGTACACTCCAAATCATGCGTCAGATAATTTTTCTCATGCGATTTCAACTGTCGGGAAGCATAAGTGGAATCATGGAAATGTGCAAGTGTACACAATCGCAACAAGTAATAAAGTGACAAGCAAATGTCGAGTTATCGTACCCACAGGGACTGTAAAAGAATTATTAATGAAAATGATATCAAACACTTTGGTGAAGGGAAAATATTTGGATTTAAGAAATATTTAAAAACTAAAAAAAACAAAGTAAAATAAAATAAAATAAAGTTCTAATGCACGATTTCAAAAGCTGATTTTAATCAAGATGATATAATTGTGTTGGATTAATTACATTTCTTACCTTAGAATTATTAAACTTATATTTATACTTGTTACGAATAAATCACGGCAACTCGGTAATTTGCTAACTTATGAACATATTTACAAATCAAACATCTCTTGTACATATTCCTATGTCAATTCGACCGATAAAACAGATTTATAAAAGTAAACATGCCATTGCACATACATACTTATTAAATTAAACAATCTCTCACATATTCCTATGTCAATTCAAATGACTAATTCAACCTAATAAGCATATAAAAGACTATGTGAGGTAACAAAGTATCCTTACCTTGAAGCAGTTTAATCACAAAAATATTGCAAGTTATGCAAGGCATATGTATCGCCAAATACAATGCTAATCTAATCTTTAGCTACCTTAGAAGAATTAAACATGCACTGATTAAGTACTGTGTCCATTAATTAAAATTTCAATGCATTTAAATAATTAATTCTTTAGTTATCTAAACAATTAAAATGCCGGAATAACTTAAGCATGAGTTTACTTAATCAAGCATTTTATTGAGACCTATAACAGCATAAACATAATTTTAATAATTTAAAAGGAAGACGTGCAATCAACCCAACACCAATTAAATTCTAGCTAAGCTGATTAAATTAACCATTTAAATAGCACAAATATTCATAAACATGTTTGTCAAAACAACAATGAAATTTAAAGAGATAGGGAATAAGAAGCAAATCCGGTGTTTCTCCGTGGCTTGACTGATTACTCTGTTCTTCGTCCTCCGTTGTCCTCGACTACCAAGGTGGCTTATGAACACTCTAACTGCTGCTCAATGATGGCTGAAGAAGACCCCTTTTCCAAGGGGAGAAATCGGCACAAGGCAAGGAAATAGGAAAATGAAAAGTTGAGAGAAAGTGAGAGAGGAGAAGAGAGAATGAGATGTGAATAAGGGATGAGGGATGCTTTGAATGATCAGCCAAGGGAGGTTTTTATAGCTGAATGTGGAAGCTGAAATTTGCTAAAAATAGCAGCCAAAGAGCTACACCTTGGCCGGCCACCTATGTGGCAAAGTTGTTGGCTTCAACTTTGCTAAATATGGCTTGGGGCAAATCTACAAAGCCACTAATTATGGAGGGGGTTGAATGCAACTTTGACAAGTCTTCAAGGGCCTCTCTGCAAGCTTAATTAATCATATAATTAGCTGATTTGCGTCAGCATATGGATGGTTTGGGCTACCCAATTCTTTGATCGGTTCGGTTCAATCGATTTGGTTCAACTGGTGCGGTTCAACTGGGCCCTTTTTCCATAATTAATTAAGATTAATTTATTTAGCCCAAATTAATTTGAGAATAAATTAAAATTAATTAATTTATGATTTAATACACATATTTGGACCGTCTTTGGCTGGAAATTATTTCGCCTTGTTACTTCGAATTACTTCTCGGTTTTGTTCTTCGAGTAGTGTCTACCGAGCCAATTTTCGCCCTTTGTGCGAATCTGTCGAAAATAGTCAAAATAACTCAAAAATTAACTATAAAATTAATTAAAATTCATGATGTTCATATTTTTAACAGAATTTATTTAATTAATTTTTGACAAGAATTTAACCGAAATAGCATGATTTTAAGTTAAAAAGGGCATGTAAAAACACGTAAATTTCCGTGTTTCCAATAAGCTACAACTTTACCTTTCTGCATTAAAACACAACCCAAACCGTTAAGCGAAGCATCGCTATAAATCACAAATTCTTTGTCAGACTCTGGCTGAATTAACATAGTAGCATCGGTTAACATCACTTTCAATTGATTGAAACTCTACTGACATTTATCTTACCAGACAAACTTTACATCTTTCTGAAGTAACTTCGTCAACGGTAAAGCAATCATTGAGAACCCTTTAACGAAACGTCTATAGTACCCTTTAACAGAAATAGCATGATTTTAAGTTAGAAAGGGCATGTAAAAACACGTAAATTTCCGTGTTTCCACACCCCCAAACTTAATTCATTGCTCATCCTGAGTAATGCACAAATTTAAAAAAGAATTTTCTTGGAAACACTTTTGAAAAACTCCTTCAGAACAACATTCTTCCCAAAATCATGAAATCAATATATTTATGCTCAAAAATAAGAAATTTGATAATTAAGCTACTTAAGTATATATATCATTCACATTACATCCAACAACTATTATAATAGCAAAATTTGACTAAATGCTTCTTTAACAAAGACATGCTAACCCTTACCAATTTGATTTTTTATTCCCTTATCCAAGACTAAGCTGCAATCATTAAGTTTAACTTATGTCTTCATATGTTGATCTTAGCAACTTCTCTCCACTAATGTAGGTAGCATAGAAATTTGAATCAATAGGTCTTTATTAAGGTTGTAATGTGGCTAGGCTATGGGTAGGTAAAAGATAGATAAATTTTTGCTTAAAAACCCTAGACTCAGCGTAAATCGAACCTTCATAATTTTTACCTTTGATACACCAACTTATTATACTCTCACATGCTCTTTTATACATCTATTTTCTTTCGAGTACATTTTTTTAAATCCAATTCGAGCAGTTGCTTCATGTACTACAATTTTCGAGCAATTGATACTTCTTTTCAACTCCCCCAAACTTATTTTCAAACAATATTCTGAATAGTACTAAGTCTAGTGTTTGGGACAATTTTAAAGATAATGAAGAGAAAAGTGATGGCTAAATATTGCAAAGGTCCAAATAAAACTAGGCCATATAGTCTCAAAGTTGGGTTTCAAAGGATAATTTTATCAGGGTTGGCTTGAAAGGCTCAAACAGTCCAAACAATAGTTGCCTAAATCATTTTCAATATTCTATGCTTCCTAGGATTTCGCCTCAAGAAATTACTAAGTCAATTCTAAAGACTTAAACTTTCATGCATGCCTAAATTTTTCGTAGGGAACTAAAAATTTTATGGTACGAATTTGCATGCTTTATTAAAATTACATTCATATCATTATTAAGCTAACATAATAACTTATTGAAATAATAGAACTTTATTAATACCGAAGTTTAGCATACTTAACAAAATTTCAAATTATTGAACAAAATATATCCTAATCATAATTAAAAAGAAGATTTATTCTGAGTCGAATTAATTCAAATTTTCGGTCCCCCTACTTAAAGTGAACAATGTCCTTATTGTTTTAAGTGAATAGATACTATACACCAGGTAGGAGTTTTAGAAAAGAGGAGGTGAGTCAAATTGACTGCTTAAGTACCAAGCTCTCTCTAAAATCCAATCCTAGACATGTATATACCTATTGCCACACTTTGGCCTTTGTGACTTGTTCAGATTTTATTCATGATTCCTATCTCTTGTTTTATTGTGCAAAAATAAAATTCCTAATTAACCTAATCCTAAAATAACTTAAGAATAAAAATAAACTAAAGTTGAAGTCCTCCCTTTTTTATTTGTTTGCCGATCCTTTCGAATTCGACTCTTCTTTTGCTCCATTAGTATTGCCTTTGCATGAGTCGCCTTGCTCCCTCTTCGATAATGAAATCCATGGTTTAAATATGAAATCTAGAAACTCAGAAACAAAAATAAATGAGTCATTATAAATTTTCTTAAGGGCACTCCTCATCGAGTCATCCCTTATTTTTTAGTATCTCTAGTAGGCTTGTTACTTCCATTGCATGTGTTGCATTAAGTCCATCAGCTTTAATAGCTCATGACGAAGATCTGGGCTAGGCGGTGGAGCTCCAAACATTGAGGTCTCGATATCAGGTTCAGCTTCTGGTTCCATTGGTTCTGCCTCACTAGGGACTTCAGTTGATTGCTCTGGCGGGATCTTTGTGGGGTCATCTTCTGCTTCTTCGGGATCCTCACTCTCTTCAACTTATTACTATAAAACAGAATCTCCAGCTACTCAGTAGAGGTCCCAATCGGTGATTGTGCCCTGACTATATCCTGTCTTCTTCACGTCTGTAAGGATTTTTACTTTTAAGCACAGAATTGTTATCGTAAAGGGGAAATAGACCGGGCCAGAACGTCTAACGGCACAATTTTTCATTTCTATTAGGATGATTTTGCCCATATCAATGGTCTTTCCAGTTAGAATCGAGTATAATAGGACCATTCACTCTAATGAGATTGTAGTCCCATGCGAACTAGGCGTAAGGCTAAAACGGATGAAATAGAACCATACCTTCACCAGTGGTGTCAAATACTCTCTTCGACACGTGTGGATTCCTTGTTTTGACACAGTGCACTTAGAACCTGGAACTGTAAGTTCCTTGAGAACTTCTTGAAGATTTTCAGGCTTAATGTTGCTCAACAGAGAATAATATTCATCGTTTTTTAAATCAGGTAATTCAAAGAACTCATTAATAGCATTTGAATTTATTGGTACCTTGATTCCGCAAACTGGAACTTTGGTCAATTTGCTTGAGATTAAGTTCCCATAAAATTCACGAACTAGTTCCTCATCCACACTTGGTCTCTTTTCACAAAACAATTCCCAATTGAGGGCTTCAGCAACTTGACGAATACGTGCCATAAAGTCTCTGCAGTTGCTTTCCTTCAATGTGAAGCCTTTCTCTGGATGCATCTGTTGATTTTTGAAGATACTTTCGTATCTTACTTTGGCTTCTTCACAGTGGAACTTATTTTGTGTTTCATCGATTTGAGCGGAAGCACGAGTTCTCTTGCGAGGCATGATTGACCTGAACATAAGATGGAAAAAATTATTTTCTCAAAAAAAATTAATTAATAAAAATTACTAATATTTCAATAAATTGAAAAATTAAATAATTAACCACCTTCCTTGTAAAAATTAAGAACTCCTAAACTAAAATATACTTATGAAATAAAAGATGGAAATTTAAAAGGAAGGTTGAAGGCTTAAGAGCTTGATGTGTGAGTGAAAGAAATGTGCTAGTTAGGTGTTGGAAGGCTGCTAGGTGCGCGGGCGGATGGGTGCGGAAGCAAGCTGCAACGCGTGGTAGGGGCTGCGTGCAATGCCTTGCGGCAAGCAGGCCACGGGCGTGTGCAGGTGCGGTGCACAGGAGCAGGACACGGCCTGGGAAGCTGGGCTGGAGTAGCAAGTGTAGCGGTACGGGGAGGCCACTGGTGCGCCTGTGTGCACGAGCTGCTGGACACTTGGGTGTAAGGCTAGGTGCTTCAGCTAGGAGGTTTCGGCACTTGGGTTTTGGGTTTTTTGAGAGATGAATGAAGGGAAAGAGGCATGGGTGGAATTTATAGTGAGAGTAATAGGAATTAGAGTAAAACTCTTAGAGTAATTTAGTAATTAAAAAAATTCTAATTCTAATCCTACTCAAAGTTAACAACAATTAATAATATGCATGTGAAATTATCAATTGCTATTAAATTATTAAGATAAACATGAAATATAATTAAATAAAATTAATGCTAATTCTAAGCTAGGTTGATAAAAATTAATATATAGATTATAAGAAATATAATTATATATTAAAGTTTATCATATTATTATTATTATATAAAAATATATATATTAAGTAAAACTATTTATTTTAGATGCCTTTTGGAAATATTTACAAAAAGCGGCACCTAGTTTTTATTATTTACGAAAATAACAACCAAAACTTAAAAATAATTCAATTAAGTCCCTAGACTTAATGAAATTTTGAAATTGAGTTGCAATTTAAATCTTGGGTCAAAATTGACCTTTTTATTTGAAAACCAAAAATTTATTTTGTCATTTAGGGAATAATTTCTCAGAAAATTATGTAAAAATCAATTCCCAGGAAAGATTGGAGGGGTCACAAGCGGTCCCGCTTAAGTTCCAATATTCTAGACAGAATTTATTTAAACATAATAAACCCACAAATATACCCTAAATAATTTATTAAAAACAAGAAAATTTAAATATCTGATAAATTGAACAAGATTTGATCCCGTTCAGGTTTTTCTCCGTAGTAATGTTTCAAACGCTGAGCATTGACTTGAAAATTACCTCCCTTACCTTGGAGTTCAACAACTCCATATGGATAGACGCGATGAATCGTAAATGGACCGGACCAACGTAATTTTAACTTACCTGGGAAGAACTTCAATCTGGAATGAAATAACAAGACTTGCTTACCTGCTTCAAATTCTCTAACTCGAATGTGCTTGTCATGCCATTTCTTGAGTCTTTCTTTGAGTCATTTGGCATTTTTGTATGAGAAAATTTGAAATTCCTCTAGCTCCTTGAGTTGGAGCATCCGTTTCTCTCTAGCAAGCTTAAGATCCAAGTTGAGTCGTCGAAGGGCCTAGTAAGCTTTGTGTTCTAACTCCAAAGGTAGATGACAGGTTTTCCCAAAGACCAACCTGTAGGGTGACATTCCTAAAGGTGTCTTGTATGCTGTTTTGTAAGCCCATAAAGCATCATCTAGTCTCTTGGACCAGTCTCGTCGGTTCGGGCAAACTACCTTCTCAAGTATGCCTTTGATCTCCTTATTCGCCAGCTCAGCTTGCCCATTTGTTTGCAGATGGTAAGCTGTAGCAACCTTATGTTTTACTCCATGTTTATCTAACAATCATTTTAACCACTTGTTAACAAAACAGGTTCTTTCATCACTGATAATAGCTCTTAGGGTTCCAAACCTTGTGAACACGTGTTTCTGCAAGAACTTCATCACAACCTTAGCATCGTTCGTTGGATAAGCTTCAGCCTCGACCTACTTGGACACATAATCTACTGCTATCAATATGTACTTGTGACCAAAAGATGGAGGGAAAGGACCAAGAAATTCAATACCCCAAACATCGAACAATTCTACCTCAATGATATTTGTTCGAGGCATCTTATTTCTATTGGTGACATTTCCAACCCTCTGACATCGATCACAACTCTTTACGTAAGCATATGCATCCTTGAATAGTGTTGGCCAAAAGAATCCAGCTTGTAATACTTTGGCCGCTGTACATGTACCCCCGAAGTGTCCCCCACTTGGAGCTGAGTGACAGTGGTATAAAATCTTCAGTATTTCTTCCTCTGCCACACATCTCCTGATCATCTGATCTGCACACTTTTTAAACAAATATGGCTCTTTCCAGAAATAGTACTTCGCATCGTGAAGAAACTTTTTCCTTTGTTAATACGTTTTATCAATCGGCATCAAACCACAAGCTAAATAGTTAGCAATATTAGCAAACCAAGGAATGTTATGGACATGATTTACCTTCAGTATGTGCTCATCTAGAAATGTCTCCTGAATCGGTACAAGTGGAGAATTTCCCTCTTGCGGCTCCAATCTAGACAAGTGATCTGCTACTTGGTTCTCTACTCCCTTTCGATCTTGAATTTCTAGATCGAACTCTTGAAGCAGTGGTACCCACCGAATCAATCTCGGCTTAGCGTCTTTCTTGGCCAGTAAATATTTAATTGCCGAGTGGTCCGTATAGACAATCACTTTGGTACCTACAAGATAAGATCGAAACTTGTCGAAAGCAAACATAATAGCAAGTAACGCTTTTTCCGTTACCGTATAATTTAGTTGAGCTCCGGTTAGAGTTCGACTTGTGTAGTAGATGGGATGAAAAACTTTGTTCTTTCCCTGGCCCAAGACAGCTCCAATTGTGAAGTCACTTGTGTCACACATCAATACGAATGGCAAATCCCAGTCTGGTGTGACAATTATGGGTGCCGTGACTAATGGACTCTTCAAATCGTTGAAGGCTTTTAAGCATTCCTCATCAAACTTGAATATCGAGTCCTTCTCCAATAATTTGCATAAGGTTTTTGCAACTTTGGAGAAGTCCTTGATAAATCTTCGATAAAAACCGGCGTGGCCCAACAAGCTCCTAACACCTTTTACAGATGTTGGAGGTGGGAGTTTCTTAATAACATCTACCTTTGCTTTGTCTACCTCGATCCCATGTCTCGTTATCCGATGGCCTAGAATAATTCCTTCTCATACCATAAAATGGTACTTTTCCTAGTTGAGTACGAGATTCGTCTATTCGCATCACCTTAGTACCTTAGCTAGATTGGCTAAGCAATCATCGTAAGTATCTCCGAATACTGAAAAATCGTCCATAAAAACTTCCAAATATTTATCAACTATGTCAGTAAAAATAGACATCATACATCTTTGAAATGTAGCAGGTGCGTTACATAAACCAAATGGCATGCGTCTAAATGCAAACGTACCGTACGGGCAGGTGAATGTCGTTTTGTGTTGATCTTCCGGTGCTACTATAATCTGATTATACCCTGAGTATCCATCAAGAAAATAGTAGTAATCTCGTCCTACGAGTCTGTCCAGCATCTGGTCGAAGAATGGAAAAGGAAAGTGATCTTCCCTAGTCGCCTTATTTATCTTTCGGTAATCGATGCAGATTCTCCATCCCGTAATCGTTCTAGTCGGTATCAACTCGTTGTTCTCGTTCTCTAAGACCGTGATACCTCCTTTTTTTGGTACTCACTGGACCGGACTTACGCATGAACTGTCTGAGATGGGATAGATAATACCCACATCTAACCACTTGATGATCTCCTTTTTTACTACGTCTTTCATGATGGGGTTTAGTCTCCGCTGTCCATCTATCGTCCCCTTTTCGCCATCTTATAGGATAATCTTATGCATGCATACAGACGGACTAATACTGCGAATATCGGCTATGGTCCATCCGATAACCTTCTTAAATTGTTTCCAAACTAAGATAAGTTTCTCTTCTTGCTTAGTGGTCAATTCTGCTGAAACAATCACAGGCAGAGTAGAAGCGTTACCTAAATAAACATATTTTAAAGGAGAAGGTAATACCTTGAGTTCTAATTTAGGTGGCTCCTCGATCGATGCTTTTGGCTGGGTGTAATCCCTCTTTTTTAACTCCAAAGATTCAAAACGAGATTACGGATAAAATCCTTTTTGATTAGCTCCTAGCAGAGCCAAGTATTCATCCTCTTCTTCATCATTTAGAGGGTCTGATGTCAGAACTTGTTCCAACGGATCCTCAACAAAGTTGAGTTCCCTCTCCACTATTAAATCCTCTAAATCGAATACTGCGGAATAATCATCAATTGTATCAGGAAATCACATTGACTTAAAAACATTAAATGTTACCTGATCATCCTAAACACGCATAGTCAGCTCGTCCTTCTGCACATCAATAAGGGTCCTTCCATTTGCTAGGAATGGCCTTCCTAGGATGATTGGTACTTTTTTGTCTGCTTCAAAATCTAGAATTACAAAGTCAGCATGGAAGATAAACTTATCTACACGTACCAATACGTCCTCGATTTTTCCTTCTGGATGTGCTAAGGATCGATCTGCTAGTTGAAGCGTAACTGTAGTTGGTCTAACTTCTCCTATCCCCAACTTCCTAAATATTGACATAGGCATCAAGTTGATACTTGCACCTAAGTCACATAATACCTTACCACAATATGTTGCTTCAATATTGCACGGTATGGTAAAACATCCAGGATCCTTCAATTTTGGGGATAGTTTGTCTTAAAGATACGCACTGCATTCCTTCGTCAGAGCTACCGTCTCAAATTATCCAAGTCTTCGTTTCTTAGACAAAATATCTTTCATGAACTTGACGTAGTTCGGCATTTGCTCAAGTACTTCAACCAATAGGATGTTGATATGAAGTTGCTTGAGTACGTCAAAGAACTTCTTGAATTGAATCTCCTACTTCTGCTTCTGAAGTCTTTGAGGGTAGGGTGGTGGTGGTTTCATTACTGGAACTGATTTTGGTTGATTCGTCTTTGGCGGCAATTTTGCACCTAACAAAGTTGTTAGTCAATCAGAATTAGCTGGTCCTGAGGTTACTTTGTCGGGTTTTGCAGATTCTGGTTCTAGTGAAACTGGGATTTCAACACTTGGTTTAACTTCTTCTGAATCTTGAGCGTCAGCTGGCTCCTTTTCAACTTCGATAGTGTTGGGCTCTATTGTCTTTCCACTCCTCAATGTCAACGCTTTACAATGTTCCTTCCCCAGGTTTCTCGGATTCTCCGTATCACTGGGTAAGGTACCCTGTGGTCGGTTCCTAAGTTCAGTTGCAAGCTGGCCTACTTGATTCTCCAAATTCTTCAATGCAGTTGCTTGGCTCTGGATTAAGGCATCATTCTTTACCATGTATGCCTTCAGCAAACTCTCCAAGCTATTGGATGCTTCAGCTTGAACTGGCTTCTGAACTTGTTGCGGGAAATTAGGCGGCTGGGTTGCTCTGGGTTGGGTGTAAGTGGTACTAGTTCCAGCCCCTTGGTTACTACAGAAGAAATTCGGGTGGTTTCTCCATGATGGGTTATAAAAATTTGATTGCAGCCCTTGCCTTCCTCGGTATTGGTTCTGATTACCCATGTAGTATATAGATTCTGGGTTCGACGAACATACTTCAAACAAATGTCCTTCCCCACAATATACACAGGCTATATTTTCAAATTGATTAGGCGGTTGTGCTGCAAAACTATTAGACCCATTAGTAGTAAGATTTTTAAGCATTGAGGATATTGATGATACCTGAGATGCGAGTGAAGTAAGAGCGTCTACTTCATGTATTCCAGCGACTCGTATTCCTACGTTGCTCGACTGGTTGGCCATTGATAATTGTTGCTAGCAATCCTCTCAATAATTTCATAAGCCTCGTTATAATACTTAAAAAAGAGAGCACCGTTAGCAGAGGCGTCCACTACCATCCTTGTGTGAGCATTGAGACCATCATAGAATGTCTCAAGTTGAATGCAATGTGGAATTCCATGATGAGGGCACTTTCGTAATAACTCTTTAAATCTTTCCCATGCCTTATACAAGGACTCATCATCCATTTGGTAGAAGGCAGTGATCTCATTCCTCAGCTTAGTATTCTTGCTTGGCGGGAAATACTTCATGAGGAATCTCTCGGCTAATTCTTGCCATGTAGAAATAGAGTTCGGTGGCAATGAGTTCAACCAGGCATGAGCTCTGTCCCTTAACGAATATGGGAACAACTTTAATCGTAAGGCATCTTGGGGAACTCCGGCTAACTTGAAAGAATCACTCAGTTCCATAAATAGTCTTAAGTAAAGATGAGGATCTTCAGTAGGCATTCACTGAATTGGCCCACTGTCTGAAGCATCTGGAACATGACTGGATTCAGCTCGAATTATTGTGCCTCGATTTTGGGTCTCCTAATACCCGGGTTAAGATCGTTAAATACTGGCACATCATACTGTCGTAAAACTCTATCCCTATCATTAGCAATAAGGATAGGATTCTGAGCAGGGTTTGCTCCGTTTCCTTGATTCATATTCTCGAAGTTCATCTTTTCGGTCCTTCTCTGATTCGCTTGTCTTCTTCATTGTGGAAAGGCTCGTTCTACCTCAGGGTCTACAGGGAGTAAGTCAATAATCTGGTCAATACTCATAAACACCTGAAATAATCATAGAAAAATTAAGTAAGTAAAAATTTCAATAGGAAAATAAATAAACCAAAATGTAAAACAGATTCACAAATAATGGTTTTTGAAAAACAGTCCCCGCAGCGGCGCCAAAAACATAGAACGGTGGAAATGTGCAAGTGTACATAATCGCAACAAGTAATAAAGTGACAAGTAAATGTCGAGTTATTGTACCCACAGGGACTGTAAAAGAATTATTTATGAAAATGATTTCAAACACTTTGGTGAAGGGAAAATATTTGGATTTAAGAAATATTTAAAAATTAAAAAAAAAGTTAAATAAAATAAAATAAAGCTCTAATGCACGATTTCAAAAGCCGATTTTAATCAAGATGATATAATTGTGTTCGATTAATTACATTTCTTACCTTAGAATCATTAAACTTATGCTTATACTTGTTACGAATAAATCACGGCAACTCGGTAATTTGCTAACTTATGAACGTATTTACAAATCAAAAATCCATTCATCTCTTGTACATATTCCTATGTCAATTCGACCTATAAAACAGATTTATAAAAGTAAACATGTTATTGCACATACATACTTATTAAATTAAACAATCTCTCGCACATTCCTATGTCGATTCAAACGATTAATTCAACCTAATAAGCATATAAAAGACTATGTGAGGTAACAAAGTATCCTTACCTTGAAACAGTTTAATTACAAAAATATTGCAAGTTATGCAAGGCATATGTATCGCCAAATACAATGCTAATCTAATCTTCAGCTACCTTAGAAGAATTAAACATGCACTGATTAAGTATTGTGTCTATTAATTACAATTTCAATGTGTTTAAATAATTAACTCTTTAGTTATCTAAACAATTAAAATGCCAGAATAACTTAAGCATGATTTTACTTAATCAAGCATTTTACCGAGACTAATAACAGCATAAACATAATTTTAATAATTTAAAAGGACGAAATGCAATCAACCCAACACAAATTAAATTCAAGCTAAACTGATTAAATTAACCATTCCAATAGCATAAATATTCATAAACATGTTTTTCAAAACAACAACGAAATTTAAAGAGATAGGGAACAAGAAGCAAATCTGGTGTTTCTCCGTGGCTTGACTGATTGCTCCGTTCTTCATCCTCCGTTGTCCTCGGCTATCAAGGTGGCTTATGAACACTCTAATTGCTGCTCAATGATGGCTGAAGAAGACCCCTTTTCCAAAGGGAGAAATCGGCACAAGAGCAAGGAAATAGGAAAATGAAAAGTTGAGAGAAAGTGAAAGAGGAGAAGAGAGAATGAAATGTGAATGAGGGATGAGGGATGCTTTGGATGATCAGCCAAGGGAGGTCTTTATAGCTGAATGTGGCAGCTGAAATTTGCTAAAAATAGCAGCCAAAGAGCCATGCTTTTGCCAGCCACCTATGTGGCAAAGTTAATGGCTTCAACTTTGCTAAATATGGCTTGGGACAAATCTACAAAACCACTAATTGCGGAAGGGGTTGAATGCAACTTTGACAAGTCTTCAAGGGCCTCTTTGCAAGCTTAATTAATCAGCTAATAAGCTGATTTGGGTCAGCATATGGACGGTTTGGGCCACCCAAATCTTTGATCGGTTTGGTTCAATCGATTTGGTTCAACTGGTGCGGTTCAATTGGGCCCTTTTTCCATAATTAATTAAGATTAATTTATTTAGCCCAAACTAATTTAAGAATAAATTAAAATTAATTAATTTATTATTTAATACACATATTTTGACCATCTTAGGCTGGAAATTATTTCGCCTTGTTACTTCGAATTGCTTCTCAGTTTTGTTCTTCGAACAATGTCTACCGAGCCAATTTTCACCCTTTATGCGAATCTGTCGAAAATAGTCAAAATAACTCAAAAATTAACTATAAAATTAATTAAAATTAATGATGTTCATATTTTTAACAGAATTTATTTAATTATTTTTCGACAAGAATGTAACTGAAATAGCATGATTTTAAGTTAAAAAGGGCATGTAAAAACACGTAAATTTTCGTGTTTCCAATAAGCTACAACTTTACCTTTCTGCATTAAAAAACAACCCAAACCGTTAAGCGAAGCATCGCTATAAATCACAAATTCTTTGTCAGGCTCTGGCTGAATTAACATAGTAGCATCGGCTAACATCACTTTCAATTGATTGAAACTCTACTGACATTTATCTTACCAAACAAACTTCACATCTTTCTGAAGTAACTTCGTCAACGGTAAGGCAATCATTGAAACCCTTTAACGAAATGTCTATAGTACCCGACCAAGCCCAGAAAACTTCTAATTTCTATGAAATTTTTCAGAGGCTTCCAATCTAAACTATTTTATATTTTACTCGAATCTACTCGTAAGCCATCTAGCATCTGCTGATACTACATGACCCAAAAATCTGACTTCTCGAATCTAGAACTCACATTTATTGAATTTTGTGAATAATTGTTTCTCGCGCAAAGTCCGCAATAGAATACTAAAATATTGGGCTTGCTCAATCTCATCCCTCGAATAAATCAATATATCATCAATGAAAACCACAACAAACTTGTCTAAAAGAGATCGAAATATTCTATTCATCAGATCCATAAATACAGTAAGTGTATTCGTTAAACCAAACAGCATAACTAAAAATTCATAATGTTCGTACCTGGTTATGAAAGTTGTTTTTGGCACGTTTGAATCTTTAACCTGAAGTTGATAATATCTAGAGCAGATATTGATTTTAGAAAATACCGTCGCACCTTTCAATTGATCAAAAAAATCATCAATATGAAGCAACATATATTTGTTCTTGATTGTGACTTTATTAAGCTGCCGATAATCAATGCACAAACGTATCAATCCGTCTTTTTTCTTAAAAAATGACACAGGTACACTTCAAAAGAGAAACACTAGGTCGTACAAACCCTCGATTTTCCAACTCCTATAACTATGCTTTCAACACTTTTAACTTAGTCAGTGCCATTCTATATGGAGAAATCGATACCGGAGAAGTTCCCGATACTAATCAATAGCAAATTCAACTTCTATAACTGACAGTAACCCTAGAACCTCTTCAAAATATACATCCGTGAAATCACAAATAGTTAGAACTAATTCCAACTTCAATTATGAAGCTCTGGTATCTAGCATATAAGCTAAATACGCCTCGCACACTTTACGAACAAATTTTTGAGCTGCCGAGCAGATATTATATTGGTGGCACTGTCAAATCAATTTGATTCAACTTTAACTGTTTCACCATTCTGACATTTCAAAATAATCTATTTTCTTCTACAGTTCACGACCGTATCATGCAAAGTCAACCAGTCCATGTCGAGAATCACGTCAAATTCATCAAATGACAATAGCATCAAGTCAGCCGAAAAATTGCAATCCTAAATTTTCAGTGGACAATTTCTACAAACTTTATCAACTATCACATACTGACATATCAAATTAGTTACTTTGACTACAAATTTAGTTGACTCTACTAATATTTTTGTATCCATTACTAATGTAATGCATATGTATGAGTGTGACAACCCCAGTTCAATCAAAGCATAAATAGTAACATCGAAAAGAGAAAATGTCCTTCGAATCTTCTTTGAAGAATAGTGGAAATGCGGGAGTTAGTCGAAATGGCACAAAGGACATTGTAGTTCAGTCAGAGGCACGAGCACGAGCTAGGGCTTATGTAATTCAACCTTACTAATGCAATGCATATGGACGACTACGGAATTCTTTTATCTTCTTTAAAGGAGAGAAGAACGATTTTCCCAATTGTCTTTTACTTGAATCCCAAACTTTTGAATTTGCCTTTTTCTTTGATTTGCTAAGATCTTCCGCTTTTTGTGGTTTTTCTACTAGTACTACTTTCAGCTCCAATATCCCGACAAGTAATTAGATGTCTTCCTTCAAGCCCTCTTCGAATCGGGAACACATAAGCACTGCTGACGAGAAGCATTCTCTAGCATACTTACTGAGTTGGACGAACTCTCTTTCATATTCAACGAAAATTCTATGGTCTTGCTTCAGTTTAAGGAACTCTTTCCGCTTTTTGTCGAGATATCGTTGATTGACATATTTCTTTCTAAACTCAGTTTGGAAAAGGTCCCAACTTACACGATCTTTCGATACCACCACTATCAAGGTATTCTACCACTGATGTGCTTCGTCTTTTAACAAAGAAACTGCACACTTCGAACAATCATTAGGACAACATGACAACTCATTGAAAACTCTGGTAATATTTTCTAACTAGAATTCAACCTTTTTTGGATTGTCCTCAACCTTAGCTCATAATTCTTCAGCCCCTTATTTGTGAATTTTGTCAACAGGAGGCTTGTTTACATGTACTTGTTCCATACCTTGAGGAATAGGGGGAGTTGGTTATGGTATGAGAGTGGGCGAAGGTCGTTAAGCCATCAAATTGGTTCGCTAAAGTTAGTAAATCATTCTAACATTAAATGGAAGAAAGCTTCACGTGCCTTACTTCCATAGCCCCCCAAATACGGGCTCACTCTAAACTGTTCCCTGTATGGAAGCTGTAATATTACTCTCAGCTTCATCTGAATTAGCTCGATTATGTTCAGATGCCATCTTTTATCTATATCAATAACAAAATCAATTTTTTAAGTCAGGAGAGTAACACCCCAAACCCAGCCTAGAAGTTAGACCCGAGTCTGGCATGTCACATTGAAGTGTTTTTGCGAAAACCTTGTTTTCATTGAAAACCCTTCTAAAGAAAAGTTAAGTAAAATCCAGTTTGCTTTCAAAACGAGGTGTAGCCAAAAACCATTTCCTTGTTACTATGTAAAAATTTCCTTTGACAGCGGAAGCTCGTTCTTTGAAACACAATTATTTTCAAAAACTTGAAATATGCTTAAAAGAAATAAATTCAGGTTTCGTTTCAAAATTACAATGCATAGTGGAAGTAATGTAATAATAACTAGAGGGAAAACCTTATTACAATCCAAACCAAAATAATTTCAAAATACTTGGAATTTTAAAGAAAATCCAAATAATAATATCTTGCTAGCTGGCCACCTCTGAGTCCCTCCATCCGTCGAACCGCCTACCAAGGATCACCTGAGAAAAATAAAAGAGAGAATGAGTTTTCGAAAACTCAGTGTGTACGAACCTCATCAAACAAATAGCATACATATCATATTATTAACATAACAATATCATACATGCAATGCTGTGCAAACCCTCCCCAAATAATCCATCCAGTATACATCATCTCTGTCCTGCCGAAACACATCTGTAGGGATTTCTAAATCGACCCACCCATCTGATACACATCAAGGGTAGCCCGGTTGCGATACTACCAAACGTTGCAGCAAAGCTGCTAATCATATAATAGGCTTAAAAAGCCATCGGTGGATCCATAGTTGTCAAGCAACCATGCGATCCTTATATACTTCCTCCGTTCCACAATTCCCAACCCATATGCAACCCAAATAGAATATCATATGAATGCAGCAAATGTACATGTAACATCCATAAATCTTACATTCAACACATAGGGGTATTTTAGTCATTTCACAAATTATGGGTATTTTGGTAATTCTACCCTACAGGGGTATTTTAGTAATTCTTAACAGTATGAGTCATAATTATGAACCTTGGCCCGTCAACAAGTCCTCGCGGCTAAAGTGAATAGACACTACGCACCAGGTAGGATTCCAGAGAAGAGGAGGTGGGTCACTAGGACCGCTTAACTACCAAGCTCTCCCTAGATCCAATCCTAGACATGCATATGTCCATTGCCACACTCTACCCTAGCGACTTGTCCACGCATGTTTGATTATTAATTTAAGTTTTATGTTGTTTAAGAATTCATCAGAACTAAGCCTAAAGTCCATTCAAACCCTAGCATGCATTTCTAAAATCCCTTAAGGCCCACTAAGCCCAATCATTAAGCCCAATCATGTATATGTAGCCCATTAGGCCCGATCATAATCAAATCATACAACCATCCATATCAATCCATCATTCAATTTCACATATCAACTTTTGCAGATTTGGGCCCACGAGCTCGACAGGCCCATTTAGCCCTTTTTGGCCCGATTGGCCAAACAGTTGCCCAAGACCATGAGATTGCTCTTTTGGTCTCGGTAGTCGTATCGGTGTTCCAACACGAATTTTCACGCGCTCGTGTGGTTGCCGGTGCCAACCTTTTGGCGTTTTGGCTTTTCGGTATTTCAGTTTTTCGGTATCTCGGCTTTTACCGATTTGTCGTGTGTGAAGTGTATGTACACACCTGGTAAATGAGACGTGTTACACTATCCTCAGCCTTGAACCTACAACCAATACCAACCTCCAATCAATCACACACTTAACCACAATATTTACCAAAAACCGAAGCCTTACCAAACCTTACCGCGTGCCATCAGTCCTAATAGCCCTTCCTTAGCTACTACTCACGAATATCCCCTAGATCTGCATCAATCTTAATCGTTAAAGACAAAATAATAGGTGACTTGTATCCACTTAATTCACCCTTTCCCTTACTATAAACTATTCGGCCAACTTATCCCAAAATCAAGAACACTTACCCAAAAGCCGAAACGTATGGATAGCTTTTTGGCAGAGACTTGTAGATTCAAGCTTGATTCTGATTTTTCCAAGATCCGATCCACCAAAAATCAAAGGAATGATGACAGCACGACAGAGATTTGGTCACTAGAGTATTCGGCACAAGGTTTGGGGCGATGAAGAAATCGGCTCCAAGAGCAAAGGTTTTCGGCTTTTGCAGTCACGAATATTCAGTCCCCAACAATTGAGATGAGGGTGGGACGGCACAAGTAATGGAGAAAGAAGAGAATGATATTCGATTTAAGGTTTTAGGAGAGAAGAAAAGAAAACACATAAGAGGCGTGGTTTAGAATAGAAAAAGTGAAAGAGAATTCGGCAGAGCACTATAGTTGCCAAAATAGCACAAAGGGAATTCCAATTGCCGAAATAGCAAAGAGGGAATTCGGCACCCCCTATTTATACACAAAACTGAAACTCTGTCTACCCCCCCAAAATCCTAATCGGCTCCAACTCTTCCCCATCTCATCTCCTCATTTTTCTCCCTGAAAACTCCCCAATCCTTTTCCTAAATTTTCTCTTTTGATCACCCTCCTTAGAGTCCATCATCACACCACTTCCAACCTTCTAGAAGGCCAAAATTAAACTCCTCAAAAAAAAAAAACTAAGCTAGGATCCGAACCTAGGATCTCCTTGCTAGCCCATAACGCCACCTTTCTATACCCTAAGTGGCATCACTTAGCCACTCCACTACAAGGCTCTTTGATGCCATTTTTCCCTAATTTTATTTAAAAGCCCAACTACTCACTGCCCTGGTTTCTTTAATAATTAATTAAAAATTCATTCTCCTCAAAGTTCGAACCTAGCACTTCTCCAACACCCCTAGACACTCCAAGTTTATTAAACCCTTAAAGCCAACATGTCATTTGTCATTTTCTTGCTAAAAAAAAATTTATTAGACCCAAAGCCCAAAGCCCAATTCATCTAGGCCCAAAATTTGGGGCATTACAATTCTACCCCCTTAAAGAAATTTCGTCCTCAAAATTTCAATCTAACTATTAATCGCACCGCTTAAGTCACACCACTATACTTTCGCTACGCACTCTGATTTTCATAACACTAACACACTTTAACTCTGATTGAACCCTCTTAGACTTACCAAAAAAAACCTACCCACTGGAGCAGATAAACATTGCACGCATACAGTTTCTATACCCAAAATTTTGCATCCACACAAAACATACCTGTTATCAAATTTAGGCCTCCCCGTCTTCTCGGTGACGAGCAGCATAAACCAAAGCTGGCTGCCTCGCCTTAGTATGACCTGCACCTCTGCCTGGTGCTCCACGTCCACGTCCATTGCCATTATCACCCCTGGCCTGCCCACGGTCCCTAGGCGGTAGCTAATCACCTCTTGGTGGCTGAACATTACCCCGCCCACCTGAGCCGGCAATTTAGGGCAATTCCTGATCCTATGCTCCATAGATCCACAAGCTAGACAAGCTCCTATCTTCCTCGAACACTCGCCTGTATGACCTTTGTAACACCTCAAACCCGGCCTAGACGTTATGACCAGATCTAGCATGTCACATAGAAGGGTCATTTAAAAACAGCTTATTCATTAAAAGTTCATATCCTTTTTGAAACATTGAGCTTTGTTGGTTGTGAAATTCAGATTTGCTTTTATGGTATTATTGTAAAAACGTTATTATTATTACCAAAAACTTTGTTTATAAGAGAAATTAGATTTAGTGAATTGCGATATTGTGATATTTTGAAAACAGTTATTAACTTTTTAAGAAAACCCATAGTTTAATCATTTATAGTTTGATTATAACTGAAATGAAAGTTTAAAAGAAAATTAAATCCAATGGCCTTAGTACAAAAAAACCAAACCCAAATTAAAAATAATCTTAAAACGAAGCAAATCGGAAATTTTAAAGTTTGTGAGAAGTACTCCGATGTATGGCCACCACAGAGTCCTCCGCAGCTCCAAATCCTCTAACGCTGGGGATCACCTGCACGGTTAAAGCAAAGGGATGAGTTACGAGAACTCAGTGTGTAATCCCCTAATCGGTCATTAACTGGGCCCAAGCCCATACAGAAGCAGACTGGGCCGAGGCCCTATTTAGTGACAATTTGGGCCTTAGCCCCATAAACATGATAATGCAAACAGAGAATGCAACCCAACCCAATAATCCATCCGCTACATACCCCCGTACCAACCCTACACACCTGTGGGGACCAAGTCAACCCACCCAACCCTACACACCATATGGCAGACAAGCTGCTAATCACGGAATTTGTGGCGGAGCCACCAGAATAATAGAATATACATGGCATAGCCACCAGACAGAATGTGGGAGAGCCACCAAAATACACTTCCTCTGGTCATCAAACCCAACCCCAAGCAACATATTATAAATGCAACGCATCATATGTACAAAAATGTAAATAAAGAATATACAAGATAACCAACCATAATTAAGGGTATAACGGTCATTTACCCTCCGGAGGTATTTCGATAATTTACCCTCTAGGGGTATTTTGGTAATTTACCCTTCAAGGGTATTTTAGTAATTTTCCCTCCAAGGGTATTTTGATAATTTTATCATCTAACGGCCTTTCCGAAGGCCTACTGTTGCCTCGAGCGACACATGACCCTTTTTGGGTCTCTACGGAACTATTTGGCCTGAAATCCATTTTAGGCCCAAACGGGCCCACACGCTCGTGTGGCCCATTACACGTAATTTTGGTCTCAGATTTTCAGATTTTGCAACTGCACTTATCCTTTGACAGTTTTACACCAATTTCGCCCGAGTGGGCCGGTTAGCCCATTGGGCCTATTTGGCCCGTTTCGGCCCGATTTGGCCCGTTACAGCCTTAGTTTTGCGAGAGTGCTCCTGACACTCTCAATGACTTACCGTCAATATTCATGTTTCGGTTTCCAGTACGAGCACTCGCACGCACGAGTGGTCACAGATGCCGATTTTCTAGCTTTTCAGCTTTTGGCCGAGTCACAGAACAACACATGCAATTATCTAGTTTGGTGTGAGATTACACAACTGATTACGAGTTGTACTGAATAATCACGAGCGCCGTCATCTTCACTAGAGCGATCAAACTGCGATTTTCCCAGTTAAACCAAAGTTATCTAAGCAGAGATAATGATGCAAATGGGCCTAAGGCCCATTCTTGGCCCAAATGGGCCCACACGCTCGTGTGGCCCATTTAGCCCAAATCTAGCCACAGATATGAGATTCACATAGTCTAATCCAACATCTACTACACAATCATGCAACTTATTCATATGGGCCCACTTGGCCCAAGGCAGTCTAGACTCATGAGGGCCTCAACTATCGCGTCGAAGCTCCCACACGTGCACTCATGTGGCTACCATTGCCGTGTGACCGGCTTTTCAGTATTTTTCGCTCTACAGCTAGAGTAGTGTGAAATACACACCTGATAGGAATTTGGACTTGATCCCCGCTCCGAACACTCCTATGCCCAAACGCCAACCCAGGTATGCTTACTCTCCTCATAGATTGCTCTATTTAAAGCCAGCTTCTCACCTTCCCTTTTTCTAGCTTTCCAATGTGGGATCCCTCCTTTAGCAGAGTTTAAATCTAGCACAAACTCTGGCCATCCCAACTTAGCAAAATAAATATCCCTTTTTGCTTGCGATAAGATTCGAACTCAGGCTCCCCTGTAACTTAATCCACGCTGCTATCCACCTTATCAACTAGCTCTTTGTGTCTATAATCATGCGCAACTAAATATAGATCTATGGGCCAAAGTCTAAGTTCACTTAAAATAAATCAAAATGAAATCCAAGCGCCAAGACTTGAACCTTGGACCCCTTGCTTCCTTGTTGCGTCATTCCCTTGTCTCTTATGTGGCGTCATTTTCCACTAGACCACAACCCCTTTTGTGTCATTTTTCTCCACATTTTATTCTTAAAGCCTACTTATTAACTCCCAGGATTTTATTCCCCTAAAACCAAAATTTTCCTAAAGCCCAAGTTTGATCATGGGACTTTATAGAAGCCCTCTAACCTTCCAAAATCACTCACCTAATAGGTCCAACTTGCATTAGTGTCGTTCTCTTGTTCTCAAAAATTTTAAATGCTCCCCTGGCCAAGGCCCAATGGGCCCAATTCTACTAGGCCCAAATTCGGGTTGTTACAAATTTTTCCACAATCAGCACAAGGTGGCACCCCTAGATTAGCAGCAGGGGGCCCCGCTCCAACTGGCCCATCAACACTGGCCTTAGCTCTAGGCCTTTGCCCCGCACCAGAAGACTCAGCCTCCCTTTTATTCTTACCTTTCTCTTTCTCCTGATTTAGGCGCTCAGTGCGCTTCACCTCCTTTGCCACCTTTTCTTTTTCAACCAACTCCGAGAAAACTCACTCTCTCTGAGGAGCTATCAACACACTGAGGCTATCCCTAAGCCCACCCTCAAACCTTATGCAACGCTCATAGTCCGTTGCCACCATAACTCTTGCATACCTACTAAGGCATAAAAATTCTGCCTCATACTCAGCCACAGATTTGTTCCCCTTGATCTAGTTCAAAAACTCCTTCCTTCTAGCATCAACATAGCTTGCACCAACGTACTTCCCTTGAAACGCAGTTTTGAAAAACTCCCAAGTGATCTGCTCAGGTTGGGTACCCTCTTTCACTGTCAACCACCACTGATATGCTTCCTCCCTAAGCAGCGACACTGCCCCTTTCAACTTTTGCTCAGGTGAGCAGTCCAAATCCTCCATTATCCTCTCAGTGGCCTCCATCCAGTATTCAGCCACGTTAGGAGCCACACTAGCAATACCTTTAAAGACTTCAGCCCCATTAGATCGTAGTGGCTCTAAATCCGACCCATGACTACCTGTACCATTATTGGGCCCAGCGACCCTTTCCAAAATCCTCAGCATTTCCTGTGACAATGCGTCATCCCCCGTAGCCCGATCATACGGTCCAATCTCAGCCTCAGGTGAGGCCGGAGCCTCTCCTACTTCAACGTTGGGCATATGGCCTGATGCCGACAATCTAGCCCTAACACTTCCATGGCCTTTGCCGTGACCCCTTGCACCTCTTCTAGTGCTCATCGTTGATTCTCGTATTATCTGGATTAGGAATTTTATGAAATTTTAGTTAGTTTCAGCAATTAAGCCGATGTTTTATGATAGTATCAAGAAAAGAGGTTGTTTTCGCAGTCGTAAATCCTCTACAGTCTCAGTTCTCTACAGTATGAGTCTTCATTACAAACCTTGGCCCGTCAACAAGCCCTTGCGGCTAAAGCGAACAGACACTACGCACCAGGTAGGATTCCAGAGAAGAGGAGGTGGGTCACTAGGACCGCTTAAGTACCAAGCTCTCTAGAACGGTGGAAATGTGCAAGTGTACACAATCATAAGAAGTAATAAAGTGACAAGTAAATGTCGAGTTATCGTACCCATAGGGACTGTAAAAGAATTATTTATGAAAATGATTTCAAACACTTTGGTGAAGGGAAAATATTTGGATTTAAGAAATATTTAAAAACTAAAAGAAAAACAAAGTAAAATAAAATAAAACAAAGTTCTAATGCACGATTTCAAAAGCTGATTAATCAAGATGATATAATTGTGTTGGATTAATTACATTTCTTACCTTAGAATTATTAAACTTATGCTTATACTTGTTATGAATAAATCACATCAACTCGGTAATTTGCTAACTTATGAACATATTAACATGTTATTGCACATACATACTTATTAAATTAAACAATCTCTCGCATATTCCTATGTGATTCAACTGATTAATTCAACCTAATAAGCATATAAAAGATCATGTGAAGTAACAAAGTATCCTTACCTTGAAACAATTTAATCACAAAAATCTTGCAAGTTATGCAAGGCATATGTATTGCCAAATACAATGGTAATTTAATCTTCAGCTACCTTAGAAGAATTAAACATGCACAGATTAAGTATTGTGTCCATTAATTACAATTTCAATACGTTTAAATAATTAATTCTTTAGTTATCTAAACAATTATAATGCCAGAATAACTTAAGCATGATTTTACTTAATCAAACATTTTACCGAGGCCTATAACAGTATAAACACAATTTTAATAATTTAAGAGGACGAAATGCAATCAACCCAACACGAATTAAATTCAAGCTAAGCTGATTAAAATAACCATTTCAATAGCATAAATATTCATAAACATGTTTGTCAAAACAACAACGAAATTTAAAGAGATAAGGAACAAGAAGCAAATCCGGTGTTTCTCCGTGGCTTGACTGATTGCTCTGTTCTTCGTTCTCCGTTGTCCTCAGCGATCAAGGTGGCTTATGAACACTCCACTTGCTACTCCAAATGGCTGAGAAAACACCTCTTTTCCAAGAGGGGAAATCGGCACAAGAAGGCTTGGTTTTGGTGGAGAAAAGGAGAGAAATGGAGAGAAGAGAGAATGAGAGAGCGAATGAGAAATGAAGGATTTGAGGGATGATTGAGGGATTAGCAAGGGGTGGTATTTATAGCTGACTATGGCTGCTAAAAATAGCAAATATTAGCAGCCAAAGAGACCTCCCTTGGTCGGCCGTCTATGTGGCAAAGTTGATGGTTTCAACTTTGCTAAATATGGTATGGGCAAATCTACAAAGCCGGTTTGGTTCAACTGATGCAGTTCAATTGGGCCTTTTTCATAATTAATTAAGATTAATTTATTTAGCCCAAATTAAATTAGGAATAAATTAAAATTAATTATATTATGATTAAATATTCATAATTGGACCGTCTTGGGCTGGAAATAAATTTGCCTTGATACTTCCAATTGCTTCTCGGGTCTATTCTTCGAGCAGTGTCTACTGAGCCAATTTTCGCCCTTTGTACGAATATGTCAAAAATAGTCAAAATAAATCAAAATTAACTATAAAATTAATTAAAATTCATCACTTTCATATTTTTAGCACAATTTAATTATTTTATAATATTTAACTATTTTTCGACAATAATTTAATCGAAACTGCATATGTAACACCCCAAACCCGGCCCATACACCACGACCGGATCCAGTATGTTACTTGGGAAGATTTTTATAAAACCTCGCAACCATCAAAGAATCTGAACACATGTTTCCCACGTTGAACACATGGTCAAAGCTGACCCACCGCAGCACGCGTCGGAACTCGAGCTGGCCCATCAAACCTAGGCCTTTTTTTTAAAACCCCCATATGCTTCCGTCGACCCAAAACTTCTCTTGTTTTTACCCCAATCTTTATCCTTATCCTGTCTCTCAGTCCGCTTTACCTCTTCAGCTATTTTATCCATTTCAACCAGAATAGCAAAATCTCTTTCCCGCTGCGGAGCTATCAGTACCCTCAACTCATCCTGCAGCCCATCTTCGAACCGCACGCAACTATCATAATCAGTCGCCACTATTCCTCGGCCATAACGGCTCAAATGCAGAAATTCCGCCTCATACTCAGCTACGAATTTACCCCCTTGTACCAAATTCAGGAATGCTTTCCTTTGAGCATGCACATAACTTGCCCCAACGTATTTCCCTTGAAATGCCGTCTTAAAGAAATTCCAATCAATATGGTCCACAGGAGTACCCTCTCTCACTGTAAGCCACCACTGATATGCCTCATCTCAGAGAAGAGACACCGCTCTTTTCAATTTCTCCGCTGCCGTGCAGTCTAGATAATCCATAATCCGCTCGACTGCCTCCAGCCAATATTCAGCTACGTTTGGGGCCACGGCAGAGATGCCCCTAAACATTTTAGCTCCATTTGCCCGAAGTCGCTCAGGAATAGACTTTTGAGACACTGCCCCAGTGCCTGCCCCAACAACTCGCTCCAGAACCCGCAACATCGCTTGAGACAAAGCATCATCTCCACCAGTTCTTTCTTGAGACCCCGCTTCTGCCATAGGTGATGCTGGCAGTTCTCCTCCAAGTTCATGTTCTACTTTCGAGAACTTAGCCTCAACACCCCGGCCTCTACCACGGTCGCGTGTACCATGTCCACGCCCTTTAGCACTCATGTCTATCGAGTCGTTTTAATCTGGTTACAAATTTTATGCATTAGCACTTCTTTCCACTGTTGATTAATGAGTAGTTTTATGAGAATAAAGTTATAAGTACTTTTTCGCAAATCATTCGTATACCTAAAGGTTTCCATCTCTAGAGTAGAGTTCCTTAATTCTAGTTTTCATAAAACATCATAACTACTTCATGCAATTCACCCAATTTAGTCAGAAAACTTACCGTACAGACTTGGTGCCGGAGACTCGGGTGCCAAGCTTCTAGAAAACTTGCATACATATATATATATATGTATATTTCTAAATCACTTTTAGACCAACTTCAGAAAATGTTTTGAGCCCAAAACCCATGGACGAGTTTTTAAACCAGGCTCTGATACCAAAATTGTAACACCCCAAACCTGACTCATACACCACGACCGGATCCAATATGTTACTTGGGAAGATTTTTATAAAACCTCGCGACCTTCAAAGAATCTATAGTCCCTTTTGGAAACTCCAAATTTAGTAGTTGTTTGAAACTCAGTAAACTATTTAAGGAAAATCTTAATTAGCCTATTCCTTGTGTTTAGGTGTCAGTGTCATTGAAAACACATGTTGTTACATTGAATTAATCTAGAAGTTTGTCGTCATAATCCGTTACAAAATTTGTTAATTAAGTAGTGAAAAACTTCCATTTGCTTTTTGTAAAGAAAACGTCTTATCAATTATTTTGTATTCAAAATGTCGAAAGTTTTAAACCGTAATTAAACCAAATTAATAGTGGCCTTATTACATAACAGGATCAAAAAAGAAGAAATTAAAGAAAAGTAAAGTTCTTTTAATAAAACTGTGCATGGCCACCTCGTAGATCTCTCCGGCCCAAATCCACTGCACTATGTATTACCTGCAAAGATGTTAATCAAACAGAGTGAGTCAAAAAGACTCAGTGTGCAATTGCCAAGCACCACCACTGGGCCCGAGCCCATTCATATACCATCTGGGCCTTAGCCACCTTACATAACCATATTGAGCGAAGCCCATTCGGAATCAGTTTGGGCCTTAGCCCTACAGCACAGTATAGCAGATATCATATGCAAAATGATGCAAAACCCAACCCAACATAAATATCCATCCGCTACAAACCACCCGTTCTCGCCAAACACACCAATGGAGATTTCTACAATCGACCCTCACCGCTACACACCATCGATGGCAGTCATGCTGCAGTCAGCTGCTCATCACCAAAATATGTGGCTTAGCCACCGATATTATGTGACAACGTCACCGAAGTATGTGGCAGAGCCACCGAAATAATGTGACAACATCACCGGAGTATGTGGCATAGCCACCGAAAACACTGCCCCTTTCATCATTATCATATCCTCATGTCCATGCAACATATAATCATAGTGGTATGAATGCAACATATAACAGCATACGTAAAATATTCAAAGCATACATATATTCATGCCAACGACAATATTTATAAGGCATAATCAGAGAATATCTCACCTGGTATTATGATTTTTACCCTCTATGGGTAACACAATAGCTATTACTACATTTTCTGGCTTTCAAACAGCACATATACTTATTATAACAGACAAAAGAAGGTGTGGGAATTACACACATGTAAACGCAAGGAACTACACTTTCAATCTCGTTGACACCCTCACTCGCAGGGATAATAACGATCTGCCTATCTTGATCTAAAGTCGGCCCACAACCTGGTGGAAAATCCCGAACGGCTGACACTGCACGCCGTTTGAAGTTAGGGGCAGGGACTATGAGTCCAACCCCCTCCCTTACTTGGCTGGTATTCGAATCCATGAAAAGGTCTTGATCAAGAAACCGGGTTAAAGCATTGAAGAAGATGAAAGAGAAAATAGATGCTCAAAATGAAGAAGTTTCTTACCTAAATCGGCAGAAACCGAAAGCTAACAGACTTGGATTAAAAAATCGATTGAGTCCCTACACAATCACCATATTAGAATCGGTTCCCCAAATAGATTAAAAAGGAATGCCATTTCGGCCAAACAAGTTGATAAGCACCCCCTACCTTGATCAACCAACACCCTGCTTCTTGGTATTCGGCCTTAGCAGTGATATCGATTACACCCCAGAAGATTTGGCTATGTCGAAAAGTAAAACAAAGCAGCACCGATTTGCATTGACAAGAAATCAAAAGTTCAGTTAGAGAAGAAGGGTATAGAGAATAGAGAAGAAAATAGAAGGAAACTGAAAGAAAAGATTCGTCTTTCAACAAAAGCAAGGAGAAAGGGATTCATTACCTTCAACAGTCGAATACCCGAGCAAACCTGATTCACTTGACCAAATGAGTTATTCATCCTAAGAGAGAAAAAGAAGATGTTAATAGGGATGGTACAAAGTTCGGCTAAAGAAGAAGATATGCTTGAGAGATGGTTCGGCTAAAACGAAAATGGTAGAGGGGAAGAAGAATTTCGGCTTAACAAAGGAGGGGATAATAGGAGGGTTCGGCTCAAGAGAAATGAAGTGTAGAATGAGTATAAAACAAAAGAAAATGAAGGTTGTAAAAGTAGGAAACTGAAATGGCTGCTACCCAATGACGCCACATCTCTGCACCTTAAGTGGCATCTCCATGCCACTTTACCACTTCACTTCTTGTGCCAACAAACACAAATAATGGTCCTTAAGGCCTATCCCAGCTAGCTCTCCCCTAAGGTGCCCAAAAATAAAATTTTTACCAGGGCTCCAGCTTAACCCCGACCCTTCCCGGGGCCCCCAAACATACCAAATTAACAGTCAAAGCATATCAAACGCACAGAAACATAATACATGCAAAGCCCCTAATTCCCGGATGTTACAGTTCTACTCCCCTTAAAGAAATTTCAGCCTCGAAATTTACCTGGTCAAAAGAGGTGAGGGTATTACTGACGTATAACATCCTCTGGCTCCCATGTGGCTTCCTCTGAACCGTGATTCTGCCACAAAACCTTAACCAATGGAACTGTCTTTCTCTGCAACACCTTAACATCTCGGTCTAGGATTTGCACTGGTTCCTCCTCAAATGATAAATCAGGTCTCACTTCGATTTCCTCTACTGGCACTACGTGAGATGGATCCGAACGGTAGTGCCTTAACATCGAGACATGGAATACATCATGTATCTGTCATAATTCCAGAGGTAACTTGAGCTGATACGCCACTGGTCCCACTCATTTCAACACTCGATAAGGCCCAATGAACCTGGGGCTCAACTTGTCCTTCCGTCCAAACCTCAAAACTTTCTTCCAAGGTGAAACTTTCACACGATCACCCACTGCAAATTCTATATCCTTACGCTTTAGATCAGCATAGGATTTCTGCCTGTCGAACGCTTCCTTTAACCGAGTTCGAATCAACTTAACTTTTTCCTCTGTGTCCAAAACCAATTCCGGACCCAACACCTGAAGCTCACCCAACTCTGTCCAGCAAGTAGGAGTACGACACCTCTGCCCATACAGCGCTTCATAGGGCGCCATCTGAATACTAGATTGGTAGCTGTTGTTGTATGCGAATTTTGCCAACGGTAGAAACTCCTCCCAACTACCCCTGAAGTCAATGACACAACCTCTCAACATATCTTCCAAGATCTGAATTACCCTCTCAGACTGACCATCAGTCTGTGGATGAAATGCTGTACTGAAGTCCAGTCTTGTACCCAGTGCCTGATGCAACGCCTTCCAGAATCGTGACGTAAACCTAGGGTCTCTGTCTGATATGATAGACATTGGTACCCCATGCAACCTCACAACCTCTACTACATATAGCTTGGCTAACTTCTGCAGTGAATAATCAACCCTAACTGGTATAAAGTGAGCGGACTTCGTCAACCAATCCACAATTACCCACACTGCATCTTCATTAGTAGGCGTAAGAGGTAGCCCACTAACAAAGTCAATCGTTATTCTTTCCCACTTCCACTGTGGAATCTTCACAGGCTGCAATAATCCCGAAGGTAGCTGATGCTCTACTTTCACTTGCTGACACGTCAAGCACTTACCCAGAAACTCGATAATTTCTCGCTTCAATCTAGGCCACAAGAACTATTCACACAGATCTCGATACATCTTACTTCCACCAGAATGCATAGCGTATGGGCTACTATGCGCTTCCTGCAGAATCTTCTATCTCAACTCTACATCCCTTGGCATACAAGCCTTTCCATGAAAGCACAAAACCCTATCACTGCTCAAACCGAAATCTTCTGTCTCACCCCTTGCCGCTAACTGAAACTTAAAACTTAGTGCTTCATCTGATAACTATTTCACTTTTATCTGACTGACCCAAGAAGGCTTCACTTGAAGTTCAGCTAACAAGCTTCCATCGTCATACAAACTGAGATGCGCAAACATTGCCCTTAAGTCTGATATTACCTTACGGCTCAACGTGTCTGCCACTACGTTAGCCTTACCCGGGTGGTACTCGATCGAGCAGTCATAATCCTTTAACAACTGAATCAACCTCCACTCTCTCAAATTCAACTCCTTCTAAGTGAGGAGATATTTCAAACTCTTGTGGTGGGTGTAGATAATGGACTTCTCCCCATACAGGTAGTGTCTCCAGATCTTCAGAGCGAACACTACTGCAGCCAACTCCAGATCATGCGTGGGATAGTTCATCTCATGCGGTTTTAATTGTCGAGACGCATACGCAACTACCTTCCCATCTTGCATCAACACACACCCTAACCCCGTGTGTGAAGCATCATAATAGACAATGAACTCTTTTCCTGCCTCAGCCTGAATCAAAACTGGAGCTTCCGTCAAGATCTTTTTCAGCTTCTCAAAGCTTTTTTGCTGCTCAGCAGCCCAAACAAATGGTACCCCTTTCCGCAACAACTTAGTTAAGGGTGCTGCAATTAAGGAGAATCCCTCAACAAACCTTCTGTAGTACCCAGCCAATCCTAAGAAACTTTAAATCTCCGCCACAGACTTAGGCGGTTTCCAGTCCAACACAACTTCAATTTTCCAGGGATCAACCCTAATCCCCTCCGCAGATACAACATGACCCAAAAAGGTAACTTCTTTCAACCAAAATTCACACTTACTGAACTTGGCGTACAACTGCTTCTCCCTCAGAATCTGCAGAACTACCCGAAGATGCGAATCATGCTCTTCCTCTATCCTGGAATATACCAGGATATCGTCTATGAACACCACTACAAACCGGTCCAGATAGGGTTGGAATACCCGGTTCATTATATCCATAAACGCAGTTGGTGCATTCGTTAACCCAAACGGCATCACTAAAAACTCATAGTGGCCGTAGTGAGTTCGAAACGCCTTCTTATGAATGTCCGCTTCCTTGACCTTAAGCTGATGATAACCTGACCTCAAGTCTATCTTCAAGAAGACTGAAGCCCCTTTAAGCTGATCGAACAAATCGTCAATCCTCAGCAGCGGATACTTGTTCTTAATCGTCAACTTATTCAACTGGCGGTAGTCAATGCACATCCGCATCAAGCCGTCCTTTTTCTTCACGAACAACACCGGCGCTCCCCACGGCGATACACTTGGTCAGATAAAACCACGATCCAACAATTCTTGGATCTAAGCTTTAAGTTCTACCAGCTCCTTCGGTGCCATCCTGTAAGGGGCGATGGACACCGGAGCCGTACTCGGGAGTAGCTCAATTCCAAACTCCACTTCACGATCCAGAGGCAACCCCGGAAGCTCCTCAGGGAAGACGTCCACGAATTCCTTCACTGTTCTGACCCCCTCTACAGTCACTTCCTTTGCATCCAAAGCACTGACAAAAGTTAGGAATGCCTTGCACTCTTTCCGAACCATCCTAACAGCTCTTAATGCGGAAACCATGTTAGACAAATAATTCCTACTTTCTCCTATCACAACCACCTCTTTGTCCTCTGGGGTTCTCAACACCATTCACTTAGTGGCGCAATCTAAATTAGCACGATGTTTTACCAGCTAATCCATGCCTAAGATGAGGTCAAACTCACCGAATGGTAACTCCATCAAATCAGCCGGGAACAATACTCCTTGAATTTCTAAAGGCACATCCCTAAATAATTTGTTCACTACTACCAATTTTCCTAATGGGCTAACCACAGTCGTTTCTCTAGCAGCAATTTCAGGCTCTAAATTCAAAGTCCTAGATACGGTACAAGCAACACAGGAATGGGTTGAACCAATATCAATTAAAGTAAGAAATGGCTTATCAGCTATAAGGAACGTACCGGTTATGACGTCCGGTGCGTCACCATCCTCTCGCCGACGAGCTGCATAGACTAGGCCCGACTGTCTTACTCCTGCATTACCAACACCCCTACCTGGTGTTCCACGACCCCGACCAAAACCATTCCCCCTTCCAACTGGACCACGACCTCTCGGCGGTTGCTGCCCACTTCTCCTAAACTGAGTAAAACCCTAACCCAATGGCCGCACCTTATCCAACTCTTGTGGACACTCTCTAATCATATGGTCCTTAGATCCACACTTGAAACATCCCCCAGTTCTTTTCCAACATTCCCCCGGATGCATTTTCCCACACTGAACACATGGTCGAAGCTGACCCACCGCAGCACGCGTTGGAACTCGAGCTGGCCCATCAAACCTAGGCCTTTTTTAAAAACCCCCATATGCTCCCGTCGACCCAAAACTTCTCTTGTTTTTACCCCGATCTTTATCCCTATTCTGTCTCTCAGTCCACTTTACCTCTTCAGCTATTTTAGCCTTTTCAACCAGAACAGCAAAATCTCTTTCCCACTGCGGAGCTATCAGTACCCTCAACTCATCTCGCAGCCCATCTTCGAATCGCACAAAACGGTCATAGTCAGTCGCCACTATTCCTCGGGCGTAACGGCTCAAATGCAGAAATTCTGCCTCATACTCAGCCACGGATTTACCCTCTTATACAAAATTCAGGAATGCTTTCCTCTGAGCATGCACATAACTTGCCCCAACAAATTTCCCTTGAAATGCTGTCTTAAAGAAATTCCAATCAATGTGGTCCACAAGAGTACCCTCTCTCACTGTAAGCCACCATTGATATGCCTCATCTTAGAGAAGAGACACCGCTCCTTTCAATTTCTCCACTGTCGTGCAGTCTAGATAATCCATAATCCGCTCGACTGCCTCTAGCCAATATTCAGCTACGCTTGGGGCCACGCCAGATATGCCCCTAAACATTTCAGCTTCGTTTGCCCGAAGTCGCTCAAGAATAGACTTTCGAGACACTGCCCCAGTGCTTGCCCTAGCAACTCGCTCCAGAACCCGCAACATCGCTTGAGACAAAGCATCATCTCCACCAGGTCTTTCTTGAGACCCCGCTTCTGCCATAGGTGATGTTGGCGCTTCTCCTCCAGGTTCATGTCCTACATCCGAGAACTCAGCCTCAACACCCTGGCCTCTACCACGGCCGCGTGTACCACGTCCACGTACCTCTAGCACTCATGTCTATCGAGTCGTTTTAATCTGGTTACAAATTTTATGCATTAGCACTTCTTTCTACTGTTGATTAATGAGTAGTTTTATGAGAATAGAGTTATAAGTACTTTTTCGCAAATCATTCATATATCTAAAGGTTTCCATCTCTAGAGTAGAGTTCCTTAATTCTAATTTTCATAAAACATCATAACTACTTCATGCAATTCACCCAATTTAGTCAGAAAACTTACTGTACGGACTTGGTGCCGGAGACTCGGGTGCCAAGCTTCTAGAAAACTTGCATACATATATATATATATATATATATATTTCTAAATCACATTGAGACCAACTTCAGAAAACGTTTTGAGCCCAAAACCCATGGATGAGTTTTTAAACGGGGCTCTAATACAAAAATTTTAACACCCCAAACCCGACCCATACACCACGACCGGATCCAGTATGTTACTTGGGAAGATTTTTATAGAACCTCGCGACCTTTAAAGAATCTATAGTCCCGTTTGGAAACTCTAAGTTTAGTAGTTGTTTGAAACTCAGTAAACTATTTAAGGAAAATCTTAATTAGCCCATTCCTTGTGTTTAGGTGTCGTTCAAAACACATGTTGTTACATTGAATTAAACTAGAAGTTTGTCGTCATAATCCGTATACAAAATTTGTTAATTAAGTAGTGAAAAACTTCCATTTGCTTTTTGTAAAGAAAACGTCTTATCGATTATTTTGTATTCAAAATGTCTAAAGTTTAAATTGTAATTAAACCAAATTAATAGTGGCCTTATTACATAACAGGATCCAAAAAAAGAAATTAAAGAAAAGTAAAGTTCTTTTAACAAAACCATGCATGGCCACCTCGTAGCTCTCTCCGACCCAAACCCACTGCACTATGTATTACCTGCAAAGATGTTAATCAAAAAGAGTGAGTCAAAAAGACTCAATGTGCAATTGCCAAGCACCATCACTGGGCCCGAGCCCATTCATATACCATCTAGGCCTTAGCCCCATTACATAACCATATTGGGCTAAGCCCATTCGGAATCAGTTTGGGCCTTAGTCCTACAGCACAGTATAGCAGATATCATATGCAAAATGATGCAAAACCCAACCCAACCTAAATATCCATCCGCTACACACCACCCGTTCCTGCAAACATACCAATGGGGATTTCTACAATCGACCCTCACCGCTACACACCATCGATGGCAGTCATGCTGCAGTCAGCTGCTCATCGCCAAAATATGTGGCTTAGCTACCGATATTATGTGACAATGTCACCAAAGTATGTGGCAGAGCCACCGAAATAATGTGACAACGCCACCGGAATACGTGGCATAGCCACCGAAAACACTGCCCCTTTCATCATTATCATATCCCCATGTCCATGCAACATATAATCATAGTGGTATGAATGCAACATATAACAGCATACGTAAAATATTCAAAGCATACATATATTCATGCCAACGACAATATTTATAAGGCATAATCAGAGAATATCTCACCTGGTATTATGATTTTTACCCTCTATGGGTAACACAATAGCTATTACTGCATTTTTCGGCTTTCAAACAACACATATACTTATTATAACAGACAAAAGAAGGTGTGGGAATTACACACCTGTAAACGCAAAGAACTAAACTTTCAATCTCGTTGACACCCTCACTCGCAGGGATAATAGCGATCTGCCTATCTTGATCTGAAGTCGGCCCACAACCTGGTGAAAAATCCTGAACGGCTGACACTGCGCGCCGTTTGAACTTAGGGGCAGGGACTACGAGTCCAACCCCCTCCCTTACTTGGCTGGTATTCGAATCCATTGAAAGGTCTTGATCAGGAAACCGGGTTAAAGCATTTTAGAAGATGAAAGAGAAAATAGATGCTCAAAACGAAGAAGTTTCTTACCTAAATCGGCAGAAACCGAAAGCTAACAGACTTGGATTAAGAAATCGATTGAGTCCCTACATAAACACCATATTAGAATCGGTTCCCCAAATAGATTATAAAGGAATGGCCTTTCGGCCAAACAAGTTGATAAGCACCCCTTACCTTGATCAACCAACACCCTGCTTCTTGGTATTCGGCCTTAACAGTGAATTTGATTACACCCCAGAAAATTCGGCTATGGCGAAAAGTAAAGCAAAGCAGCACCGATTTGCATTGACAAGAAACTAAAAGTTCGGTTAGAGAAAAAGGGTATAGAGAATAGAGAAGAAAAGAGAAGGAAACCGAAAGAAAAGATTTAGCTTTCAACAAAAGCAAGGAAAAAGGGATTCATTACCTTCAATAGTCGAATACCAGAGCAAACCTGATTCGCTTGACCAAAGGAGTTATTTGGCTTAAGAGAGAAGAAGAAGATGTCAATGGGGATGGTGCAAAGTTCGGCTAAAGAAGAAGATATGCTTGAGAGATGGTTCGGCTAAAAAGAAAATGGTAGAGGGGAAGAAGAATTTCGGCTTAACAAAGGAGGGGATAATAGGAGGGTTCGGCTCAGGAGAAATGAAGTGTAGAATGAGTATGAAACAAAAGAAAATGAAGGTTGTAAAAGCAGGAAACTGAAATAGCTTGAGGAGATTCGGCTAGCAACCAAAAAAATGATTTGATTCGAGAGAGAATGGAAGAAAAAGTGATGCTTGCTAAGAAAAGAATGCTTGCCGAAAATGAGAAAGGTTGTGGACGTGTGGAACTTACAAGGATTAGGCTACCCGAATTGAACCCCAAAAACGGCACACACACCTAGCTAACACTAACCCGAATTCATCTCCCCCCTAACAAGCTCCCCACAACCGGCCAACATCCCCACCAACCTCAAATCCCATGCTTTTCTCCTATATTCCCTCCCCTGCACTCCTTTGAACCAATTTGAATAATTCAAACTCCACCTTTCCCTCATGGCCACACATTTAAAAATTTTGACTCAGTCCACCAACCACCTTGGATAGCCCTTGCCGAAACCACCACCTTAGCTTCCTAAGTGCAAAAATTAAGCTTCCAAATGAGTGTTATAGGATTCAAACCTCTTCCCCCTGCTGCTACCCAATGACACCACTTCCCTGCACCTTAAGTGGCGTCTCCATGCCACTTTACCACTTCACTTCTTGTGTTAACAAACACAAGTAATGGTCCTTAAGGCCTATCCCAGCTAGCTCTCCCCTAAGGTGCCCAAAAATAAATTTTCACCAGGGCTCCAGCTTAACCCCGAGCCTTCCCAGGGCCCCCAAACATACCAAAATAACAGTCAAAGCTTATCAAACACACAGAAACATAATAAATGCAAAGCCCCTAATTCCTGGATGTTACAGCATAAATTTAAGTTAAAAAGGGCATGAAAAAGTGTACAAATTTCCGTGTTTCCATACCCCCAAACTTAATTCATTGCTCGTCCCGAGTAATGCAGAAATTTGAATAGAATTTTCTCCGAAACACCTATGAAAAACTCCTTCAGAACAGCTTTCATCTCAAAATTATGAATGTAATATACTCATGCTCAAAACTAAGAAATTTGATAGTTATGCTACTTAAGTATACATATCGTTCAAATTACCTCCAACAATTATTATACTAGCAAAATTAGACTAAATGTTTCTTAATAATGACATGTTACTCACTACCAAGTTGATTTTAATTCCTTATTCAAAATTAAACTGCAATCATTAAGCTTAACTGATGTCTTTATATGTTGAACAGAGCAATTTCTCTCCACTAATGTAGGTAACATTGGAACTTTGAATCAATAAGTCTTTAATAAGGTTGTAATGTGGCTGGGCTTAGGGGTAGGTAAAAGGTAGACAAATTTTTGGCTTAAAAACCCTAGACTCAGCTTAAAATCGAACCTTCGAAACTCTCACCCTTGATACACCAACATTTGCTCTCTCAACCATTTATTTCAAGTACATGTTTTTTTTTTAAATTCAAGATCAAATTCGAGCATTTGCTTCATGTACTACAATTTTCCGAGCAATTGATACTTCTTTTCAACCCCCCAAGCTTATTTTCAAATGATATTTTGAATAGTACTGAGTCTAGTGTTTGGGACAATTTTAAGAGTAATGAAGAGAAAATTGATGGCTAAATATTGCATAGGTCCAAATAAAATTAGGTCATATAGTCTCAAAGTTTGGGTTTCAAAGGATAATTTTATCAGGGTCGGCTTGAAAGGCTCAAACGGTCCAAACAATAGTTGACTAAATCATTTTCAATATTCCATGCTTCCTAGGATTTCGCCTCAAGAAATTACTAAGTCAATTCTAAAGACTTAAACTTTCATGCATGCCTAATTTTTCGTAAGGAATTAAAAATTTTATGGTACAAATTTGAATGCTTTATTAAAAATACATTCATATCATTATTAAGCTAACATAATAACTTATTGAAATAATATAACTTTATTAATACTGAAGTTCAGCATACCTAACAAAATTTCAAATTATTGAACAAAATATATCCTAATCATAATTAAGAGAAAATTTTATTCTGAGTGGAATTAATTCAAATTTTCGATCCCCCTACTTAAAGTGGACAATGTCCACATTGTTTAAAGTGAATAGATACTATACACCAGGTAGGATATTTAGAAAAAATGAGGTGAGTCAAATTGACTGCTTAAGTACCAAGCTCTCTCTAAAATCCAATCCTAGACATGTATATATCTGTTGCCACACTTTAGCTCTTTTGACTTGTTCAGATTTTATTCATGATTCCTATCTCTTGTTTTATTGTGCAAAAATAAAAATTCCTAATTAATCTAATCTTAAAATAACTTAAGAATAGAAATAAACTAAAGTTGAAGTCCTCCCCTTTTTTATTTGTTTGCCGATCTTTCCGAATTCGACTCATCTTTTGCTCCATCAGTATTGCCTTTACACGAATCGCCTTGCTCCTTCTTTTATGATGACGTCCATGGTTCAAATATGAAATTTGGAAACTCAGGCACAAAAATAAATAGTTCATTATAAATTTTCTTGAGGGCACTCCTCATCGAGTCATCTCTTATTTTTTAGTATCTCCAGTAGGCTTGTTGCTGCCATTGCATGTGTTGCATTAAGTCCATCATCTTTAATAGCTCATCACAAAAATCTAGGCTAGGCGGTGGAGCTCCAAACATTGAGGTTTCGATATCAAGTTCAACTTCTGGTTCCATTGATTCTGCCTCATTAGGGACTTCAGTTGATTGCTCTGGCGAGATTTCTGTGGGATCATCTTCTGCTTCTTCGGGATCCTCGCTCTTTTCAACTCGTTGCTGTAGAACAGAATCTTCGGCTACTCGGTAGAGGTCCCAATCGATGATTGTGCCTTGACTATACTTTGTCCCCTTCACGTCTGTAAGGAGTTTTGCTTTTAAGCATAGAATTGTTATTGTAAAAGGGGAATAGGCAAGGCCAGAACGTCTAACGGCACAATTTCACATTTCTCTCAGGATGATTTTGCCCAAATCAATGGTCTTTCCAGTTAGAATCGAGTATAATAAGACCATTCACTCTAATGAGATTGTTGTAACACCCCTTAACCCGTACCCGTCGCCGAATTAGGGTTATGAGGCGGTACCGAACTAGACACAGTTTAGCACAGTCTTATATGGAATAAACCCAATACGCATATTTAAATTTTCCATATCAACAAATGAGGATCAATACTTATGTTACAAACAACCATGTTTCATAAATGCAATACATCATAACTCATAATCTATACAAGTTTCGAATCAAGCTTTCACGTAACAACACCAAATTTCATATATTAAACATATATAAATACATCTATTTCATTAGTCGAATTATCAACATATCATTTTATACCTTCTACAAATATGCATATTAAAACAAATAGGTCCGTGATACTCTATTATCTTTTCATTCACATATGTGACATTCGAACATTATAGCATAACCAAACATACACATCATGCTATCATAATATGCGCAATGTCCCTAAAACAAAAGCCATGTCAAACCATAATTATCAATTCATCCTACCTTATTAGTTAATGGATACAAAGATTATTAAATAACCTACCAAACACGTATGATATGTGACTAGTCCAAATTATATATATATATAACCAATCCATTGACCATATATTCGGTCCTCAATTTGAAACTCCAATGATCAACCCAAAACATAAGTATACACATTTTCATGATCATCTCTGAATTATAACCAACCACATAATAATTTAAGTAGAAAAATTCACTCGACATAATATGCACACCTCTTATACCAAAGATTAAACAAACCATTATATCAACCATACAAACGATGCTTAACCATAAGTAATAGCCTTATTCGCAAGGCCATATATATATGCATTTACAAAACCGAACATCATTCATTCAAGTCATAATTCAGCCTATACATGCCTTTGATTCGAAAAGTAAACATATATACCAAAGAGAGTTATAGTGTGGTCGACTTTCTTGATGATCCCCTGAGTCCGTAGCTGAATCAACGATCTATAAAACAGAAAGACAAACATATACAGAGTAAGCTCACTAGCTTAATAAGTTTTAAGTTAATGGTAATACAAGGTCCAAACACTTATACATATATAATAGTTACCATTAACAATGAAAAATAAACATTTCAATATACAAATTCATATAAGGCCGAATACCATAGTTCATTAACCTAATTGGTTTCACTTCTTTACCTTAAACGTATATTTTATCAAAATACAAGGTATATGTATTACATTAATCACATTGTTTCGAATCATATAAGTCCACCATTCACATTGTCTATGTTATCCCAATCAAAATCATATTACCTTAAACATTTCTATTCATAATCGAATGTACCAAAGTATTGTATTCAATCTCAATTTCAATCACATACTACTCATACTCTTTGATCATAAGCTCAATTTCACATAATACCATTTCTACCATATTATTCAAATTCAATTAATATAAAACATAACTTACCTTACTCTCGGTAAATGAAAAAGGGACTTACGTTTACCTGAGCGTTTACTCGATACATTAACTGCGTTTCACCATGAGTAATTTAAGTTTTCTCCATTAAAAAAAAACGCGTCACCGGCATCAAGCCTGCTAGGCATCAAAGCCCGAAATGTAACACCGGCACAAAGCCTGCTAGGCACGGAGCCTGATATACAACACCGGCATAAGGCCTGCTAGGCACAAAGCCTGAAATAAGTCACCAGCACTAAGCCTGCTAGGCACAAAGCCTGAAATAAGTCACCGGCACTAAGCCTGCTAGGCACAAAGCCCGAAATGTTTATTAACTCAATTCATAAACTCACATTTCTTAACACATACATTACTATCAATTCATATTCTCAAAATCAATTCACCTGTCATGTCAAATATACTAATTCACATTGTATTTAAAAACATATTCATTCTAAAATGAAACATACACATTCGGCTATCACATGCTATTTACCCCAAATTAATCACATAATTTGATTTCATACATTTTTAATTATCAACTTAATGAACTTTAACTTAAGAACTTACCTCGACTGTCGACGGATCGCGTAGACCGGCTATTTGATAACCTTCGTCTTTCCCCGATCCAAATTCGTTTTTCTTTGTTCTTGATCTAAACACATAAAAATCAGCTCATTCAAGTACATTTCATTTCAATTTAGTCCCTACACACATAAATGGGCAAATTACTATTTTACCCCTAAGGTTTCACATTTTTACAATTTAGCCCTATTTGTTTAAAACACAAAATACACAAAATCTCTCAATGGTACTCAAGGGCCGAATCTTCCTACGGACCTTACAAGTCCATTTGTTTCATTTATTTTGCAAATAAGCCCCTCAAAAATTTCATTTTTGCAATTTAGTCCAAAATACTCAAATTAACTAAAATTTCCAATACAAAATATACTAATCTTTAACATATCTTTGAAATAAAATTATCAAACATCAAAAACTACATGAACACATTAATGGCCGAATATCAAATATGCTTAGATTCAAAAATTTCAACATGGGTCAGCTAATACTCTAAGCAACGATCTCAAAAACGTAAAAATCAATAAAAATCGAGTTAAAATTCATACCTAATTAGACTTGATAAGTGCCGAATCTAGCTTGGCTTTTCTCACTTCTTCATAAACATACATTCGGCCAACAAAAGATGGAATAAAACATGCTTTTTTGTTTGTATTTTAATTAACATATATTATGTAATTGTTGAATTACTAAACTAACCTTTTTACTTAAATATAAAAACAAATAACACTAAGGTTACTCTTGGTATTTGCCGTCCACTAACTTATAAAATGGGCTAATTGCCCTTTTAATACCCCAAGTGAAGAAACCACCATCATTTTAGCACATTTTACTATAGTTTGCAACCTTTACCTTTTACGCGATTAAGTCCTTTTTCTAAATTAAACACACAAACGATAAAATTTTTCTACGAAACTTTCACACACATTAATTCACATATAATAAACACAAAATATAATATTAAAATATTTCTCAGACTCGGATTCGTGGTCTTGAAACCACCGTTCCTATTAGGGTCAAATTCGGTCTGTTACAACTCTCCCCCCTTAAGGATTTTCGTCCCTGAAAATCTTATCGTTAAAAAACGTCGGATATTGATGCCTCATTGAATCCTTAGGCTCCCACGTAGCCTCTTCAACTCCGTGCCAATTCCATAGTACTTTCACTAATGGAATTCTTTTGTTTCTTAACTCTTTCATTTCCTGAGCTAAAATATGGATTGGTTCTTCCTCATACGTCATATCGGGTCAGATTTCAAACTCAGATGGAGCAATCACATGTGACGGATCTGATCTGTATCTACGAAGCATCAAAACGTGAAATACATCATGTATCTTTTCTAACTCAGAGGGCAACTTCAATCTATAAGCAACAGGCCCAATACGTTCGATAATTTCATACGGTCCGATAAATCTCGGACTCAGTTTACCTTTCCGACCAAATCGAAGTACTTTCTTCCACGAAGATACTTTCAAGAATACCCTATCTCCGACTTGAAATTCTATATCTTTACGTTTCAAATCAGCGTAAGACTTTTGACGATCCGATGCAGCTTTCAAACTACCTCTGATTATAGCCACTTTCTGTTTAGTCTCTTTAATCAAATCAACCCTTTGCATCTTATTCTCACTGAGCTCGGTCCAATACAATGGCGTACGACACTTGCGGCCATATAGAGTTTCGTAGGGTGCCATTTTGATACTTGATTGAAAACTGTTATTATAAGCAAATTCAATCAAAGGTAAGTACTTTTCCCACATACCTTCAAACTCGAGAACACAACATCTCAACATGTCCTCAAGTGTTTGAATGGTTCGCTCAGACTGGCCGTCTGTCTGCGGGTGAAAGGCGGTGCTAAAATGAAGTTTAGTACCTAAAGCATCCTGCAACTTCTTCCAAAATCACGATGTGAATCTCGGGTCTCTGTCTGAGATAATAGAACTCGGCACACCATGTAATCTCACAATTTGAGATATATACAACTCAGCAAGTTTATCGAGTGAATAGTCCGTACGAATCGGTACAAAATGAGCCGATTTGGTCAGTCTATCTACTATAACCCAGACTGCTCTTTCTTGCTCGGTGTCATAGGCAAACCAGATACAAAATCCATAGTGATTCTATCTCATTTCCATTCAGGTATCATAATCGGTTGAAGCAACCCATAAGGCACTTGATGCTCGGCTTTTACTTGCTAACAGATTAAGCACTTTGAAACAAATTCAGATATATCCCGTTTCATGCCAGGCCACCAATAGAACTGTTTCAAATCATTGTACATTTTTGTGCTACCCGGATGTATCAATAATCAACTACTATGAGCCTCACTCAGAATCATCTGAATCAAATCCGAGTTCTTCGGAACACACATTCGGCTTTTAAAATTCAAACAGTCATTTCCATCAATCTGAAACTCTGATTCCGCATCTTTTTCACACTGAATTCGTCTAGCAATCAAATCCTTGTCAATTTTCTGTGCATCACAAATTTTCTGAATAAACACCGGTCTTGCTTGTAACTCGGCTATGATCGAACCATCACCAAACATAACCATCTGTGCGTTCATCGCACGAAGAGCAAACAATGATTTTCAACTTAACGCATCTGCAACAACGTTAGCTTTCCCCGGATGGTAGTCAATCACCAACTCATAGTCTTTCAACAGTTCTAACCACCTGCGTTGTCTCAAGTTCAGATCTTTTTGAGTCATCAAATACTTTCGGCTTTTATGATCCGAATAAACGTGACATTTCTCGCCGAATAAATAATGACGTCAAATTTTCAATGCGAAAACAATGGCTGCTAATTACAGATCGTGAGTCGGGTAATTTCTTTCGTGCGGCTTCACTTGTCTCGAAGCATAGGCTATAACTTTGCCTTCCTGCATCAAAACGCAACCCAAACCATTCAAAGAAGCATCACTATAAACGACAAATTCTTTACCCGATTCACGCTGAGCTAACACTAGAGCTTCGGTCAAAAAGGCTTTCAGCTGATCGAAACTTTTCTGACCACTCAAACTTGACATCTTTCTATAGTAGCTTTGTCAAAGGTGTAGCTATCACAGAAAAACCTTTTACAAACCGTCTGTAGTATCCCGCAAGGCCTAGAAAGCTTCGAATCTCGGAAACATTCTTTGGTGGTTTCCAATCGAGTATAGCCGTTATTTTGTTTGGATCCATCCGAATACCTGAGGCTGAAACAACATGACCCAAGAAGCTGACTTCATTCATCCAGAACTCACATTTACTAAACTTTGCATACAGCTGTTGATCTCGCAAAGTTTGTAGCACTAATCTCAAATGTTCAGCATGCTCGGTTTCATCTTTGGAGTAGATCAGTATATCATCAATAAACACTACTACAAACCGATCCAAAAACTGTCTGAAGACCCAATTCATTAGATCCATAAAAAAAGCAGGTGCATTAGTGAGTCCAAAAGGCATAACCAGAAACTCAAAATGTCCGTACCTCGTCCGAAATGCAATCTTTGGCACATCTATATCTCTGACTCGCAACTGATAATAACCCGATCTCAAATCTATCTTCGAAAATACTGAAGCCCCTTTCAACTGATCAAAAAAATCATCAATCCGAGGTAGCGGGTACTTATTTTTTATAGTTACCTTATTCAGTTGCCGATAATCAATACACATTCGCATCGTTCCATCTTTCTTTTTCACAAAAAGAACTGGTGCACCCCAAGGAGAGAAACTCGGTCGTGCAAAGCCCCTATCAGTTAACTCTTGCAACTGTGCTTTCAACTCTTTTAACTCAGTAGGTGCCATCCGATACGGAGCTATCGAGATCAGAGTCGTCCCCGGTACTAATTCAATGCCAAACTCAATCTCTCGTACTGGTGGTAAACCCGGTAATTCTTCAGGAAACACATCTGGGTATTCACACACAACCGATACAGATTCAATCTGTTTTTCAGACACTTTATTATCCAGTACATAGGCCAAATAAGCTTCGCACCCTTTTCTCACATACTTCCGGGCTAACATCCAGGACATTATTGTAGGTAACCCAATTAAATCACTGGATTCAATTCTGATAATCTCACCGTTCTGACATCTCAAATCAATAAGCTTTCTTTTGCAATTCACCACTGCATCATGCGAAGTTAACCAGTCCGTTCCCAAAATTATATCGAACTCATCAAAAGGCAACAACATTAAATTGGCTGGGAAGCAAAATCCCGAATCATCAACGGGCAGCCTCTACACACTTTATTAACAAATACACATCTACCCAAAGGGTTGGACACACGAATCACAAACTCAGTAGACTCAACTACCAGAGTCTTACTGAATACTAGAGTTTCACACAAATATGAATGAGTCGAACCAGGATCAATCAATGCAATCACAGTAGTATCATGAAGGGTGAAAGTACCGGTAATGACATCAGGGGAAGAAGCATACTCTCTGGATCGTGTAGCATAAGCTCTAGCTGGAGCTCTAGCCTCTGATCGTATTGCGGTGTCCTTCATCCCTCTCTGACTGCCACCTACATTGCCTGAATGTCTGAGCGATCTACCCCGTGCTGGCACACTGCTCGGTCTAGTGTTCTGAGTCACATTTTGCTCGACTAACGTCAGGCACTCTCGAATAAAATGGTCTGACGATCCACATTTAAAGCAGAACCGATCGCGAACTCTACAACTCCCAGGATGCCATTTCCCATAATGTTTACACTCGGCCCGGTTCTGTGGAACATTACCAACACTAGCTATCGAAGTGGCTCGGGAACTCACTGGAGGACGATCACGTCTAGGCAAGTCTAAAGTGGCTTTATGTCGACTGGGGTCATCTCTGAATTTCTTATGCACTGAATGGAAAATTTTACTCGATGATCTTTTTCGAGTGTCTCTAGCTTCCACTTCAGCTTTTCTTTTCTCCTTTCCGAGCTCCTCGGCTTTACAAGCTCGCTCGACTAATGTCATGAACTCTTTGATTTCGAGAATGCCAACAAGTAACTTTATGTCTTCATTCAGGCCGTCTTCAAATCTTTTACACATAATGGCTTCAGTAGATATACACTCTCGGGTATAACGGCTCAATCTGACAAACTTCCGCTCATATACCGTCACAGTCATACGACCCTGTTTTAATTCCAGAAATTCTTTTCGTTTCTGATCAATGAATCTCTGACTGATATATTTCTTACGAAACTCAATTTGGAAGAAGTCCCAAGTTACTTTTTCTTTCGGAACCACTGATACTAGTGTGTTCCACCAATGATAGGCAGTGTCCCAAAGTAGAGATATAGCACACTTTAGGCATTCATCTGGAGTACAAGATAGCTCATCAAGTACCCGAATAGTGTTATCAAGCCACATCTCAGCTTGCTCGGCGTCATCATCATCATTGGCCTTGAATTCCTCGGCCCCATACTTCCTGATTTTATCAACGGGAGGCCTACTAGATCTCATCGGATCTATCATCGAAGGTGCTGAAGGTACCGGAGTTGGATTATTCGGGGGTGGAGGATGTTGTACAGCCGGATTAGTCTGAATAAACTGGGTAAACCATTCGTTCATCATCTGATAAAAGGCTTGTTTAGCCTCCCCCTCATGGCTACCTGAAACTGGTCGAGAGTCTAATGGCGCTGATCCACGTGCGAGACCAGGCGCAACGCTCTCCACATCATCAGCTACGGCTCTATCAGGATCGGGATCCATTTACTATATAAAATACAATTGAGATTGTCAGAAGTCACCACACTATCATATATACAATTCAAAGGCATGTATAGCTAGACTCTTATGCACTACGGTAGTCCTAGAATCGACTAAACCGTAGCTCTGATACCAATAAAATGTAACACCCCTTAACCCGTACCCGTCGCCGAACTAGGGTTATGAGGTGGTACCAAACTAGACACAGTTTAGCACAGTCTTATATGGAATAAACCCAATACGCATATTTAAATTTTCCATATCAACAAATGAGGATCAATACTTACGTTACAAACAACCATGTTTCATAAATGCAATACATCATAACTCATAATCTATACAAGTTTCGAATCAAGCTTTCACATAACAACACCAAATTTAATATACCAAATTTCATATATTAAACATATATAAATTCATCTATTTCATTAGTCGAATATCAACATATCATTTTATACCTTCTACAAATATGCATATTAAAACAAATAGGTCCGTGATACTCTATTATCTTTTCATTCACATATGTGACATTTGAACATTATAGCATAACCAAACATACACATCATGCTATCATAATATGCGCAATGTCCCTAAAACAAAAGCCATGTCAAACCATAATTATCAATTCATCCTACCTTATTAGTTAATGGATACAAAGATTATTGAATAACCTACCAAACACGTATGATATGTGACTAGTCCAAATTATATATATATAACAAATCCATTAACCATATATTCGGTCCTCAATTTGAAACTCCAATGATCAACCCAAAACATAAGTATGCACATTTTCATGATCATCTCTGAATTATAACCAACCACATAATAATTTAAGTAGAAAAATTCACTCGACATAATATGCACACCTCTTATACCAAAGATTAAACAAACCATTATATCAACCATACAAACGATGCTTAACCATAAGTAATAGCCTTATTCGCAAGGCCATATATATATGCATTTACAAAACCGAACATCATTCATTCAAGTCATAATTCAGCCTATACATGCCTTTGATTCGAAAAGTAAACATATATACCAAAGAGAGTGATAGTGTGGTCGACTTTCTTGATGATCCCCTGAGTCCGTAGCTGAATCAATGATCTATAAAACAGAAAGACAAACATATACAGAGTAAGCTCACTAGCTTAATAAGTTTTAAGTTAATGGTAATACAAGGTCCAAACACTTATACATATATAATAGTTACCATTAACAATGAAAAATAAACATTTCAATATACAAATTCATATAAGGCCGAATACCATAGTTCATTAACCTAATTGGTTTCACTTCTTTACCTTAAACGTATATTTTATCAAAATACAAGGTATATGTATTACATTAATCACATTGTTTTGAATCATATAAATCCACCATTCACATTGTCTACGTTATCCCAATCAAAATCATATTACCTTAAACATTTCTATTCATAACCGAATCTACCAAAGTATTGTATTCAATCTCAATTTCAATCACATACTACTCATACTCTTTGATCATAAGCTCAATTTCACATAATACCATTTCTACCATATTATTCAAATTCAATTAATATAAAACATAACTTACCTTACTCTCGGTAAATGAAAAAGGGACTTACGTTTACCCGAGCGTTTACTCGATACATTAACTGCGTTTCACCTTGAGTAATTTAAGTTTTCTCCATTAAAAAAAACGCGTCACCGGCATCAAGCCTGCTAGGCATCAAAGCCCGAAATGTAACACCGGCACAAAGCCTGCTAGGCACGGAGCCTGATATACAACACCGGCACAAGGCCTGCTAGGCACAAAGCCTGAAATAAGTCACCGGCACTAAGCCTGCTAGGCACAAAGCCTGAAATAAGTCACCGGCACGAAGCCTGCTAGGCACAAAGCCCGAAATGTTTATCAACTCAATTCATAAACTCACATTTCTTAACACATACATTACTATCAATTCATATTCTCAAAATCAATTCACCTGTCATGACAAATATACTAATTCACATTGTATTTAAAAACATATTCATTCCAAAATGAAACATACACATTCGGCTATCACATGCTATTTACCCCAAATTAATCACATAATTTGATTTCATACATTTTTAATTATCAACTTAATGAACTTTAACATAAGAACTTACCTCGACTGTCGACGGATCGCGTAGACCGGCTATTCGATAACCTTCGTCTTTCCCCGATCCAAATCTGTTTTTCTTTATTCTTGATCTAAACACATAAAAATCAGCTCATTCAAGTACATTTCATTTCAATTTAGTCCCTACACACATAAATGGGAAAATTACTATTTTACCCCTAAGGTTTCACATTTTTACAATTTAGCCCTATTTGTTTAAAACACAAAATACACAAAATCTCTCAATGGTATTCAAGAGCCGAATCTTCCTAGGGACCTTACAAGTCCATTTGTTTCATTTATTTTGCAAATAAACCCCTCAAAAATTTCATTTTTTCAATTTAGTCCAAAATACTCAAATTAACTAAAATTTCCAATACAAAATATACTAATCTTTAACATATCTTTGAAATAAAATTATCAAACATCAAAAACTACATGAACACATTAATGGCCGAATATCAAATATGCTTAGATTCAAAAATTTCAACATGGGTCAGCTAATACTCTAAGCAACGATATCAAAAACGTAAAAATCAACAAAAACCGAGTTAAAATTCATACCTAATTAGACTTGATAAGTGCCGAATCTAGCTTGGCTTTTCTCACTTCTTCATAAACATACATTCGACCAACAAAAGATGGAATAAAACATGCTTTTTTGTTTGTATTTTAATTAACATATATTATGTAATTGTTGAGTTACTAAACTAACCTTTTTACTTAAATATAAAAACAAATAACACTAAGGTTACTCTTGGTATTTGCCGCCCACTAACTTATAAAATGGGCTAATTGCCCTTTTAATACCCCAAGTGAAGAAACCACCATCATTTTAGCACATTTTACTATAGTTTGCAACCTTTACCTTTTACGCGATTAAGTCCTTTTTCTAAATTAAACATACAAACGATAAAATTTTTCTACGAAACTTTCACACACATTAATTCACATATAATAAACACAAAATATAATATTAAAATATTTCTCAGACTCGGATTCGTGGTCCCAAAACCACCGTTCCGATTAGGGTCAAATTCGGTCTGTTACAATTGTGGTCCCATGCGAACTAGGCATAAGGCTGAAACGAATGAAATAGAACCATACCTTCACAAGTGGTGTCAAATACTCTCTTCGACACGTGTGGACTCCTTGCTTTAACACAGTCCACTTAGAACCTGGAACTGTAAGTTCCTCGAGAATCTCTTGTAAATTTTCGGGCTTAATGTCGTTCAACAGAGAAGAATATTCATCATTGTCGAAATCAGGTAATTCAAAGAATTCAGTAATAGCATTTGAATTTATTGGTACCTTGATTCCGCGGACTGGAACTTCAGTCAATTCGCTTGAGGTTAAGTTCGCGTAGAATTCTCGAACTAGTTCCTCATCCACATTTGGTCTCTTTTCACAAAACAATTCCCAATTGAGGGCTTCAGCAACTTGAGGAATACGTGCCATAAAGTCTCTGTAGTTGCTTTCCTTCAATGTGAAGCCTTTCTCTGGATGCATCTGTTGACTTTTTAAGATACTTTCGTATCTTACTTTGGCTTCTTCACAGTGAAATTTGTTTTGTGCTTCATCAATTTGGGCAGAGGGACGAGTTCTCTTGCGAGGCATGATTAACCTGAGCATAAGATGGAAAAAATTATTTCCTCAAAAATTTAATTAATAAAAATTACTAATATTTCAATAAATTGAAAATTTAAATAATTGAATAAAAATTAAAACTTAAGGAAAATAAATTGTTCTTACCACCTTTCTTGTAAAAATTAAGAACTCTTAAAATAAAATATACTAACGAACAAAAGATGGAAAATTAAAAAGAAAGGTTGAAGGCTTTTGGCTTAGGTTGGGTGAAGGAAGAGTGCTGCCTAAACATACAAGGCAGCAAGGTGCACAGCTGATGGAGCTGGAGCAAGTAGCAATGCGCGAGGGGCCTGCAAGCAGGTGGCACGCAAGGCCTTGCGGCAGGTAGGCCACGGGCTGGTTGGGTGTGGGAGGAGATGGTGCGCAAAAGCACGCAAGCTGGAGGCAACAGGCATGAGGCCACGACTTGGGCAGCTGCTGGGGCGTGCAGTATGTGTTGGAGCTGCTAGCCGAATGCTTGTTGTGGCTTTGGGCTTGCGGCACTTTGAGGGGTTGGTGTTTGGGGTTTTGGGTGATGAATGAATGGGGAGAACAAGGGTGCAATTTATAAAGGGAGAAGTAGAATTAGAGTAGAACTCTTAGAACAATTAAAGAATTAAAAATAATAGTCCAATTCTAATTTTACTCAAGATTAACAACAATTAATAATTAAATATACTCATACGAAATTATCAATTGCTAATAAATTATTAAGATAAACATAAAATAAAATTAATCCTAAGCTAAGTTGAATTGATAAAAATTAATATATAAATTATAATGAATATAATTATATATTAAAGTTTATCAATGATTTATAAGTATGATAAAAATATTTATTCTAGATGCCTTTTAAAAATATTTACAAAAAGAGGCACCTAGTTTTTATTATTCACGAAAATAGCAACCAAATTTTAAAAATAATTCAATTTAGTCCTAGACTTAATGAAAATTTGAAATTGAGCTGCAATTTAAGACTTGGGTCAAAATTAACCTTTTTATTTGAAAAAATCAAAAATTTATTTTGTCACTTAGGGGCTAATTTCTTGGAAAATTATGTAGAAATCAATTCCCAGGAAAGATTGGAGGGGTCACAAGCGGTCCCGCTTAAGTTCCAATCTCCTAGACAGAATTTATTTAAACATAATAAACCCAAAAATATACCCTAAATAATTTATTGAAAACAAGAAAATCTAAAGATCAGATAAACTGAAAAAGATTTGATCCCGTTCAGGTCTTTCTCCGTAGTAATGTTTCAACGCTGAGCATTGACTTGAAAATTACCTCCCATACCTTGGAGTTCAACAACCCCGTATGGATAGACGCGATGAATCATAAATGGACCGGGCTAACGTGATTTTAACTTACCTGGGAAGAACTTCAATCTGGAATTAAATAACAAGACTTGCTGACCTACTTCAAACTCTCGAACTCGAATATGCTTGTCATGCCATTTCTTGAGTCTTTCTTTGAGCAATTTGGCATTTTCGTATAAGAACATTCGAAATTCCTCTAGCTCATTGAGTTGGAGCATTCGTTTCTCTTTAGCCAGCTTGAGGTCCAAATTGAGTTGTCGAAGAGCCCTGTAAGCTCTGTGCTCTAACTCCAGAGGTAGATGACAGGCTTTCCCAAAGACCAACCTATAGGGTGACATTCCTAAGGGTATCTTGTATGCTGTTCTGTAAGCCTATAAAGCATCTTCTAGTCTCTTGGACCAATCTCGTCGGTTCGGGCAAACTACCTTCTCAAGTATGCCTTTGATCTCCTTATTTGCTAGCTCAGCTTGCCCATTTGTCTGCAGATTGTAAGCTGTAGCAACCTTATGTTTCGCTCCATGTTTATCTAGCAACCATTTTAACCACTTGTTCACAAAATGGGTCCCTTCATCGCTGATAATAGCTCTTGGGGTTCCGAACCTTGTGAACACATGTTTCTGCAAGAACTTCATCACAACTTTGGCATCGTTCGTCGGATAAGCTTCAGCCTCGACCCACTTGGATACATAATCTACTACTACCAATATGTACTTGTGACCAAAAGACGGAGGGAAAGGACCAAGAAAGTCAATACCCCAAACATCGAATAATTCTTCCTCAATGATATTTGTTCGAGGCATCTCATTTCTGTTGGTGATGTTTCCAACCCTCTGGCATCGATCACAACTCTTTACATAAGCATATGCATCCTTGAATAGTGTTGGCCAAAAGAATCTGGCTTGCAATACTTTGGCCGCTGTACGAGTACCTCCTAAGTGTCCCCCACTCGGAGCTGAATGACAGTGGTATAAAATCTTCTGTATTTCATCTTCTGCCACACATCTCCTAATCATCTAATCTACACACTTTTTAAACACATATGGCTCTTCCCAAAAATAGTACTTCACATCGTGAAGAAACTTTTTTCTTTGTTGATATGTTTTATCAATCGGCATCAAACCACAAGCTAAATAGTTAGCAAAATCAGCAAACCAAGGAATATTATGGTCATGATTTACCTTCAGTATATGTTCATCTGGATATGTCTCCTGGATCGATACAAGTGAAGAATTTCCCTCTTGCGGCTCCAATCTGGATAAGTGATCTACTACTTGGTTTTCTACTCCCCTTCGATCTTGAATTTCTAGATCAAACTCTTGAAGTAGAAGCACCCACCGGATCAATCTCGGCTTAGCATCTTTCTTGGCTAATAAGTACTTAATTGCGGAGTGGTCCGTATAGACAATCACTTTGGTACCTATAAGATAAGATCGAAACTTGTCGAAAGCAAACACAATAGCAAGTAACTATCTTTCTGTTACCATATAGTTCAGTTGAGCTCCTGTTAGAGTTCTACTTGCGTAGTAGATGGGATGAAAAATCTTGTTCCTTCGCTGGCCCAAGACAGCTCCAATGGCGAAGTCACTTTCGTCACACATCAACACGAATGGCAAATCCCAGTCTGGTGTGACGATTATAGGTGCCGTGACTAATCGACTTTTCAGATCGTCGAAGGCTTTTAAGCATTCCTCGTCAAACTTGAATACTGAGTCTTTCTCCAATAGCTTGCATAAGGGTTTAGCCACTTTGGAGAAGTCCTTGATGAATCTTCGATAAAAACCGGTGTGACCCAAAAAGCTCCTAACACCTTTTACAGATGTTGGAGGTGAGAGTTTCTCAATAACGTCTACTTTTACTTTGTCCACCTCGATCCCATGTCTCATTATCTGATGCCCCAGAACAATTCCTTCTCGTACCATAAAATGGCATTTTTCCCAGTTGAGTACGAGATTCGTTTCTTCGCATCGCCTCAGTGCGTTAGCTAGATTGGCTAAGCAATCCTCGTAAGTATCTCCGAATACTGAGAAATCGTCCATTAAAACTTCCAAGTACTTTTCAACCATGTCAGTGAAAATAGACATCATACATCTTTGAAATGTAGCTGGTGCATTACATAAACCAAATGGCATGCGTCTGAATGCAAATGTACCGTACGGGCAGGTGAAGGTCATTTTGTGTTGATCTTCTGGTGCTACTGTAATCTAATTATACCCTGAGTATCCATTGAGAAAATAGTAGTAATCTCGTCCCGCGAGTCTATCCAGTATCTGGTCCAAAAACGGCAGAGGAAAGTGATCTTTCCTAGTCGTCTTGTTCAGCTTCCGGTAATCGATGCAGATTCTCCATCCTGTAACTGTTGTCGTTGGTATCAACTCATTGTTCTCGTTCTCCACAACCGTGATACCTCCTTTCTTCGGCACGCACTAGACTGGACTCACCTATGAACTGTCTGAGATGGGGTAAATTATACCCGCATCCAACCACTTGATAGTTTCCTTTTTTACTATATCTTTCATGATGGGGTTCAGTCTCCGCTGTCCATCAATCGTTCCTCTCTCGCCATCTTCTAATATGATCTCGTGCATGCATACAGATGGGCTAATACCGCAAATATCAGCTATGGTCCATCCGATAGCCTTCTTGGATTATTTCAAAACTATGATAAGTTTCTCTGCTGAAACAATCACATGTAGAGTAGAGGCGTTACCTAAATAAGCATATTTTAAGTGTGAAGGTAATACCTTGAATTCTAACTTAGGTGGCTCCTCGATTGATGCTTTTGGCTGCATGTAATCTCTTTTTTCTAATTCCAAAGATTCAAAATGGGATTGCGGCTTAAATCCCTTTTGATTAGCTTCTAGCAAAGCTAAGTATTCATCCTCCTTTTCATCATTTGGAGGATCCGTTGTCAAAATTCTTTCCAGTGGGTCCTCAAAAAAGTTAAGTTCATTCTCTACTATTAATTCCTCTAAATCGGCTACTGCAGAACAATCATCCATTGTGTCAAGAAATCGCATTGACTTAAAAACATTAAATGTTACCTGATTATCCTGAACACGCATAGCCAACTTGCCCTTTTGCACATCAATAAGGGTTCTTCCAGTTGCTAAGAATGGTCTTCCTAGGATAATTAGCACTTCTTTGTCTGCTTCAAAGTCTAGAATTACAAAGTCAGTAGGAAAGATAAATTTATCTACACGTACCAATACGTCCTCGATTTTTCCTTCTGAATGCGCTAAGGATCAATCTGCTAGTTGAAGTGTAACCGTAGTTGGTCTAACTTCTCCTATCCCCAACTTCCTAAATATTAACATAGGCATCAAGTTGATACTTGCACCTAAGTCACATAATGTCTTACCACAATATGTTGCTCCGATGTTGCACGGTATGGTAAAACATCCAGGATCCTTCAATTTTGGGGGTAGTTTGTCCTGAAGATATGTACTGAATTCCTTCATCAGAGCTACCGTCTCAAATTCTCCAAGTCTTCGTTTCTTTGACAAGATATCTTTCATGAACTTGACGTAGTTCGGCATTTGCTCAAGTGCTTCGACCAACGGGATGTTGATGTGAAGTTACTTGAGTACGTCAAGGAACTTCTTGAATTAAATCTCCTGCTTCGACTTCTGAAGTCTTTGAGGGTAGGGTGGTGGTGGTTTCATTACTGGAACGAATTCTGGTTGATTCGCCTTTGGCGGTAATTCTGCCTCTAATGAAATTGTTGGTTGATCAGAATTGACTGGTCCTGAGGTTACTTTGTCAGGTTTTGCAGATTGCGGTTCTGGTGAAACTGGGGTTTCAACACTTGGTTGAACTTCTTTTGCATCTTGAGCACCAGCTTGCTCCTTTTCAACTTTGACAGTGTTGGGCTTTACTATCTTTCCACTCCTTAATGTCAACGCTTTGCAATGTTCCTTCCCTGGATTTCTCGGGTTTTTCGTATCACTGGGTAAAGCACCTTGTGGTCGGTTCCTCAGTTCAGTAGTAAGCTGGCCCACTTGGTTCTCAAAATTCTTCAATGTAACTGCTTGGCTCTGGATTATGGCATCATTCTTTGCCATGTATGTCTTTAGGAAACTCCTCAAGCTATTGGATGCTTCAGCTTGAACTGGTTTCTGATCTTGTTACGAAAAACTAGGTAGCTGGGTTGGTCTGGATTGGGTGTAAGTGGTACTGGTTCTGACCCTTTGGTTACTCTAGGAGAAATTTGGGTGGTTTCTCCATGATGGGTTATAAAAATTTGATTGCAGCCCTTACATTCCTCGATTTTGGTTCTGATTGCCCATGTAGTACACAGATTCTGGGTTTGACGGACATTCTTCAAACAAATGTCCCTCCCGACAATAAACACAGGCTATATTCTCGAATTGATTAGGCAGTTATGCTACAAAACTATTGGCCCATTAGTAGTAAGGTTTTTAAGCATTGAGGATATTGATGATACCTGAGATGCGAGTGAAGTAAGAGCGTCTACTTCATGAATTCCAGCGACTCGTCTTCCTGACGCTGCACGACTGGTTGGCCATTGATAATTGTTGCTGGCAATCCTCTCAATAATTTCATAAGCCTCATTATAAGACTTAGAAATGAGAGTGCCATTAGCAGAGGCGTCCACTACCATCCTTGTGTGAGTGTTGAAACCATTACAGAATGTCTCAAGTTGAATGCAATGAGGAATTCCATGATGAGGGCATTTTCGTAATAGTTCTTTAAATCTTTCCCATGACTCATACAAGGATTCGTCATCCATTTGGTAAAAAGCAGTGATCTCATTCCTCAACTTAGCATTCTTGCTTGGCAAAAAATACTTCATGAGGAATCTCTCGGCTAACTCTTGCCATGTAGAGATGGAGTTCGGTGGCAATGAATTCAACCAGGCACGAGCTCTGTCCCTTAACGAATACAGGAACAACTTCAATCGTAAGGCATCTTCAGAAACTCTGACTAACTTGAAAGAATCGCTCACTTCCATAAATAGTCTTAAGTGAAGATGAGGAATTTTAGTAGGCATTCCATTGAATTGGCCCACTATATGAAGCATCTGGAACATGACTGGCTTCAGCTCGAATTGTTGTGCCTCAATTTCAGGTCTCCTAATACCCGGATTAAGATCTTTAAATACTGGCACGACATATTGTCTTAAGGCTCTATCCCTATCATCAACAATAAGGATAGGATTCTGAGCAGGGTTTGCTTTGTTTCCTTGGTTCATATTCTCAAAATTCATTCCTTCGGTCCTTCTCTGGTTTGCTTGTCTTCTTCGTTGTCGAAAGGTTCGTTCCATTTCAGGGTCCACAGGGAGTAAATCAGTAATCTGGTCAATACTCATAAACACCTGATATATTCACAGAAAAATTAATTAAGTAAAATTCCAATACGAAAAATAAATAAACCAAAATGTAAAACAGATTCACAAATAATGGCTTTGAAAAATAGTCCCCGGCAATGGCGCCAAAAACTTGGAACGGTGGAAATGTGCAAGTGTACACAATCGTAACAAGTAATAAAGTGACAAGTAAATGTCGAGTTATCGTACCCACAGGGATTGTAAAAGAATTATTTATGAAAATGATTTCAAACACTTTGGTGAAGGGAAAATATTTGGATTTAAGAAATATTTAAAAACTAAAAGAAAAACAAAGTAAAATAAAATAAAACAAAGTTCTAATGCACGATTTCAAAAGCTGATTAATCAAGTGATATAATTGTGTTGGATTAATTACATTTCTTACCTTAGAATTATTAAACTTATGCTTATACTTGTTACGAATAAATCACAGCAACTCGGTAATTTGCTAACTTATGAACATATTTACATGTTATTGCACATACATACTTATTAAATTAAACAATCTATCGCATATTCCTATGTGATTCAACCGATTAATTCAACCTAATAAGCATATAAAAGATCATGTGAAGTAACAAAGTATCCTTACCTTGAAACAATTTAATCACAAAAATCTTGCAAGTTATGCAAGGCATATGTATTGTGAAATACAATGCTAATTTAATCTTCAGCTACCTTAGAAGAATTAAACATGCACAGATTAAGTATTGTGTCCATTAATTACAATTTCAATGCATTTAAATAATTAATTCTTTAGTTATCTAAACAATTATAATGCCAGAATAACTTAAGCATGATTTTACTTAATCAAACATTTTACCGAGGCCTATAATAGCATAAACACAATTTTAATAATTTAAGAGGACGAAATACAATCAACCCAACACGAATTAAATTCAAGCTAAGATGATTAAAATAAGCATTTCAATAGAATAAATATTCATAAACATGTTTGTCAAAACAACAACGAAATTTAAAGAGATAAGGAACAAGAAGCAAATCCGGTGTTTCTCCGTGGCTTGACTGATTGCTCCGTTCTTCGTTCTCCGTTGTCCTCGGCGATCAAGGTGGCATATGAACACTCCACTTGCTGCTCCAAATGGCTGAGAAAACACCTCTTTTCCAAGAGGGGAAATCGGCACAAGAAGGCTTGGTTTTGGTGGAGAAAAGAAGAGAAATGGAGAGAAGAGAGAATGAGAGAGTGAATGAGAAATGAAGGATTGAGGGATGATTGAGGGATCAGCAAGGGGTGGTATTTATAGTGACTATGGCTGCTAAAAATAGAAAATATTAGCAGCCAAAGAGACCTCCCTTGGCCGGCCATCTATGTGGCAAAGTTGATGGTTTCAACTTTGCTAAATATGGCATGGGGCAAATCTACAAAGCCACTAAATTTGGAGGGGTTTGAATGCAACTTTGAAAAGTCTTCAAGGGCTTCTTTGCAGCTTAATTAATCAGCTAATAAGCTGATTGGGCCAGTAATATGGACGGTTTGGGCTGCCCAACTCTTTGCTTAGTTCTGTTCAACCGGTTTGGTTCAACTGATGCGGTTCAACTGGGCCTTTTTCATAATTAATTAAGATTAATTTATTTAGCCCGAATATAAATTAAAATTAATTATATTATGATTAAATATTCATAATTGGACCGTCTTGGGCTGGAAATAAATTCGCCTTGATACTTCCAATTGCTTCTCGGGTTTATTCTTCGAGCAGTGTCTACCGAGCCAATTTTCGCCCTTTGTGTGAATCTGTCGAAAATAGTCAAAATAAATAAAAATTAACTATAAAATTAATTAAAATTCATCATCTTCATATTTTTAGCACAGTTTAATTATTTTATGATATTTAACTACTTTCCAACAAGAATTTAATCGAAACTGCATAAATTTAAGTTAAAAAGGGCATGAAAAAGTGTATAAATTTCCGTGTTTCCACTCTCCCTAGATCCAATCCTAGACATTCATATGTCCATTGCCACACTCTACCCTAGCGACTTGTCCACAGACATGTTTGATTATTAATATAAGTTTTATGTTTTTTAAGAATTCATCAAAACTAAGCCTAGAGTCCATTAAAACCCTAGCATGCATTTTTAAAATCCCCTAAGGCCCACTAAGCCAAATCATTAAGCCTAATCATGTATATGTAGCCCATTAGGCCCGATCATAATCAAATCATACAACCATCCATATCAATACATCATTCAATTTCACATATCAACTCTTGCCGATTTGGGCCCACGAGCTCGGTAGGCCCATTTAGCCCCTTCTTGCCCGGTTGGCCAAACAGTGGCCCGAGACCATGAGATTGTTGTCTTGGTCCCGGTAGTTGCATCGGTGTTCCCACACAAATATTCACACGCTCGTGTGGTTTCCGGCGCCAACCTTTCACCGTTTCGGCTTTTTAGCATTCCGGTTTTTTGGTGTTTCGACTTTTGCCGATTTGTCGTGTGTGAAGTGTATGTACACACCTGGTAAATGAGATGTGTTACACTATCCTCAGCCTTGAACCTACAACCAATACCAACCTCCAGTCAATCACACACTTAACCACAATATTTACCAAAAATCGAATCCTTACTATAACCTTACCGTGTGCCACCAGTCCTAATAGCTCTTCCTTAGCTACTACTCACAAATATCCCCTAGATCTGCATAAATCTTAATTGTTAAAGACAAAATAATAGGTGACTTGTATCCACTTAAGTCACCCTTTCCCTTACTACAGACTATTCAGCCAACTTATCCCAAAATCAAGAACACTTACCCAAAAGCCAAAACGTATGGATAGCTTTTCGGCAGAGACTTGTAGATCCAAGCTTGATTCTGATTTTTCCAAGATCCAATCCACCAAAAATCAAAGGAATGATGACAACACGATAGAGATTTGGTGACTAGAGTATTCGGCACAAGGTTTGGGGCGGTGAAGAAATCGGCTCCAAGAGCAAAGGTTTTCGGCTTTTGCAGTCACGAATATTTGGTCCCCAACAATTGAGATGAGGGTGGGACGGCACAAGCAATGGAGAAAGAAGAGAATGATATTCGATTTAAGGCTTTAGGAGAGAAGAAAAGAAAACACATAAGGAAGAGGCGAGGTTTAGAACAGAAAAAGTGAAGGAGAATTCGGTAGAGCACTATAGTTGCTGAAATAGCACAAAGGGAATTCCAATTTCCGAAATAGCACAGAGGGAATTCGGCACCCCCTATTTATACACAAAACTGAAACTCTGCCTACCCCCCCAAAGTCCTAATCAGCTTTAACTCTTCCCCATCTCATCTCCTCATTTTTCTCCCTGATAATTCCCCAATCCTTTTCCTAAATTTTCTCTTCTGATCACCCTCCTTAGAGTCCATCATCACACCACTTCCAACCTTCTAGAAGGCCAAAATTAAACTCCTAAAAAAATACTAAGCTAGGATTCGAACCTAGAATCTCCTTGCTAGTCCATAACGCCACCTTCCTATACCCTAAGTGGCGTCACTTAGCCACTCTACCACAAGGCTCTTTGATGTCATTTTTCCCTAATTTATTTAAAAGCCCAACTACTCACCTCCCTGGTTCCTTTAATAATTAATTAAAAATTCTTTCTCCTCAAAGTTCGAACCCAGCACTTCTCCAACACCCCTAGACACTCCAAGTTTATTAAACCCTTAAAGCCAACATGTCTTTGTCATTTTCTTGCTAAAAAAAATTATGAGACCCAAAGCCCAATCCATCTAGGCCCAAAATTCGAGGCGTTACAAGGAGACATCACTCTATTATAGGTTATATAATGACGTGTATTTCTAGACTCTATACATATTACGTTCAGTCCTAGAACTGACTAAACTGAAGCTCTAATACCACTAAATGTAACACCCCTAACTCGTCTACGTCGTTAGATTAGGGTTACGGAGTATAACCATACAAATCATAACAATTAACATCACATAGAAAAAATTTACCAAATTTAAAACATTAACATTCCATTCCATCATTTATTTAAAGCATAAAAACCTTTACGGACCTTAAATCGAGCTTATGAGGCCTTAAAAATAGTTTAGGAACAATTAGGGACTAATTTGAAAAAAATAGAAAATTTAGGACACAGAGGTCATACAGCCGTGTGGCCAGGCCATGTGACAAAGCCTCAGCCGTGCGACTCAAAACATGGTCGTGTGGCCAACCGTGTAACTGTAACATCCCGAATTAGAGCCTAGTCGGAACAGTGGTTTCGAGATCACAAATTCGACAAGGAAAATTATATTTTTATTATATTTTTATGGTCTACGATTTCACAGAAAGATTCCGTGAAAATTTCGTTCAAAAATTTCGACGTTTGGGCACTCAATTTAGTCAAAAGGACTAAATTGTAAAAAGTGCAAAAGTTGAGTTCCACATGTTAGAGGTGTCCAATTGTTATGAAATTTTAAATTGGAGGTCCTTAAATGATAATTAGACCATTGGTTATTTTGGTGGACAAAATGGACATGGATGGGTATGTTTCAAAAGATTTTTTTAAGAGGCATTTTGGTAATTTAGTGAATTAAATGAATTAAAAACACAATTTAAATGCCAAATATGTCCATCTTCTTCATTAGGACGAAATTACAAGGGTTCTCCATAGCTAGGGTTTGTTTCAAGCTTCTAAGCTTCATAGTAAGTGATTCCAAGCCCCGTTTTTAATGTTCTTTACATTTTTTGAATCCTGGTAACTTAGTTTAACTTATTCTAGCAATAATTTAACCTAGGGTTCATATTTGGAAAAATACCCATAGGTGAAATGTGTTTATTTTGATGTTTTATGATAGAATATGAAGGCTGATATTATGTTTACAACTTTTGCTAAGCGATTTTACGTGAAAACGAGTAAAACGACATAATTGGTAAAAATACCTAATGTTCATAAGTACATGTTAGAATGAGAATTTGATGTTGCTATAGAAGGGAAAAATGTTCAGCATGTTATAAAACATAATAATGAGGGATGAAGTTTAATTTTCGAGTCTAGGGGCAAAATTGTAATTATGCAAAAGTTTAGGGGCAAAATTGTAATTTTGCTAAAGTTTGAGTTAGGGACTGTTTTGAGTATTACATTAATTAAATAAGTGAAATGTGATGTTTTAGACCCTGAAAAACGAGATTTGGACCTAGAACTGGAGGAAAATCGAAAAATCGAGAAAGTTGGTAAAATGACCGTTTAGGCATTCGAGGTAAGTTCGTGTGTTAATAATAATGCAATACCATGCTTGAATTTTAATTCTCTATTGATATGGCATAAATTGTATGATTTAATATGTTTAGGAGAAGTTGATGGATGGCATGTATGGTATGGAAAATGTGATGTTTGTTGTGTCATGTGAAAACATGGGTTGTATGAGTTGCTACAGGGTTGTACCTGACGAGATTTCGACAAGAAAGTTTATATGTAAATAATGCATTTATTTTACTTTTACAATAATTATTTTGCTAGATATTATGGAAATCATTGGATGATAACTAAAATATGAAAATGAATGGAATGGGAAATTCTCATTGAACCTTCGGAAAACCGAGAGCTACGGACAATATGTAGCTAGGTCACATGAGTGATTAAGGGACCTTCACTGTGTGCACAAGAAAGCTGCTAGATGGCAAAATTTGATATGTACCTAGGCCACATGGATGATAAGGGACTTTCACCATGTGTGCAAGAAAGCTACGGGATAATAATTTCATAGTAACTAGGTCACATGTGTAATACTGTGTGTATACCATGTGTACAAGAAAGTTACGGGTTTTGAGTAGCTAGGTCACATGAGTGGTTCCTAGTGTTGGACACCATGTAGACAAGAAAGCTACGAGATGGAATGGCTAGGTCACATGGGTGATAAGGGACCTTCACCATGTGTACAAGAAAGCCGAATTATGTGTAGGTGGAGCTATGTGCTAAGACCACCAAGTATCGGGCGTTTTCCGAAGGGGTTCAACGAGATAATTTACTAATGATGATTGGTGCTATCATGTTATGAATAAGTGCAAGTGTGAATGTGACCAATTGAGAAATGTGGCAAATGTACGTATAAACAATATGTTTGATATGTAGTCGGAAATTGGAAAGGTTGGTATAAGCAAGTGATGAACACAACTAAAGTGAAAGAGAGAGCAAAAATTTACAATAAAATTGTTTGGACAGCAATAGTGACATGAGTTTGAAAAATCACTAAAAATAGTAGAGATTGAATTTTAAGTTGGATGAGATATTTACTTAAATCTTATTGAGTCTATTTTCATATAAAAGAAACATAGCAAACAAATGATTCGTATATTTTGAGATATTTGAATTTTTGTGAGACTGGTTCAAAATGATTATGTGATCCCCTATTCTACCTTGGAAAAATCATTAACAATTGTATAAAAATAATTGCGGGATATAATTATATGCCTGAAATTCAGAATGAGTCTATTTTCAAATAAACTAAATAAGAAGGTCATATGAACTCTGTACAAGGAGAAAATTGATTCGTAGTGAAGAGAGGTCAGAATAGTCGACCAGTAAAATGGGGGAATATTTAATGAATAAAATGTATTGATTGGCTTAACCAAAAATTCTAGAAATTTTATGGTAAGAAAATATGTGAGTCTAGTTTCATGGAAAATTAACGGATCTTAATTTGGAGTTCCGTAGCTGCATATATAAATAATTTAATGACTATAACTCAAGAAAATAGCTTAACTGGAATTTGAATAAATAGGAAGAATATGAAAATAGCATGTTATCACATTGCTTATTAGTTTCATGCAAGCTTACTAAGCGTAAAGCTTACTCCCTCCTTTACATTTCTTTTAGTTTTGTCAGGTCAGCTCAGGGTTAGAGATCGTCAGAGGCAGTATCACACTATCGGGCCATTATCCTTGGAGTATTGGCATGTGTATGTTAAATGTTTTCAAGTGAGTGGCATGTATAGGGACTTAGTTTTTTTTTTATGATGGATGTTGTTGTGGTTAGCCAAATGTATTGGCTTATATTGATTTGTTGATTATAGCAATGAGATGTGGCTTATAATGATTTTGGCCTGTAAGCCTATTTTGTCCAATGGCATGTGTTTGAAAAGTTTTAATTTTCGGCAAAATTTGGTAACCCGGTTTTATACGATTGTGAATGTTTAAGTCCAGTAACGCCTCGAACCCTGTCCCGAAGTTGGACACGGGTGAGGGGTGTTACAGTAACATTTGAACTATGGGACACACGGTTGTGTCCCAGCCTGTGTATCCCCTCATGTGGGTATTCGAAATAGCATCACACGACCGTGTCACCAGACCGTGTAACTCTCTGTGACCGTGTGGACCAACCTGCACTTGAAAATCAATAGGACACATGACCATTTGAGTAGGCAATGTGTGGCACACGGCCGTGTGACAACCCATGCCCCAGGTCGTTTGCACCAAATAAGCCTTCTAAAATAAGCCAAAACAATGACATTTCGTAGGTACCAAGCCACAACAGAAAATAACCATTTTCATGCCTTCAAAAATCATTCAAACAAACTTATAACATACCAAAAATCCAACCTAGGTGCCTAACCAATGTGCCCCCATTGACACCACAATTCAATTTCCAAATCAAACTCATATATCACATCGAGCTACTTTGCATTTAAACCATAATATTCAACCATAAACACATACCAAACTTATCATTCATTCTTACCATTCATGTCTAACACAAACATATTATAACTATTTATAAGTAGATGAAATTAAGATACCAAAACACCATTTTGCATATAACTTCAAACCAAAACTAAGCCATATATGTACAAGTAGCTAAAAGAAGGTTAAAAATCATCACATTGACAAAAATATCTTAAAAGTTCCTAGTACATGCCATTTATAACTAGCATCAAAAGATCAAAACATCTACTGAGATGATGAACGGATAGTGTGTGTGCTCTGACTCGATCTTTCAACTATCAAAGCTTTTCAAGATCTACAAAAGAAAAAATATAGACAACATAAGCAAATTCTGCTTGGTAAGCTCGTATAGAATGTAACATAATTTTCTAAATCAAGATTATTTAACTTAATTATGCATTGAGTTATAAAGTATTTATAGGTTCATTTGATTCATTTTCGTACAACAAAATTCGTTAGTTCAATGAAGTATTCACTCCAATGGTGTGCCTCTCCAAATAATTCATCGTTCCAAAGGATGTCATGATATCTTCCAACCATTATCTTATACATTCTCGAAGTAGTGTCATAATATCTTTCAACTAAGGTCTTGATCATTACCGATGTAATGCCATAGTATCTTTCAACCATGGTCTTATCCGTATCGAGTTTACTGCCATAATAGTATCTTTCAACTATGGTCTTATACATTTCTAGTTTAGTGCCATAGTATCTTTCAACTATGGTCTTATCCATTCCGGTTTAATGCCATAGTATCTTTCAACTATGGTCTTTCTCATTTCGGGTAAAATGTCATGGTATCTTTCAATCATGGTATTTCTAGTTTCTCAATCCAAGGAATTTGATGAACCAATCGTATATAGATAAGCATTAAATTACAAAACATCAATCAATTAACTACTAAATTAACTTACAAACTTACCTTGACAAAAATAATTGAAATGAAAGCCGACGACTAGTTCGAGATTTTAGCTTTTCCACGATTTAAGTCCGATTGGTCCGTTTCTTTATCTAAATAAAAATTTTCACTCAATTAAATAATTCAAATAGCTTAGACTATTAATTCAAGCCTATAACCCTTATCAATATAAATTTACAAATTTACCCTCACAATTTAACTTTTATGCAAATTAGACCCAAAACCCGAAACTTACAAATTAATCACTTTTAAATAAAAACCATGCTAGCTGATTTTTTACCTAGCTCCGATTCAGTCTATTTTTATCAAAATTTCACTAAAACTCCATGAAGTTTTCCTACTTTAACAATTTAATCCTTAAACATTAAAATCATTAAAAACTACTTTATAAAATAGTCCTATTTAACAACTAAGCTTACTAATCTACCATTGAACTTCAAAATCACTTCAAACTCATCAATGGAATAATTCAAAATGTTTAACAGATTTACGAATTGGTCCTCGAGTTAGCTAGATTAAGCTAAAATGGGCAATAATTACATACCATGCATGAGTTTGAAGCTTGGCCAAATGCTTGGTTTATTCTCTTATAGAAAATCAGTTTTTGCTAGGTGAAATAAGGAAGATGACATCTATTTTCATCTTTTTTTTATGTTAATTTATTACTTACTTACCATTTTACCCTTTTATTTTTAACTTAGTAATTAACAAAACATGTCCATAATTGTCCACTATCTAATTTCATGGTTTATTTACCCACTAAGCCCATTGATTTACATTATCTAGCTATTTAACACATTTATTTAATAGAGATCAACTTTACATCCTTTACGATTTAGTCATTTTCAATTAATTAATTATCTAAACGTTCAAATTTCCCATCCAAATTTTAGTATGACTCTAATAAATACCCCTAAACATTAAATAAATAATAAAACACTGACTCGCTTGTCGGAATTAAGGTCCCAAAACCACTATTTTTGACACCATTGGAAACGGGTTATTACAACTCTCCCCCTAAACAAATTTTCATCCCAAAAATCTTACCAGAGAATAGGTTCGGGAATTGCAATTTCATAGCCTCTTTCGGTTCCTAGGTGGCTTCCTCAACTCCATGGCGATGCCAAAAAAATCTTAACTAGAGCTATGCATTTATTTCTCAACTCTTTAACTTTCCGAGCCAAAATTTTAACCAATTCATCACAATATGATATATCGGGCTACAACTCCATCAACTAGCGAAATCACATGTGAGGCAACCCAAAATTTCAAGGCGATACTTTCAAAAACACTTTGTTGCCAACCCGAAATTCAATGTCGTTTCTTTTCAAATTGGCCTATGATTTTTTACGGTCGGAGACGACCTTTAGAAAATCTCATATCACCTTCACTTTTTCTTTGGTTTCAAGGATAAAATCAGTTCCCAAAAGCTTTTTCTCACTCAATTCGATCCAGTATAATGGAGTTCTACACTTTCGACCATATACAGCTTACGGGGCCATTTTAATACTCATCTAGTAATTGTTATTATAAGCAAACTCAACCAGCGGAATAAATTTTTCCCAGTTACCTTCGAATTCAATAATTCAACAACGAAGTATATCCTCGAGTACCTAAATTACTCGCACAGACTGATCATCTGCCTGTGGATGAAACACTGTACTAAAATGTAATTTGGTGTCCAAAGCTTCATGTAATTTACTCCATAATCTAGTAGTAAATTGTGGGTCCCGATCAGAAATAATCAACAATGGTACCTCGTGTAATCTTACAATCTCAAAAACATACAACTCTGCCAACTTTTAAAATGAATAATCCATAAACATGGGAATGAAATGTGCAGATATAGTCAAACAATCAACAATAACTCAAATAGCATCTTTCTTCCTCGAGGATAGCGATAACCCTGACACGAAATCCATGGTAACTTGTTCCCATTTCCATTCCATAATCAAAATAGGCTGTAGCAATCCCCAAGGTACCTGATGCTCGAATTTAACTTGCTAACAAATTAAACATTTTGATACAAATGCTAAGATCTGATGCTTCATAATTGGCCACCAGTACCTTCGTTTCAAATCACTGTACATTTTATTACTACTAGGGTGAATTGAGTAATTACTGATTTGAGCTTCCTATAGGATCTTCTGTTTGACTTTAAAATTCTTCAAAACGCATAATCAGTTTTGAAAGTACAAACTATCATCTATACCAATATGAAATTCCGAATCCGGTAATTTTCCAATCTATTCTCATTTAACAACCAAATCAAAATCAATTTTCTGAGCTTTACGAATTTGTTGCAAAAATACTGATTTAGCTTTTAATTCGGTTAACATGGAACCATCTCAACAAGTGTCAGATTAGTATTCAAGCTTTCAAAGCAAACAATGACTTTCGACTCAAGGCATTTGCAACAACATTAGCTTTTTTCGGATGATATTTGATAATCAAATTATAGTCTTTTAACAGTTCTAACCATCTATGTTGTCACAAATTTAGTTCTTTTTGGGGCATCAAATATTTCAAGCTTTTATGATCGGTGAAAATTTGACATTTTTCAACCATTTTGCCCTTATGTTTTTAACTTAGTAATTAACAAAACATGTCCGTAATTGTCCACTATCTAATTTCATGGTTTATTTACCCACTAGGTCCGTTGATTTACACTATCTAGCTATTTAACACAATTATTTAATAGAGACCAACTTTACATCCTTTATGATTAAGCCCTTTTCAATTAATTAACAATCTAAACGTTAAAATTTGTCATCCAAATTTTAGTATTACTATAATAAATTCCCGTAAACATTAAATAAATTATAAAACACTGACTCGTTTGTCGGAATTTTGGTCCTAAAACCATTATTTCTGACACCACTAAAAATGGGTTTGTTACAGTCATGCATGCATGGGTTTTCATACTTTGATAGGGTTCGCATAAATACATGGGTCTGCATACCTATATTGGTTTGCACAATTTTCCTGAGTTCACTTAGTAGAAAGACTATCTCTATTGAGGGTACGCATGTAATTTTCGAGGTCTTGGAAATTAATACTTATCAATAAATCTGACTCGTGTATTATGGCAAAAGGGAATACACGTAATACTTATTCATGAATAATCATCAACTTTATATATAATAAAAGATAATACTCTAAGTCATGGTTCGCAAAAATAAAATAAACTTGAACTCTAAAAGAAATTATTTAATAACAGAGTCAAGTTATGATAAATCTAAACCCACATAAAATAATAAACCCCATCGCCTAATTCCTAGGTTCGCCAGTATCTATTCAGGGATGAGCCTCACTAAATCATCTTCCTCGCCACTGCCATCTGCGACCTACTTACCTGCAAAGTAAGAGAGGAGTGGGTGAGTTCATTACGAACTCAGTGAATAATCAAAAATCAGCAGAGTATCCTTAAAACATAGAGTTTTATAACAGAATGAAGACTTGGTCTGAGAATTGTTTTCACATGTTGGGTTCGTAGAGAAGATTGCAAGACCTAATTCACAGATCTTGTTTTTAAAAAAACATAAGTTTCCTAAAAAAATTTACGTGTATTTTTTGAAAATAAAACTTAAAAACTTAGCTTGTGCTTGTTTGAAAACAAAACTTATATAACATGAAACATGCTCACATACTTGTCTTACATAATAGCTGAGAAACATAAAATATGTTTGTAACACCCTGGTTCTAGGGATTATGCACTTAGTGCATAACTCAGGGGCTGGCATGCTTTAGTGTGTAATTGGGTGAGTTTTAGGGGTCTGGAGAACTCTTAAGTGTAGTGGAATGCTTTAGAAAATTTTTAGTTTTAGGGGTTCAAAGGGGACCTTGGATAGAGGGGGCCTTAAGAGAGTTATTTGGGAGGTTAAGACACAGAATTGGCTTTGGCAGAGAAGCAAGGAGGCACCACATAAGGCATGGAGAAGTGACGCCTAAGGGAGCAGAAGGGGGCCAGTGTTCGAGCTGCAAGAGCAGCATTTTGCCTTTGTTTTTGCGTCATGAGCAAGGGGGAAGAGTTGGGTTCGGTTTTGGCACCTTAAAAGAAGGATTTGACTTGTTCAAATCATTTTAAATGGATGGCTAGGAGGAGAGATGTGATGGTTTTTATTTTGAATTATTTGAAGGGTTGGTGGAGAGTGAAAGTAGGAGGAGATTTTGGGATTTTGTGAAGGGTGGAGTGGTTGGCCGAATTTTGTTTTCTTCTAGGGGGAGCTTTAGCCGAATGCTATAAAAGGGGGGGAGTGCTCTTCCTTTGCCGAATTTTAGCTTCATTCTAAGCCTTCACTCTTTTTCTTCTCATACTCTAAAAACACCTCTTTTCCTTCATCAAAATCACCTTAGCCGAAACTTTAAGTCACCTATTCTTCCATTTTTCTTCTTCACCTATTCTCAATTCAACCATCTTCTAAAGTTGAAGAGCCTTTCTCCTTTATGTTGTGTTAGCCAAACCTCTTTTTGAGCCTTACCCTTATTTTTCCTCCTCTTTATTCTTTTCTAGAGCATTGATTCTCAAGGTTGCTATCAAGCCGAATTTGGAGTAGTAAAGTGGTAAGGTTTCCTTTCTTGTCATCAGTTTTCTCTTCTTTCTGTGGTTGACCGAAATCATGTAGCTAATCATGTGTTCTTTTGATTGGCCGAATCATGGAGGGCTAGGTGGGGGTTCTTTTGCTTTTAGCTAGCGTTAAAAGTGCTAAGGGGCTCTCGGGATTCGATTTACCAAGGATTTTCGACAAGGTTCTTAATCAAGTATCGTTTTCGGGATTTGATCGATTGTGCTTGTATAAGGTGCGTAATCATCGCACTATTTATTCGGCTTTTGGTTTGCTAATGTGTTTACATATGCATGATGTGTGGTAGCCAATCATAATGGCTAAGTGGTGAATATCATGATTTGGGTAATTGGATGCCAGGTGAGTAGGTTTGTGAAAGTATGTATTGTGATGTATATATATATGTTGTGGTAATTAATATGTGATGACTACTCTTTGATATGATCTGACATGTTACATTTACATATATATGCATGGGTTTGGGCTTGATCCGATGGAGGAAGAGGGTGTACACATGATGTACGTGGTCTAATGTTGGCTCAGGCTACATTAGCGCTTGATGGTGAGCTGTGTGCTACCTCAAGGAAGGTGTGGCTCGGTGCCCATCTCGGTGGTTGATGGCTATGTGCATCACCGTAGACGGAGTATGTTGTTGGGATCACTTTGGTTGATCGGTGGCTCAGCCACGGCCTTGAGCAGTGAGTTTACCAAGGTAAGGTTTATGGATCACGATGTGATCAGTGGTGGGTTAGCCATGGCCTTAGGCAGGGAGTCTGCTAAGGTTGGTGTCACGGTTGGATAGCAGGTTGGGCTGAAATGCATTCTTGCATGATTTGTTTCGAGGACTGTGTGGGTATGGGCCAAGCCCATACGTGTGGAAATATGTGTTATGATTATGCACTGAGTCAGTGGACTCACTCTATTGTTCCTAACCATTTCAGGTGATGCGTAGTTTTGGACCGGGATCGGAGAGGACACATGGTGGCCCATGCAGAAAGAAGAGTTTAAATATTTTAAGCTTATTTATATTAGGCATTTGGGTTTAAATATTGATGTAATAAGGCCCTTTTGATTTTCATTTATTTTGGGAAATGTTTTATTATTATTTTAAATTATGGTTGGATTATACTAAATTACTAAGTGAAGACGAAATTATTCTAACAACTTGATTATTCAAATTGGTTTTATACATTCACTAAACTTTAATTTTGGGACTATGTAATAAAATCAAGTTTTCATACAATATCAAATAAACATGGATTTTCAAAGGTTAATAAATTTACTATTCTATTTTAAGTCAAAAAGAATTTTCCACCGTTTTTTTTTTCCGCAGTGACATAACCAGATTCGGTCGTAGTGAATGGGCCAGGTTTGGGGATGTTACAATGTTCTCGCATTTAACATACTTATCAGAATCTTGTTTCGTTGGATATGTGGATCTTCTTATAACGCCTCAGAATAACTCAAAGAGACCTTATAACATGTCCCATAAGTGTAGCGTGAAGCAATACACTCTCCTGTACACCAACATGTCCTAGTGAATGGAGCATAACTCGACATTCCCTTATCTCTCCACATGTCCCAAGGCCTCAAAGCCCAAGTCACAAAGCTTATTGATTAGTACTGTAACACCCCAAATCCGGTCTATGCGTTAAGACCAAATTTGACATGTCACACAAAATGAACATACATCTAGTCCTTTAAAGATTTAAAGAAAATGGGTTTTAAAAAAATTGACGTAGAGTTTATTGAAAACTAAGGTTGATTACTATATCAAACAATTTAAGTCGTAAGAGTTTATGAAACGAAACTTTGAGAAATTTATTTTGAGAAAAATTAAAAGAGTTTGAATGATAACTTTGGAAAAATTTGAAGATCAAAGTTAAGAGAAAATTTTCCGAGTTAAAGTATTTAAGAATAAAATCCTTTTTGCATATCTATTTGAGAAAACGTTTATTTATGTTTTTAGAAATTATAATCCCACTTGAAGTATTTAAAGAAATTTATAAAATCCATCAAACATAAAGCAATATTAAAAATTTATCCAAGGCCTTATTACAACTTAACTTAGAATAGTAAAATAATTAAAAGTACTTAAAAGAAATCCAAAATTTAAATAACCCATTATTCGTAGTATGGCCTCCACCGAGTCGTCCACATCCCAAGCCTCCGTTAGTGATCATTACCTGAGAAGAGTAAGGAAAAACGGGGTGAGTTACTTAGAACTCAGTGTGTAAGTCACTTACCATTGTCCACTGGGCCAAAATCCGATTAAGCATTTATTGGGCCAAAGCCCATTTACAATTATAACATAATAACATGTATAGAATGTATGTGATATGCATTTCCCAAAACCAAACTTAAATTTCCATCCGCTACACACCACCCGTACCAACCAGCACACCTGTGGGGAGCTTTAGTCACCCACCGCGCCAACACCAAAATAGGCATTTAGCCGTATATCAATTTGTGGACAAGCCACCAGATTTACAGAGTTTACATGGCATAGCCATTTTTCAGATTTGTGGCAGAGCCACCAGAATTTTGTAGCAAAGCTACCAGAACTTCTCTTCGTCAAATATCCCAACCCATGCAAATCATGAATATAGTATGCAAATTCATTTACAATCATCCATTCATATAATTATTACTAACATATGGCCCATTATAAAAATTTTTACAATCTGGCCCTTATCACATTTTGGCCCATATAGCACATATCACACTTGGCCCATATATCAAATATCACATTTGGACCATATATCAAATATCATATTTGGCCCATATATCAAATATCACATTTGGCCCATTTAGTCACTTTTATTGATTTGGCCCATTGAGGGTAATTTCGTAATTTTCACAATCTTAATACCAATTTCATAGTCTTTACCACTATAGTGATAAAAAATGCCATTTTACCCGATTTCACTAACATGTGATTTAATCAAGCAATTAATACGATATAATTATCTAACCCATGAAATACGGTGTGAGATTACACACCTGATTACGGTAAGCACTACACTTTCCTGATCGTCAAAACCCTCAAAATCGCGAATAACTACTATTTGCCGGTTCTCCCTGGTTGACAGTCCACAACACGATGGAAAATATCGAATCGTCGTTGCCTCACAATTACGAACAACCTCGAATAGTTGATTCTCACCGGATGAGGGTCCACAACCCAGTGGAAAGTCCTGAATCGCCAATACAGCCCTTCGTTTGAATTTATGAGTAGGGATCGCAAATCTGCTCCTTTTACGATCACCAATCACTACTCCTTTTGATTTGATCTTGTTTGCCACAAAATCCTTACTTTCACAGGATGAAAATCGAGTGATAGAGTCCCTTGAACGATGATATCCCTTTTTCACACGATCTTCCTATGGCTAGGGTCGATTAAACGATGTAGGAAAAATCGGCACTCCACTATACCACGATTGTTCAAAGATGACCACTCGAATGAAAAAGAAGGTTCAATGGAAGGATGGATGATTCGGCTATAGTGAAAATATTGGAGAGGATGATGGTCAATAACATTCTGCCATGGTGAAATATTAAAGAGGGAGTGATGTTTGAGAGTTTTGCAAGAAGAAAAAGAAGAAGAAAATAAGAAGAAAAATAGGGTGTTCATGTTTCGGTTTTTCAAGAATAGGAGATGAACAAAGAAAAAGTCTTGAAGCTAATGTGCATTCGGCAAAGAGAAGAAAAAGAAATGAAATGAAAATGCCCCTTTCATGGTAGTGTAGTTTCGGCACAAAGAGGAAAAGATTTTGGGGAGAACGAAAGATAGTACCGAAATGGTCAAAATGAAATGGCCAAACAAAACAAAATTTTTCCGTATTTCTCAAGACACATTCGGCTAGGGAGAAAAGTTTTGGAGAGGAAAAATGTTGATACACCAAAAATGCTAATGCAAAAGTGACCAAAACTAGCACCTATACCATACCAAAAGCTAACCAAAAATTCGGCCATCCCCCCTAGCCCAAAAACCATCCAAGTGCATGGCCAAATGGTCAAAGTTTGGCCACCCAAACTTTCCAAAACATCTCCATTGGAATAAGCCTTATGTTCCCCCTACATGCCTTTTCCATATGATTCCTTTCCCTAAGTTCAATCTTGCCTTTTCTCTTAGCCATCTTGCCATAAAAATAAAAGTCCAACTTACCATAAGTTCAATGCTTGGCCGACACAATAAGGAAGGAAAGCAAAAAAATAAAATCTTCACATGCACACAAAGGGATTCGAACTCTTTCCCTCAAAGTAACACACATGGCGCCATATCCCCTTTACTAATTGCTCATTTATGCTTACTTTTTACCACTTAATTACCTTAAGCTTTAAGGTCACTTATTCCATTTCCTTAAAGTACTAAATACCAAAAATTATTCCAAATCCAAAATAAATCCCGAGCCTTCTCAGGACTATATAAACACACACATTGGATAATTTAACTAGCTGAGCACCAAAATAATGCAACATATAAAAACTCAAATTTTAGGATGTTACAATTCTATCCCCTAAAAAAAATTTCGTCCTCGAAATTTACCTGGTTAAAAGAGGTGAGGATATTGCTGTCAAATTGCGTCCTCAGGCTCCCACGTAGCTTCCTCCACTCCGTGATTATGCCATAGAACCTTAACCAACAGTACTGACTTCTTTCTTAGCACCTTTACATCTCGATCTAAAATTTTCACTGGCTCTTCCTTGAATGACAAGTCAGGCCTTAATTCAACTTCCTCTACCGATATTATGTGAGACGGATCCGATCGATAACGCCTCAACATTGAGACATGAAAAACACTATGAATCTGACTTAACTCCGGAGGTAATTCAAGCTGATAAGCCACTGGTCCTACCCACTTCAACACACGATACGGTCTGATAAACCTAGGGCTCAGCTTGCCCTTCCTTCCAAATCTGAAGATCTTCTTCCAAGGTGAGACCTTTAAAAAGACTCGATCTCCCACTGCAAATTCAATATCCTTACGCTTCAGATCCGCATACGATTTCTGTCTATCTGAAGCTTCCTTTAACCTTGTCCGAATTACTTTTACCTTTTCTTCCGTTTCTGATATCAGCTCACGACCCAACAACTATCGTTCCCCCAATTCAGTCCAACAAGTAGGAGTCCGACACCTACGACCGTACAATGCCTCGTAGGGTGCCATCTGGATACTGGATTGATAGCTATTATTATACGCAAACTCTGCCAACGGTAGGAAATCCTCCCAACTACCTCTGAAATCAATCACACAACCCCTTAACATGTCTTCCAAAATCTGGATTACTCTTTCCGGCTGACCATCTGACTGAGGATGAAAAGCCGTGCTGAAATTTAACCTTGTTCCCAAAGCTTCATGTAAAGCTTTCCAAAACCGCGATGTAAACCTAGGGTCCCTATCCGAAATAATAGACACTAGTACCCCATGTAACCTCACGATCTCCGCTACATACAACTTGGCCAACTTCTGTAGTGAGTAATCCGTACGAACAAGTAGAAAATGGGCAGTCTTCGTCAATCGATCCACTATTACCCAGACGGAATCTTTCTTAGTAGGCGATAAGGGTAACCCACTAACAAAGTCCATCGTTATCCGTTCCTATTTCCATAATGGAATCTTCACCGGTTGTAGCAATCCCGACGGCAATTGATGTTCCGCCTTCACTTGCTGACATGTCAAGCACCTACTCACAAACTCAGTAACCTCCCGTTTCAACCCTAGCCACCAATACTGTTCATGAAGGTCTCGATACATTTTATTTCCCCCGGGGTGCATAGTATACGGGCTACTATGCGCCTCACGCAAAATCATTTGTCTCAAATCCGAATCCTTGGGCATACAAATTCTTCCGCAAAAACAAAGTACTCCATCGTTATTCAATCCAAATTCCCCTATCACACCACCTTCCACTTGCTGAAGTAATGAACCCAACTTTTCATCTGATGACTGCTTTTCCTTAATCTGACCTAACCACAAAGGCTTCACCTGATGTTCGGCTAGTAAACTACCATCTTCATACAAACTGAGATGAGCAAACATCGCTCTCAACTCCGATATCACCTTACGACTCAATGCGTCTGCCACCACGTTAGCCTTTCCGGGGTGATACTCGATTGAGAAGTCATAATCCTTCAACAGCTCTATCCACCTCCGCTATCTTAAGTTCAACTCCTTTTGGGTAAGGAGGTACTTTAGACTCTTATGATCCGTATAAATAATCGACTTCTCTCCATACAGGTAGTGCCTCCAAATCTTTAAAGCAAACACCACTGCAGCCAACTCCAAATCATGAGTGGGATAATTCACCTCGTACGGCCTTAACTGATGAGATGCATAAGCCACCACTTTTCCACCTTGCATTAACACACATCCTAAACCCGTGTGTGACGCATCACAGTAAACGGTAAACTCTTTTCCAGCCTCAGGTTGAATCAGTACTGGCGCTTCCGTCAAAATCTTCTTCAATTTCTCAAAACTTTATTGCTACAGATTTGACCACAAAAATGGTACTCCCTTGTGCAACAGTTTAGTTAGAGGTGCAGCAATCAACGAAAACCCCTCAACGAAACGCCTGTAATAACCAGCCAACCCTAGAAAACTCCGAATTTCAGCCACTAACTTCGATGGTTTCCAATCCAACACAGCCTCTACTTTCCGAGGATCAACATGTCCCAAGAAAGTCACTTCTTTGGCATAAAGTTGCTTTTCTCTCAAAATTTGCAATACAATGTGCAGATGTGAGTCATGCTCTTCTTCATTCTTCGAGTATACCAAGATATCATCTATGAACACCACCATGAACCGGTCTAAGTAGGGTTGAAAGACTCGGTTCATCATGTCCATAAATGTAGTTGGTGCATTGGTCAATCCAAACGGCATCACCAAGAACTCATAATGTCCATAACGAGTTCGAAATGCCGTCTTATGAATATCTGCCTCTTTAACCTTGAGTTGGTGATAACCCGATCTCAAATCTATCTTGGAGAAAACTGAAGCTCCTCGCAATTGATCAAACAGGTCATCGGTTCTCGGCAACGGATACCTATTCTTGATCGTCAACTTATTCAACTGCCTATAATCGATGCACATGCGCATCGACCCATCCTTCTTCTTGACGAACAAGACCGGTGCTCTCCATGGTGACACACCCGGTCGAATGAATCCCCGATCCAACAACTCCTAAATTTGAGCCTTAAGCTCCGCTAGCTCCTTCGGCGCCATCCTATAAGGAGCAATGGACACTGGAGCCGTTCTGGGCAAAAGCTCAATGGCAAACTCTACTTCCCGGTCTAGAGGTAAACCCGGAAGTTCCTCAGGAAAGACATTTAAAAATTCTTCCACCGTTCTAACACTTTCCACCGATAATTCCTTGGCATCCAAAGCACTAATGAAGGCTAGGAATGCTCCACACCCTTTTCGCACCAACTTTTCTGCCTTTAAAGCAGATACCACATTTGCTAAATAATTTCTTCGCTCGCCTATCATCACAACTTCCTTATCTTCCAAAGTCCTTATCAACATCCGCTTTGTAGCACAATCCAAGTGCGCACGGTGCTTTACCAACCAATCCATGCCCAAAATAAGGTCAAACTCTCTGAAGGGCAGTTCCATCAAATCCGCTAAAAATATTTCTCTTTGAATTTCTAAGGGCACGTCTCTAAACAATTTATCCACTATCATAGACTGTCCTAAAGGACTAATTACCGTCATCTTTCTATCAGTAATCTCAGATCTAATGCTCAGATTTCCAGATATAGCACTAGCAACATACGAATGGGTAGATCCGATATCTATCAAAGCTGTAACAGGTACATCAGAGATGAAGAATGTACCAGTTATAATATCAGGTGTATCACCATCCTCACGGCTTCTAACCGCGTAAACTAACCCTGGCTGCCTCGCCTTCGCGTTACCCCTGAAGCCATTACCTCTACCCGGTGCACCTTGACCACGACCTGCGCCATTACCACCTCAACCTGGTCCACGACCCCTCGGTGGCTGCTGAACGCCTCTAGCTGGCTGTGCATCATGGTTACGAGCTTCTTGAGTCAGAGCAGTCCATCGAGGACAATCCTTAAGCTGATGGTCCTTAGAACCACATTTGAAACACCCACCGGTTCTTTTCCAACATTCACCAGGGTGTCATCTTCCACAGTCAGCACATGGTTGAATCTGATTGGTAGTAGCAGATGCTCTAGTTTGAGCTAGCTCATCATTCCTGGGCCTCTTCTGAAACCTTTTAGCGGGACCCGAGTACTTAAAGTCCCTCTTGCCTCTGCCTCTGTCTCTTTCTCGGTTCTGACGCTCAAAGTTCTTAGCCTCTTCAGCTATTTTGGCTTTCTCCACAAGCGTGGCAAAAGTCCTTTCTTGTTGTGGGGCTATCAGTACCCGCAACTCATCATTCAACCCGTCCTCAAAACGCACACAGCGTTCATATTCAGTTGGCACTATAGTCCGAGCATAACGACTCAAACGTAGAAATTCTGCTTCGTAAGCGGCCACCGTCTTATTTTCTTGAACCAGATTAAGGAATTCCTTCCTTCGGGCATCCACATAGCTTGCCCCGACATACTTTCCTTCAAATGAATTTTTGAAGAAATCCCAAGTAACACGATCGGCCTGGGTGCCCTCCCGAACAGTAAGCCACCATTGATACGCCTCATCTCTCAACAAGGACACAGTTCCTCTCAGTTTTTTCTCGGTGGTGCACTCCAAATCATCCATGATCCGTTCCACTGCCTCGAGCCAATACTCCGCTACATTTGGAGCTACACCCGAGACACCCCTAAAAACCTCGGCACCACTTGATCTAAGTCGTTCCGATATTGATCCACGAGCTGCTGGCCCAGTTCTAGCCCCAGCAACCCTTTCTAGGACTCGCAACATTGCTTGGGTCAAGGCAATGTCCCCTCTCATATGATCATGTGATCCAGTCTCAGTCCCGGGTGATGCAGGTGCGTCCATTTCTAGCATATGTCTCGATACTTCAGACGAAACCCTAGCACCTCGGCCTCTACCACGGCCATGTCTACCACGTCCACGTCCTCTAGTGCTCATTTTGACTATTTCGGTTTAGTCTGATTACAAATTTTTTGAATCAGTATACTATTTCAGTGTTTATTAAAGATATTTTATGAGATATAAAAAGTAGAGTTGTTTTCGCAAACACATCCTATAGTCTCAATCTCTATAGTTTCAATACCTAAGACTAAAAGTTCTAGAGTGTTCCTATAGTCATATCACAATAATAAGAGTTATTCAATTCACATATACTTACTTGACTTGGAGCCGGATACTCGTGGTGCCATACTACCTTTAAAAACATAAGTTCTATAATTCATAACAGTTTTGAACCATAAATATTTTTGAACCCAAACCACAGCCGAGTTTTGAACCGCGCTCTGATACCATAAAATGTAACACCCCAAACCCGGTCTATCGTTAAGACCAAATTTGACATGTCACACAAAATGAACATACATCTAGTCCTTTAAAGATTTAAAGAAAACGGTTTTTAATGGACGTGGAGTTTATTGAAAACTAAGGTTGATTATTATATCAAACAATTTAAGTCGTAAGAGTTTATGAAACGAAACTTTGAGAAATTTATTTTGAGAAAAATTAAAAGAGTTTGAATGATAACTTTGGAAAAATTTGAAGATCAAAGTTAAGAGAAAATTTTCCGAGTTAAAGTATTTAAGAATAAAATCCTTTTTGCATATCTATTTGAGAAAACGTTTATTTATGTTTTTAGAAATTATAATCCCACTTGAAGTATTTAAAGCAATTTATAAAATCCATCAAACATAAAGCAATATTAAAAATTTATCCAAGGCCTTATTACAACTTAACTTAGAATAGTAAAATAATTAAAAGTACTTAAAAGAAATACAAAATTTAAATAACCCATTATTCGTAGTATGGCCTCCACCGAGTCGTCCACAGCCCAAGTCTCCGTTACTGATCATTACCTGAGAAGAGTAAGGAAAAACGGGGTGAGTTACTTAGAACTCAGTGTGTAACTCACTTACCATTGTCCACTGGGCCAAAATCCGATTAAGCATTTATTGGGCCAAAGCCCATTTACGATTATAACATAATAACATGTATAGAATGTATGTGATATGCATTTCCCAAAACCAAACTTAAATTTCCATCCGCTACACACCACCCGTACCAACCAGCACACCTGTGGGGAGCTTTAGTCACCCACCGCGCCAACACACCAAAATAGGCATTTAGCCGTATATCAATTTGTGGACAAGCCACCAGATTTACAGAGTTTACATGGCATAGCCATTTTTCAGATTTGTGGCAGAGCCACCAGAATTTTGTAGCAAAGCTACCAGAACTTCTCTTCGTCAAATATCCCAACCCATGCAAATCATGAATATAGTATGCAAATTCATTTACAATAATCCATTAATATAATTATTACTAACATATGGCCCATTATAAAAATTTTCACAATCTGGCCCATATCACATTTTGGCCCATATTATAGCACATATCACACTTGGCCCATATATCAAATATCACATTTGGCCCATATATCAAATATCACATTTGGCCCATTTAGTCACTTTTATCGATTTGGCCCATTAGGGTAATTTCATAATTTTCACAATCTTAATATCGATTTCATAGTCTTTACCACTATAATAATAAAAAATGTCATTTTACCCGATTTCACAAACATGTGATTTAATCAAGCGATTAATACGATATAATTATCTAACCCATGAAATACGGTGTGAGACTACACACCTGATTACGGTAAGCACTACACTTTCCTGATCGTCAACACCTTCGGAATTGCAAATAACTACTATTTCCGGTTCTCCCCGGTTGACAGCCCACAACCTGATGGAAAATCTCGAATCGCCGATGCCTCCCAATTGTGAACAACCTCGAATAGTTGATTCTGACCGGATGAGGGTCCACAACCTGGTGGAAAGTCCCGAATCGTCGATACAGCCCTTCGTTTGAATTTAGGAGTACGGATCGCAAATCCGCTCCTTTATCGATCACCAATCACTACTCCTTTTGATTCGATCTTGTTTGCCACAAAATCCTTACTTTCACAGGATGAAAATCGAGTGATAGAGTCCCTTGAATGATGATATCCCTTTTTCACACGATCTTCCTATGGCTAGGGTCGATTAAACGATGTAGGAAAAATCGGCACTCCACTATACCACGATTGTTCAAAGATGACCACTCGAATGAAAAAGAAGGTTCAATGGAAGGATAGAAGATTCGGCTATAGTGAAAATATTGGAGAGGATGATGGTCAATAACATTCGGCCATGGTGAAATATTAAAGAGGGAGTGATGTTTGAAAGTTTTGCAAGAAGAAAAAGAAGAAGAAAATAAGAAGAAAAATAGGGTGTTTATGTTTCGGTTTTTCAAGAATAGGAGATGAACAAAAAAAAAGTCTTGTACCTAATGTGCATTCGGCAAAGAGAAGAAAAAGAAAAGAAATGAAAATGCCCCTTTCATGGTAGTGTGGTTTCGGCACAAAGAGGAAAAGATTTTGAGGAGAACGAAAGATAGTACCGAAATGGTCAAAATGAAATGGCCAAACAAAACAAAATTTTTACCTATTGCTCAAGACACATTCGGCTAGGGAGAAAAGTTTTGGAGAGGAAAAATGTTGATACACCAAAAATGCTAATGCAAAAGTGACCAAAACTAGCACCTATACCATACCAAAAGCTAACCAAAAATTCGGCCATCCCCCCTAGCCCAAAAACCGTCCAAGTGCATGGCCAAATGGTTAAAGTTTGGCCACCCAAACTTTCCAAAACATCTCTCTTGGAATAAGCCTTATGTTCCTCCTACATGCCTTTTCCATATGATTCCTTTGCCTAAGTTCAATCTTGCCTTTTCTCTTAGCCATCTTGCCATAAAAATAAAAGTCCAACTTACCATAAGTTCAATGCTTGGCCGACACAATAAGGAAGGAAAGCAAAAAAATAAAATCTTCACATGCACACAAAGGGATCCAAACTCCTTCCCTCAAAGTAACACACATGGCGTCATATCCCCTTTACTAATTGCTCATTTATGCCTACTTTTTTCCACTTAATTACCTTAAGCTTTAAGGTCACTTATTCCATTTCCTTAAAGTACTAAATACCAAAAATTATTCCAAATCCAAAATAAATCCCGAGCCTTCTCAGGACTATATAAACACACACATTGGATAATTTAACTAGCTGAGCACCAAAATAATGCAACATATAAAAACTCAAATTTTAGGATGTTACAAGTACTCACAATCCTTTGGTATACCAATATATCCAACATAAAGCTCGCAAAGGAACACGAATAAAAACTTATCATATAGAGCTTGCATAGGGAGCTTGCTTATCACAAAGAGCTCGCTTATAGAGCTTGCTTGAAATGTAACACCCCTTACCCGTATTCAATGCCGGAAAAAGGTACGAGGCATTACTGGACTTACAACACAAGCATTTACACAATTTTGAGTCATAAATTTGCGTCCAAATTAGAACCATCCACACCCAATCATAAAGTCCCTAATACGAGCCTACGAGGCCCAAAACATGCATCGAAAGTGGTTCGGGACTAAACTGAGAACTCAGGAAATTTTTACAAAACTTAGAAAATTTTTACAAAACTTAGAAAATTTTTGCTAACTGCAGGGCTCACACGCCCATGCGGTCCAAGGGACACACGACTGAGACACACGCCCGTGTGTCTGCCCGTGTATCATATTCTGGACACTCTATTTTTCAAAATTATGGTGCAGGGGACACACAGCCGATACACACGCCCATGTGTCTGCCCGTGTGGACAAAATAAGGCTATTTACTAAGCCATTTTCCACCCCTTTAATGTACACACCTATATAACATAACATAGCACCAATTCAAGCTTATACATACAACCAAATCATCCACAACCAAGACATCAACACATCATTCACATGCTAACATCTATCATACATAAACATAACATAACTTATCAACTTAATCATGCAAGTTTCCACATTCATGAAAGGCATCATCATATGAATATACTTATACCAATATTAGCCAATTTCAAATGACCTTATACAAAATGAACTTCTAACCAACATAAGCCAACACATTTGGCCAAATCAATTATGACACTTAACAAAATGAACAAGTCCCCTATACATGCCATAACTCAAAATGTTGAATTCATTGATACCAAAATAATTGTTGATAGTGTGTATAGATCTCTGACGATCTCTGAAACCCCGAGCTAGCTTGGTGACACTATAAGACAAGGAAAAGAAAGGGGAGTAAGTTATATAGCTTAGTAAGTTCCTATGCAAATAATAAGCATCATAACCACACATTTAACATATAATTTACATGAAAAAAATTAGCATGAATGTTATTAAAATCTTATAATCATAACTTACTCAATCACCACCTTACTAAGGGTTCATCACATATCGAGCTCATTTCTTATGAGTTTTACGTACATACATGTACCAACTCGCATCATAGCCATATCCTTTCACAACTTTGACATTCCCGTTGAACACTCGAAATATTAACGGATACTCAAAAATCTTGCACATAAGTGCCACATATGTAGCTAAAGCTACCTCATATCTCATAAGACATATAGGCTCGCTTTCTAGCTATTTACAGGCCTGCTCACACAAGCTATTAGTCAGGACGTAGCTACACAATGTTGCTCATTCAAGCTGTCAGGTATCCGCAACACATGTCGGACGACCCGGCCACTGGTAGGAGATACAAGACCAACACCCGGATCACATAATTGCATACACACATGGTTCCTAGTGACATGTCACTCGTATCCTATTCTATTCCTAAGGTTCAATCGAGATTTCTCGTTTGTCGAAACTTTGTCGAATACGTCCAAAGAGTCAATCACAATTCATACAATATTAAAGCATTTAAAACATAAATATAACAATGCATTATTTACATCTGAACTTACCTCGTTACAAAAATAGTATAATTGGACCTAATCGTCAAACACTTTGTTTTTCCCCCGATCTAGGTCCGAACTTCATTTTTCTTGATCTATAATAGCAAATTCATCTCATTTAATCATCACACTATTCAATTCAACCTAAAAATCATATTATGCAAAATTAAATTTTTGCCCCTAATGTTTTACATTTTTACAATTTAGTCCCTAGGCTCGTAAAATAAAATATAGTCAATTTCTTCCAAACCCAAGCCTAGCCGAACCATTTTCATACTCATAGCAGTCCACACTTTTCATTAAATCACACTTCTACTTCATATTTTACAACTTTTACAAATAGGTCCTTTTAGGCATTTTCATCAAAAATCACTTGGTAAATGGTGTTTATCTAACATCAAACATACATTTTCTACCATTAAAGATCAAAATACACAAATATCTAACATGGGTAAAATTTTAGACTTTGACATCTTTTCAAATTAGTCCTTGAAATAGCTAGATTAGGTTACAATGATCTCAAAAACATAAAAATCATTAAAAAGAGGGCTAGAATGAACTTACAATCGAGCTTGAAAGATGAACAAACCCTAGTTATGTCTTCTCCTTGTGAATTTTGTCCATGGGGACTAATTTGAGGAAGATGACATCTTTTATTTAGTTATTTTGGCTTTATTTACTAGATTACCAAAATGCCCTTCACCTAAACTTTGAAAATTTTCACTAACCATGCCCATTTTTGTCCATACTAAAGCATAATGGTCTAATTACCATCTATTAAAATTTCATAGCAATTGGACACCTTTAACATATAGAATTCAAGTTTTGCACTTTTTGCAATTTAATCCCTTTAACTAAATTAAGTGCCCAAACGTAAAAATTTTCGAACGCAATTTTCATGAAATCGCTCCATAAATCTGTAGACCATAAAAATATAATAAAAATAAATTTTTCTGCGCCAGATTTGTGGTCCCGAAACTACTATTCCGACTAGACCCAAAATCGGGCTGTTACATGAAAACACTTGCTCATATAGCTCACACCAAAGTGTGTAAAAACATAGTTTATAAAATTTTACTTTAAAAACATATCTTAATACATAGGCCCGTTTAGGAGCTTGCATAACCTAGGTAAATCTATTTATGAACGTACATTGTATTGAGTGATTGCAATAATAATTGTTTGTATTCTACTAAGAAAATCAAATTACCTGTATGATTTCTCGATAGATAAATATATTTGAGGACCTTGTTGCTTATATACTTTGTACTATACTAAACTTAGGTGTTGATATTGGTTACACATTTACATATCATGCTAGAATTATGTGTAATTATGATTATTCCTATTTATGTTCTAAAAGATCGACTACTTTAATTCCTGTTTCAAAAATAGACAATTTTGTATCTAACTGTATGAAAGCGGGCGCGGATTTATGAATAGGGGATGTTGTGCGAGTATCTACAGGATCTAATCAGTTATTTCTTTCATCACACCAAACAAGCCAATATTAGCGCTAATGGTGCGTAAATGTAACTCGTTGTTTAAAGAACTATTCAGAGTTCCTAGAGCTCCTTGTAAAGCTTGTTGGAAAATCCGTTGTCGGACTTGATTAATCGCTCTTTGTTGTTCAAAATAAATGGTTTCATTTTTGTAATTTTCTAATTGTTCCAAAATCTTATAAGTTGAATTAATCAAATTCAATTTTTCTCGTTCTATCTCAGAGTATCCATTCACTCGAAACTGATCCACCTCCATTTCTACTTTCCGTAAGCGGGCCCGGGCCTTTTCCAGCCGTTCAATAGCCCCCCACGTAGTTCTTCTGAATTTTGAATAGTATTCAAGATCCTCTCTTTTCAATTATCTAATAAATCACTTAACGAAAGTAGATTATCTTTCCATTCATTTTTTTTATTTCAAAAATTCCATGATCCCTTCCCGAACCAAACATGAACGTTTCGATTCATTTGGCTCTCACGCTCAATTATTTCTTATTTATTGGGAATTAATTCCCAATATCTTTTTTTTCTAATGTAATGAGCTTACCCTCTCCCTCTCGTCTCTATTCATATTCCAAAATATCGAAACTGATTACTAATCCAATACCAGAATATTCGGAGGATTCTTCTGACCAAAATAGAAAATATATCAAAAAACTAAAAAGTATAATAAAAAATAAAAAATAAAAAATTATAAAAAATAAAAAATAAAAAATTTACATATAATTTTGAATTTCTAATTGTACTTAGAATTGTATAATGTATAATTGTAATTTGTCAGCAAAGTTGTTTCTTTTTTTTCTTCAAATTCAAAGAATTCTTCTCCCTTTATACATAGGTCATCGATTCAGCATTGGAAAAAGGGGCTCAAATCGTTTTATCGACATGAGTGTTTTATATCGAAAAAACATTTTTGTTTTGAAAATATTTCTGTATTTAGTAACATAGTAGTAGAAAGAGTACCCTGCTGCATCTGAACTTCAAGCGGACCCATATATATATTGTCTGCTAATACACGACCAATTAATGTTTGGATAAAAATTCTTTCAAATTCTAGAACCCCCCTCCCCCAAAAAAAAGGTCTACTCTTTACTCAAGTTCCAAGAAACATTTTATTGATTGATTCTTCTTTTATTGATTTAGATTTTCTTAATTCTTTTCAAAATTAGGACATAAATTAAATGTGAAATTCTTGAGTAGTCTACTTCCTTCTTTTCTAGAATGCCCAATATTTGTTTTACATCTTCTATGCGAAAGTGTTCAATTTTCATAAGGTCTTCTCGACTGTTCTTAGATTCATGGACCCAATTCAATTCAATGGGATCTTTCATTCACATTTTTTTCCACCAAGAACGTTTTATAAAACTCTTGGACCCCCGAATTTGGAGTATCCTACTTTCACGCAATTCACAGGGTTCAACAAGCAATCGATATTTCACGATTAGATTCTATCAACATTAGCTTGAATATTAGATTGAATCTACTATTATTATATTAAATATGTTATATTTATATATTTATATTAAGTATGGCGTTAAAAAAATCCGTTGTCGGACTTGATTAATCGCTCTTTGGTGTTCAAAATAAAAGGTTTCATTTTTGTAATTTTCTAATTGTTCCAAAATCTTATAAGTTGAATTAATCAAATTCAATTTTGAATGTGGGCGCTATTCTTATTTTACCAGAGGGGTTTGAGTTAGCCCCGCCTGATCGTATTTCACCCGAGATGAAAGAAAAGATAGGCAATCTGTCTTTTCAGAAGATTTATTTTGTATTAGATAATTTTGGGGGGGGGGGAATTGACATATTTCACTTTATTATGAAAATAAATCCTACTACTTCTATTCTTTCGAAAGGCCATAAAGATTATTGGTGAAAACAATAATTTTTCATTTTCGTTGGGGAATGGCAGTTCCTGATCCTTGAGAGGTACCAAATAAATGACTACTTGAATCACTCATCTTTGCATCATACTTGCTCAAGAGTCCTCTTTTATATTTTTTTTTTTTTTGTATTTTCTTGCTTGAGGAGCTCGTATCAGAGAAATTTAGACATTTTTTACTTAGCTTTTAATTTTAGTTCATAAATAATAAAAAGAGTGATTGAGCCATTTATATGACCTTAGGGGTAGAAATAGGCCTAAAGGAAGGCTAACATATTCGGAGAGTGCTGCAAGACATCATTCGTAGGAATAGGAACACAAGACTTGTAACAGCCCGTTTTTCAGTGGTGTCAGAAACAGTGGTTTCGGGACCACCAAATTTGACAAGTTTGTAAATATTATATTAATATTTATTAATTTTGATTTTAAAAAGGTTTTTGATATTGTGATTTTTGTTTTATAAGCAATTTATTAAGTTCAAGTGGTATGACTCTAAGGTCAAGTGGTTTTAGAAATTGAGGTATCGGGACCTCATTTTTTATAAACCAAGCCGTAAATATTTATAAAAATATTTATGGAGTTTAATTGAGGTGGTATTAAAGTTTTATTGGAAATTTTTATCGCTTTGATAGTTAATTAAGCAAAAAGGACTAAATCGCGTAAAGTGCAAAATTTGAGTTCTAATAGCTAAAGGTATTAAATAGCTGTAGAACTTTAAAGTGGAAGTCCTTGTATGGAAATTAGACCATTAGATTTGGTAATGGATGGTAATGGTTTGGCATTATTGAAATTTTGGTTAGTTTTCAAGGTTAAATAAGTAAATAATTAATAAAGGTTAGTAATTAAAGAAACAAAATGACACATGCATCTTTATTTTTGTTTCTTCAACCCAATAGAAAAGTAAGAAAGCAGCCATGGATGAAGCTTCATTCGGCCATCCCTATTTGTGCTTGCATGTGAGTAGTTTTCGTCTCGTTTTTAATAATTTTTATGTTTTTGAGATCGTTGCAACTAGGTACAGCTAGCCCATACCTTTGATTTTGAAACTGTTAAAGATTTTGAATGTTTCCATTGATTAATCTTGTGATTTTTGATGCTATATGATGAATTTAGAATGTTGATTTATATTTAAAAGTATTTTGTAAAGTGATTTTGATGAATTTTTTGATTAGGGACTAATTTGTTAAATTAATAAAAGTACAAGGATTTAATGTGAAATTTTTGCATAAATGGGCTGTTTTTGATATCATGAACATTCGACTAAGCTCAATTCTGGTTAAAATTGGTTAATTTGCATGTTTTAGGCTTAGAGACTAAATTGAATAAAAGTAAAACTTTAGGGGTAATTTTGTAAAAATGTAAAAAATGACCTAATTGTATGGAATGAATTATTTTATTGTCTAAATTTATATATTGAATGAAATTATTAATTTAGATCAAGATCGAGTGGAAAATCGAGGAAAATGGAAAATTATAAAAATGCCCCTAAACTTTGGTATTTCTACAATTTAGTCAGGTAAGTTCGTATGAACTATACTATGTATATTTTTGATTAAATTTAATGTTATTATATGAAATTTTATTGAAAATGAATCGATATATATTATTATACAATTTGGCTTATAATGAAATGAGGGAAATGCAACGACACACGACGACTATTGAGTCCCGTTTGAACCTTAGGAATATTTAGGATACAAATGACATGTCATTAGGGGTTACCATGTTTTGGGTGCTGGTCCCGTACGTTTTACCTGTGGCTGAGTTTTTCGACATATGTTGCGGTTACAGTCAGCTCGTGTGAGCAACACCGTGTAGTTATGTCTTAACCGTCAGCTTGTGTGAGAAGACCCAGTGATAGCTCGAGCGTGAGCATCTATATGACATATGAGATAGAGATGGTTTCCACCATGTGTTGGCACATAGTGTGCTAGATTTCCCGTGTATCTGATACTATTTTAAGTGGCTCAACGGTACGTGTAACGACCTGAATTTGGGCCTAGTAGAATTGGGCCCATTGGGCCTTGGGCGTGGGAGCGTTTAAAATTTTTGAGAACATGAGAACGACAATAATGCAAGTTGGGCCTATAAGGTGAGTGATTTTGGAAGGTTAGGGGCTTCTATGAAGTCCCGAGATCAAACTTGGGCTTTATGAAAATTTTGGTTTTAGGTGAATAAAACCCTGGGAGTTAGTGGGTAGGCTTTAAGAATAAAATGTGGAGAAAAATGACACAAAAAGAGCTTGTGGTGTAGTGGCAAAGTGGCGCCACATGGGAGACAATGAGGTGACGCCACACAAGGAAGCAAGGGGTCCAAGGTTCAAGCCTTGGCGCTGGCATTTTATTGTGATTTATTTTTAAGTAAACTTGGACTTTGGCCCATAGATTTATATTTAGTTGCGCATGATGTTAGACATAAGAGGAGCTGGTGGCTTAGTGGCGTGAATTGGCTAATGGGAGAGCCTGGGTTCGAATCTCATGACAAGCAAGGGAGTATTTATTTTGCAGATTGGACGGCCAGAGTTTGTGTTGGATTTAAACTCTACTGAAGGAGGGATCCCACATCGGAAAGCTAGAAAGAGGGAAGGTGAGAAGCTGGCTATATATAGAGTTGTTTATGAGGAGTGGAAGCATACCTTGGTAGGCGTTTGGGCATAGGAGCATTTGGAGCACGGATTAGCTTCAGACTTCTATCAGGTGTGTATTTCGCACTACTCTAGTTGTAGAGCGGCAAATGCCGAAATGCCGGTCACATGGCGATAGTAGCCACACGAGCATACGAGCGCATGTAATATCCGGGAATTTAGGGGTTATGCGTTTTAAATCATATGCATGTGGTATGGTCCTTTGTGTGACGTTTGTATGTGTTTGGTGGCTTCGGGAACCTTGGGGTGCAAGTAGAGGCCTTAGAAAAATATTTGACTTTAAGCCTTAGGGGAGAGCTAGGAGAGCTAGGCCTTAAGGAGGTTAGTGTGTGGGTTATGACACAAGAGATCAAGTAGTGAAGTGGCAAGGGAGGCACTACTTAGTGCTTAGCTGAGTGACGCCTCAGGGAGCTGGATGGACAGGGTTCGAGCAACAAGGGAAGCATTTTGGAGGGTTCTTTTTGATGTTAATGAGGGGAAGAGTTGTAGTTGGCGTGGGCACTTCATGGATGAGGTCAAACAGCTCAAATTTTCGGCTAAGGAGGGAGATGAGAGTTTGACTCATTCAAACTCTTTTGAATGAGAGGAGGGGAGGAAAAAGTGGAGAAGAATAAGGGATAGGAGAGGAGGAAGGGTGGTGGCCGAATGTGACACTCTTGAGGGATGCATATTCGATTTTGGGAGCTTGAGAGGGGGTGTCGTATGTGTGCTAGTGGGTGGGGGCATCTTCCTAGTTTATTTCTTTTCTTGTAGCTCTTTGCCGAAGTTGGTCCTCTCTTTTTCTCCCTAGTGTCGTCGCATATTTTTGATCTATTGACCGAAACTGCATAGACCAAGCATTTCATCTTTCTTCTTCTCTAATTGTTTTCTTTTAGGCCGAATCTACTTTTCTCCCTACCTCTCTTCTTTTTCTCTTTTTGTTTAGCCGAAACATCTCTCCCCCTCTCATTCTCCCCATTGCCGAAACTCCTTAAACCCCAAACTTGTTTTCTTCACTCACTTGTTGAAAGCCGAATGCACTCATTGATCTAGCCGAAATTCTCTAAGTCTTCATCTTTCTCTCATTTTCGTTCTCTACTTCTCCATCTCCATTAAATCAAACCCTTTCTCTTTGTAACTCTCTATAGCTGAATCTCTAATTGAGCCTCACCATCGTTCTTTTCTCATTTTTCAAGTCCTCAAAAGCCGAATAACCTTTCTTCTGTGGCCGAATCTTTCGGTGTTCCTAAGGGGGTGTTGTCGATCTTACTGTGCCATCTGTTCAACCGATTTCAATATTGTGGTAAGGGTTATTTGTCATCTAATCTCTCTTTCTTTTGCTCTTGGTTAGTCGAAATCAGTAAATCTAATCCTATCTATTCCTTTGATTGAAACCATGGAAGGTGTTCGGGATTTCTTGTAGCCGACGTTAAGAGGAGAGCTTTCGGGATTTGATCAAGCAAGGTAAGGGGATAGTGATATTCGGCCAAAGGCCATATCTTTTAAGTGTTAGCCGATTCTAACTATGGTGTTATAGGGAGGGTTCGACAAAGGTAAAGGAGGAGTCTTCGAGATTCGGATCTATTTTGTGGAGGAGAGAAAGGGGTAGTCCCTACCCCTAGATTCAAGAAACGTTCAGTTTCTGCCGTACGTGACTGGCCACCGGGTTGTGGGCCAGCATCGGAAAGGGATAAGCAAATCGTGGTGATCCCTGCAAGTGAGGGTGTCAGTGAGATCGAGAGTGCCGTTCTCCGTGTTTCCAGGTGTGTAACCCCACACTTTTTCCCGATAGATTAATAATATTAAATATGTGTTAACAAGATTTTGAATAACCATGGCTAAGGGTACCATTCATTGGTACAGTTTGCTCAGGTACGTTACATCTAACCCTTGTTTACAGTGGTTACAATCATTGATATGAAAGCATGTGTGTTTTCGATATGCGCTTGGGATAAGCATATAGCATGATACCGATAATACTATGTATGTTGCATGGGCACGAGGGTTATAATGAAAAGGGGAAGTGTTCCGGTGGTTTTACCACATGATCTGGCGACTCATGTCACAATATTACGATTCAGTGACCTTGTCACATTATCCGGTGGCTATGCCACGTATTAAGGGCAATGAGCAGTTGACTGCAGCGACTGCCTTCGAGGGTGTGTAGCGGATGGAGGGTCGATTTAGTAATCCCCATTGGTGTGACTGGCTGGTACGGGTGGTGTGTAGAGGTTGGATATCTAGGTGGGGTCGGGTTGCATCATTGTATATGTATACATTTATGTGATTTAATATGCTGTGATATGGGCTTATGGCCGTTTATGATTGAGGATGGGCCTTGCCCAAAATGTTTGGAATAAAGGCTTTAATCGGTTGGGAATCGATGTTGGTTGTTGCATATTGAGTATATTGACTCACCCTTCGTGGGCTAACATTTTGCAGGTGATACATAGTGCTATGGACCGGAACGGCAGGGACTATGAGGTGGCCATGCTCAGCAAAATTTCGGGTTTTCATATAATTGAACTCTTTTTATTTTCTTTAGTATGTTTTCTTTCGGGAGTTATTTTGGGTGTTTAATTTGTAATAAGGCCACTACTTAACTGTTTTTTTTTAAGTTTTGCATTTAGATTTCATGTCCATGCGATGGTAAACAAAAGAGTAATTAAATACTTTTCTTAAAGCAACTTCAAATGTTTTATCACCTACTCAACTTACGGTTTTCAACTTAATGAGCTCTAAAATCCGGTAAATCTTTTAATTTTTGAAGTGTGAAAGGAACGGTTTTAACAAACACAAACTTGAATGGCGACTTGGTTTCCAACTCGTTAAAATTACCAACTTATTTTGGAATTGACTTATTTTATAAGAAGATAAAACGAGATTAAGATGAGTTTTCTTGAGGAACATGTCAGATCCGGTCAGGGCTTGTGGGCCGGGTTTGGGGTGTTTCAGCGCACGTGTGGGAGCTTCGACGCGATAGTTGAGGCCACCATGAGTATTCTTGTGGGTTGATACTGTTTGGGCCAAGTGGGCCCAATGGGCCCGTGGGCCCATATGAATAAATTGTATGATTGTGTAGTAGATAGTGAACTGGTCTATGTGAATCTCATATCTGTGGCTAGGTTTGCGCTAAATGGGCCACATGAGCATGTGGGCCCATTTGGGCCGAGAATGGGCCATAGGTCCATTCGCATTGTTATCTCTGCTAAGAATACCTCGATTTACAAAATTACTAAAATACCCTTGGTTTACAAAATTACTGAAATACCCCCGATTTACAAAATTATCGAAAGACCCCTGATTTGCAAAATTACCGAAAGACCCCTGATTTACGAAATTACTAAAATACCCCCAGTTTGTAAAATAATCGAAATACCCCTAGTTTGCAAAATTACCGAATGCCCCCGATTTGCAAAATTACCAAAATGCCCTAGTTTGCGAAATTACTGAAATACCCTCGGTTTGCAAAATTACCGAAATACCCCCGATTTGTGAAATTATCGAAATACCCTCAGATTGCAAAATTACTTTAATACCCTGGTTTGTGAAATTATCGAAATGCCCTTGGTTTACAGAATTGTCAAAATACCCCGATTTGCGAAATTAGCAAAATACCCCTAGTTTGTGAAATTACTAAAATACCCTCTATGGGTAAAGTTACCGAAATACCCTCGACGGGTAAAATTACCGAGATGCCTTTACGGGGCGAAATGATCGTTTTACCCCTAACCGATTAAATGACCGTTGTACCCTCGTGGTAGTACTAATGTTGTATGTGTTAAATGTATGATTGATTATGTTTGAGATGCACTGCATACATGGATTAGTTATGAGTAGAATTACCGAATTACCCCTGTAGGGTAGGATTATCGGAATACCCTTGTAACATCCTGAAAAAAGGCCTATGCATCTTTGGTATAATTGTATGAAATGACATGTCTTATGTGTTATGAATGCATTTTGAACATTTTTGGAAACCTGGAAATGTATGGAAATGTGAAGTTTAAAAGAGGAAAGTGAACATTTTTGGAAACTAGGAAATGTAAAGAAATGATTTAGAAATGATTCAAAAGAGGAAAGTAAACATTTCGGGAAACTTGGAAATGTAAGGAAATGTTAAGTTTAAAGGAGGCAAACGAAAATTTTTGGAAACTTGGAAATGTAAAGAAATGTCAAGTTTTAAGGTTTAAAAAGAGGAAATTAAGGCAAGGTGGCCTTAAGAAAATTAATAGGAAGAATTTGACACACAAACAGGCTTGTCAAAGTGGCTTGAAGGCACCACTTAAAAGCCCAGCAAGTGACGCCACCAGCTTGTGTATTTGGGCCAGGGTTCGAGTCACTTGGGAAGCAAATAAAAGAGATTTTATTTTTGCTTCTAGAAGCAGAGAGGTGGACGACACAAGGCTATTCTTTAGGAGCTTTTATTCTTCTATTTATAAAAGATAACTAAGGGATAAATAATGGATTTATTTATCATTATAATCAAGAGATAATGGTTGGATTAAATTCTTTTATTTTGTGATAATTAAAAGGATAAAGCTATCAAATAGAAGAGTGGTGGCCAAGTAAGGGATTCTGAGTAGTAATTTCGGCTATAAGAGGAAAAAAATAGGGCTACTCATCAATTTTTCTTCCTCCTCTTCTCTCTGCCGAATTTCTTAGTGCTCTCCTCTCTTCTCTTCTTTTTCTTTTTTAAATCGAATTCCTCTTCTCCCTAAGTCCACATTGCCGATTCTTTCTAAGTGCATATCCCTCTCTTTTCCATTCGGTTGAAGCCGAATACATAGGTGACTATAGCCATCTAGTCTCCAAGTCTTCATAGCCGAACCTTTAAAGGGCTACAAACAAAGGTGCAATCGATTTCTTCAGTAAGGTAAGATCAAGTTTGATTTCTATTCTTTCCTTTAAGGACTTGTCGAAACTTCAAAGGCTAATTCTTATTTTTATTCTTTGACCGAAATATTAAGGAGAGATTTCGGGATCTTTGCTAGTGTCGACTTTTAAGGGTGATAGTCCGAGATCTAGCCAACCAAGGTAAGTACATATTCGGCTAAGGCCTAGATTAGTATCTAGATATGTTCTTTAAATGTTCAAAAGCCGAAAACTAACCAAGTTAATTGATTCAATGATGGCCGATTGAAGGAAGGAATAGCACAAAGTTTTCGGGATTTGGTTAACAGTGAAATCGGCATCAAAGGTAAGTTTTAAGAATACAAATCCTACTAGGATTTGGTTTTATAGCCGAATAGAGTTTATGCTAACATATTAAGGTTACCAAATGTAGGAATTTAGATCTAAAGCAATAGATCCATTTTTCGGGATTTCAAGAAATTCGTTAAGCAAATCAGGTGTGTAATCCACACTAATTCTTAATATGTTTTATGGCAATATTTAGTATGTGCATGTTTTTAAGAATGTAAATATGGCTAAGGTACCATGTTACGGTACAAAGTACTCAGGTACGTTTCCTACTCATACTAGGATTACGAAATATGTTATATTTAACATGTGAAAAGTGACATGAATGTGAATTTTAAGTATGATATGCATGATATGAATAATATGGGGCATTCGGGTTATATGAGAAAGGGGAAGTGAATGTGGTGACTTCGGTCTTACTATCTGAATGTGGTGACTTCGGTCACATTATCTGAATATGGTAACTTTGGTTACATTATCTGAATGTGGTGTCTCATGACACAATTATTTAATCTGGTGGCTATGCCACGAATTTTATATGGGCGATGAGCACGTCGACTGCAGCGACTGCCTTCGATGGAGTGTAGCGGAAGGAGGGCTGACTTAGTAGTCCCCACGGTGTGCAGGTTGGTACGGGGATGTGTAGCGGATGGCATCTAGGTATGGGTTCGGGATTGCATCATTATTTTGAATTATTATGTGAACATGATATGTATGGTATGCCTAAATCTATTAAACTTTAGTGTTGGTTACACATTGAGTCTGTTGACTCACCCCGTTGTGGGAACATGTTTCAGGTGATGAACAGTGATGGACCGGGACGGCAGAACTTGTGGTGGCCATGCTCAGCTTAAAGTTTTATTTAATTTGGACATTATATTTTATTTAAGTACTCTGCAAATTTTATTTTGGGTTTTGTTTTATGTAATAAGGCCATAGAGATGACGTTTATTGTTGTTTTAATTACTATGTTACGAATTTATGTTAGTTAAAGATTAAGTCAATTCAATTTAAAATAAACTTTAAATATTTTGTCACCTGAAACCAATGGGTTTTTAATATAAAAATCAACTTGTTTTCAAATCGAGCCCAACCCACAAGCAAAGTATCTTCAAAACACACAGTTTTTCAAAGTAACAAAACAATCTTGAACCGATTTACATCGAGGAACATACCAGATCCGGTCTAGGCTCGTGGGCCGGGTATGGGGTGTTTCAGTTTGGTATCAGAGCCCAGTTTTAAACTCTTGGCCTGGGGTTTAAAGCCTACAATGTTTTAAAATTAAGGCCCAAATCAATTTTGAGACAGTTTTTAAGCAGGTTTTATGGCATGGCACCTAAGTCTCCGACCCGCAGTCCACCAAGTAAGTACCCCTAACCATCTGTGTGATTATGTGATTTATAGAAGGGTAGAAAAGGAATGGAACGTAGAATAGAATGATAGGTACTTGAACCCTAGGACTAGTCTACCCCAACTACTACATAAGACTTAAATGCCTAACTAAACAAACCTATGGCTAAGTCAACCGAGTTAGGGTGTGGTAACCTCTGTGCGCATGTCTAGGATTGGATCCGTAAGAGCTTGGTATTTAAGCAGTCCTAGTGACTCACCTCCTCTTCGCTGGAATCCTACCTGGTGCGTAGCTTTGGTTCACCCTAACCAAAAGGACTTAGTGGGTGTGGCAACCTCTGTACGCATGTCTAGGAATGGTTTCAGTGGGAGTTTGGTACTTAAGCAGTCCGTGTGACTCACCTCCTCTCCACTCGAATCCTACCTGGTCGTAGCTTCGGTTCACCCTAACCAAGAGGACTTATTCATGGGCTAAACCCCTAAGTAAAACCCGAAAGGGAACTAGCAGTATTTTCCTAAAAACCCTAGTTTTCAAACTTTTAAAAAAAAATTACCCTTTTGAATTGCAAACACGATTTTATAAAATTCTCTCAAATATTCTTGATTTGTGAAAATTACTAAAATGCCCCTAGTTGTAAAATTACAAAATTGCCCTTGGGATTTGAAAATTACCATATTACCCCGGTTTCAATAAAACTCTCTTATTTTGTAAAAGTATCCCAAACCTCTATTTTTACAAAAGTCTGAAATACTCCGATAAAAAAAATTTACGAAATTGCCCCTAACTTACAAAATCACCAAAATGACCCTGATTTCCAGAATTTTTGCAACATTATCATTTTGGAAAGCACAATTCTCAAAAAGAACTCTCAAAGTTTTGCAAAATTTGGAAATACCCCGGAATTATTAAACTTTACAAATTTACCCTGGTTTATTACCAAAATACCCCCGAGATCCAAAATTACTGAAATACCCCCGGATTTCAAAATTTTCCAAAATACCCCGGGAATTTTAAAATTCCAAAATACTTTTTGACAAAATCACCAAGGAACTTTTTCTTTTGGAAAAATGACGAAAATACCCCTGTAGGACAAATTACGAAAATACCCCTGGGTAGTGGAAAAACAACAACAATGAAAACTACAACATTTCTCTGAATGAACGAAAGTTCATAATTGATTGATGAATGTATGAACGTAAAGACTGTGTGCATGTATGAATACGAAAGAACCACTTCTAAAATTCTTTTCATAAAACTTCTTCGCGGGTAATAAGTGAAACAAGGACTAATTCATAAAACTTTTTAATCAGATCGCGACGATAGAAATGAGTACTAGAGGACGTGGCCGTCGTGGACGCGGTAGAGGAAGGATGACCGTGTCGAAAACCGTTAGATCGGGTCAAGGGTCTGACAATGAGATACCATCGCCACCACCACCCCCAGCTGTTAATGTTGAGCAGCAAGCTCAGACGGGGGAAGATGCTGTGTCGCAGGCTGTGCTGCGAGTTCTTGAGTTGGTGGCTGGTACAAGAGGAAATTCGGGAGCTCGAAAGTCTGTGCCTGAGCAGCTCCGCGCTAATGGAGCTGAAGTGTTTCGTGGCGTATCTGGTGTGGCACCCAGTACGGCTGAATATTGGTTGGAGGCAACCGAACGCATTATGGATGAGATTGATCTGACCCCAGAGGAGAAATTAAAAGGAATGGTGGCACTGCTACGCGATGAAGCGTATCAATGGTGGTTAACTGTTCGGGATGGTGCCACAGCTGAGGATCTGAGCTGGGATTATGTTAAGGAAGCATATCAGAAGAAATACATTGGAACAAGGTATACTGATGAGCAAAGGAAGGCTTTTCTGGGGCTGGTTCAAGGGAACAAGTCCGTTGCAGAATATGAAGCTGAATTCCTGAGGTTGAGCCGATATGCTCGAGGAGTAGTGGCAACTGAGCATGAACGCTGTGTCCGTTTTGAGGACGGACTAAGGGATGATTTAAGATTGTTGATAGCACCGCATCAGGAGAGGGAGTTTTCTGCTTTAGTAGAAAAAGCCAAGGTAGCCAAGGGAATTAAGGATGCTACAAAGCAGACTATGGATCAGAATAGGCCAAAAAGAGGTTTTGGATCGTCTGGGAAGGTTCAAAAGAGGCCTAGAGTTGATGGGCCGCGAAATCAGCAAGCTGGTACAGGATGGCAGTATCGTCCTTGTGATCATTGTGGAAAGAAGCACTTAGGGGAGTGCTGGAAAAAGACGGGAGGATGTTTTAGGTGTGGGTCCAAGGACCATATGCTCAAAGAATGTCCTAAGAAACCAGATGAAAGTCGATCAGCAACTCAGAATGTTAATTAGGCGGGTAGAGGTGGACAGCAGCCTCAACGAGGTCGTGGTTCGAATAACAGAGGTAATGGTGCTGGCAGAGGACGTGGAACACAGGGCAGAGGTGCTGCTAATGCTGAGGCAAGACAGCCGGGTTTGGTTTATGCAGTTCGCCAGAGGGAGGATGGAGACGCGCCGGATGTTATAACCGGTATGTTCTTTATTTATGGCAAGCCCTATTTTGCTCTGATTGATGTGGGCTCGACCCATTCTTATGTTGCATGTAGTGTAGTAGAAACACTAGGCCTAGACTCTGAACTTTCTGATAGGCAGATGACTGTAGTAAGCCCATTAGGCCAAACTGTAGTGGTGGATAAGATCTTTCGAAATGTACCCTAGAGATTCAGGGAGCGAACTTTCGGGCTGACTTAATGGAACTACCCTTTGGGGAGTTTGAACTCATACTTGGAATGGACTGGCTAGTAGAGCACCGAGCCGTGTTCGATTGTGCGGCTAAACGTATGGAACTAAGGACCCTGGAGGATGAAGTAGTAGTATGATCGGAGAAAGAAGAAACTACCTATCTAACGTAGTTTCGGCGTTGAAGGCTGAGGAAATGGTTAGGAAAGGGTGCAAGGCATTCTTCGCCTTCGTAAGTGCGTTGGGTGGAAAGGAAGAAGGTGTCAGTGGAGTTAGAACGGTAAGGGACTTTGAAGATGTGTTCCCGGAGGAATTACCAGGAATACCCCCAGATAGGGAGGTGGAATTTGGAATTGACTTGCTGTCGGGAACAGCTCCTGTGTCAATTGCCCCGTATCGAATGGCACCAAAGGAGTTAGTTGAGCTCAAGGCTCAAATTCAAGAGTTGTTGGATCGTGGGTTCATTCGACCCAGTGTATCTCCATGGGAGCACCGGTTCTGTTTGTGAAGAAGAAGGACGGAACTATGCGGATGTGTATAGATTACCGTCAGTTGAATAAGCTGACCATCAAGAACAAGTATCCTTTGCCAAGGATCGATGACTTGTTCGATCAGTTGAAAGGGGCCGCAGTATTCTCGAAGATAGACTTAAGGTCGGGATATCATCAGTTGAAGGTGAAGGAGGCAGATATCCATAAGACCGCTTTTAGGACAAGATACGGCCACGTTCATGGATATGATGAACCGAGTTTTCCAACCCTATTTGGATAGGTTCGTCGTTGTGTTCATTGACGATATTTTGGTGTACTCCAAGTCTGAAGAGGAGCATGATGAGCACCTACGGGTTGTGTTGGAAGTATTAAGGGAGAAGAAGCTCTATGCCAAATTCAGCAAGTGTGAATTCTGGCTTAAAGAGGTGGCATTCTTAGGGCACGTGGTATCTGCAGAGGGAATAAGAGTGGATCCTAGGAAGATCGACGCAGTGTTGGATTGGAAACCACCTAAGTCTGTGGCTGAGATCCGAAGTTTCTTAGGTTTGGCAGGCTATTACAGAAGGTTCGTGGAAGGGTTCTCGTCAATAGCCGCGCCTTTGACAAAGTTGCTAAGAAAGGAAGTACCCTTTGAATGGATGGATAAGCAACAGGAGAGCTTCGAAAAGCTTAAGACGGTGTTGACGGAAGCTCCAGTGTTAATTCAGCCGGAGGCAAGGAAGGATTTTGTGGTATACTGTGACGCTTCGCATACGGGATTAGGATGTGTCTTAATGCAAGATGGAAAAGTAGTCGCTTATGCGTCTCGACAGTTAAGGCCGCATGAGGTTAAGTATCCAACTCATGACTTGGAATTGGCAGCAGTGGTTTTCGCTCTTAAGGTTTGGAGGCACTACCTTTATGGAGAAAGGTCGATAATCTACACAGACCACAAAAGCCTTAAGTATCTGTTGACTCAGAAGGAGTTGAACTTGAGGCAGCGAAGGTGGGTGGAGTTATTGAAGGATTATGATTGCTCGATAGAGTACCACCCGGGCAAGGCGAATGTGGTAGCTGATGCCCTAAGTCGGAAGGTTGTGTCGGATCTAAGGGCTATGTTCGCTCACTTAAGTTTGTATGATGATGGAAGCCTGTTGGCAGAGTTGCAAGTCAAACCCACATGGCTGAATGAGGTAAAAAGGGGGCAGTGGGCTGATAAGGACCTAAGTGCTAAGTTACAGCAAGTACAGAACGGAAAATTAGAGGATTATGGCGTCATTGACGAAGGAGTATTGTGCTACAAAGGAAAGGTCTGTATGCCGAAGGACGAAGAGTTAAGACAAAGGATTATTCGGGAGGCGCATAGTAGCCCTTATGCTATGCATCCCAGAGGTATTAAGCTGTACAGAGATCTAAGGGAACAATTTTGGTGGCCTGATCTTAAAGGGGAAGTTACTGAATTCGTGGGAAAATGTCTGACGTGTCAGCAAGTTAAGGCTGAACACCAAGTCCCATCGGGATTGCTTCAGCCAATCGAGATTCCGCAGTGGAAGTGGGAAAGAATTACCATGGACTTCGTTAGTGGGCTTCCCTTTACGCCTACTAAGAAGGACTCGGTATGGGTAATAGTGGACCGTTTGACCAAGTCCGCGCACTTCATTCCGGTAAGAGTTGATTATTCTCTTCAGAAGTTGGCCAAATTATAAGTAGCGGAAATTGTAAGGTTACATGGAGTACCGGTGTCAATTATTTCGGATAGAGACCCAAGGTTCACGTTTCGGTTTTGGAGGGCACTTCATCAAGCTTTAGGCACTAAGTTGGACTTCACTACGACTTTTCATCCACAATCAGACGGGCAGTCTGAATGGGTTATACAAGTGTTGGAGGATATGTTGAGAGGCTGTGTGATGGATTTCCGAGGAAGTTGGGAAGACTATTTGCCTTTAGCAGAGTTCGCCTACAACAACAGCTATCAAGCTAGCATTCGGATGGCACCATATGAAACGTTGTATGGTCGGAAGTGTCGAACTCCTACTTGTTGGACTGAGTTAGAAGAACGTCAGGTTTTAGGTCCAGAGTTAGTGGCAGAAATTGAAGAAAAGGTTGAGATAATCAGGGCACGGTTAAAGGAAGCCTCTGATAGGCAGAAGTCGTACGCAGATCTCAAACGAAAAGATATAGAATTTGATGTAGGAGATCAAGTATTCCTTAAGGTCTCGCCTTGGAAGAAGGTGATGAGGTTTGGTCGCAAAGGGAAGTTAAGCCCAAGGTTTATAGGGCCTTATCGGGTATCAAAATGAGTTGGACCAGTGGCATACCAGTTAGAGTTGCCACCAGAGTTGCAGCAGATGCACGACGTATTTCATGTATCCATGTTACGTCGTTATCAATCGGATCCATCTCATGTGGTACCAATTGAAGAAGTGGAGCTAAGGCCAGACCTATCCTACGAGGAGGAGCCGATTCAGATATTGGAACGTGATGTGAAAGTGTTACGGAGGAAGTCAGTTCCTCTAGTCAAAGTGTTATGGCGCAATCATGGATCAGAGGAAGCTTCGTGGGAACCAGAAGAGACAATGCGACAGCAATACCCTCAGTTATTTTAGCTAGGAAATTTCGAAGACGAAATTATTTTAAGGGGGTAGAACTGTAACATCCTGAAAAGGGCTTATGCATTTTTGGTATAATTGTATGAAATGACATGTCTTATGTGTTATGAATGCATTTTGAACATTTTTGGAAACCTGGAAATGTATGGAAATGTGAAGTTTAAAAGAGGAAAGTGAACATTTTTGGAAACTAGGAAATATAAAGAAATGATTTAGAAATTATTCAAAAGAGGAAAGTAAACATTTCGGGAAACTTGGAAATGTAAGGAAATGTTAAGTTTAAAGGAGGCAAACGAAAATTTTTGGAAACTTGGAAATGTAAAGAAATGTCAAGTTTTAAGGTTTAAAAAGAGAAAATTAAGGCTAGGTGGGCTTAAGAAAATTAATAGGAAGAATTTGACACACAAACAGGCTTGTCAAAGTGGCTTGAAGGCACCACTTAAAAGCCCAGCAAGTGACGCCACCAGCTTGTGTATTTGGGCCAGGGTTCGAGTCACTTGGGAAGCAAATAAAAGAGATTTTATTTTTGCTTCTAGAAGCAGAGAGGTGGACGGCACAAGGCTATTCTTTAGGAGCTTTTATTCTTCTATTTTTAAGAGATAAGTAAGGGATAAATAATGGATTTATTTATCATTATAATCAAGAGATAATGGTTGGATTAAATTCTTTTATTTTGTGATAATTAAAAGAATAAAGCTATCAAATAGAAGAATGGTGGCCAAGTAAGGGATTCTGAGTAGTAATTTCGGCTATAAGAGGAAAAGAATAGGGCTACTCATCAATTTTTCTTCCTCCTCTTCTCTCTGCCGAATTTCTTAGTGCTTTCCTCTCTTCTCTTCTTTTTCTTTTGTTAAACCGAATTCCTCTTCTCCCTAAGTCCACATTGCCGATTCTTTCTAAGTGCATATCCCTCTCTTTTCCATTCGGTTGAAGCCGAATACATAGGTGACTATAGCCATCTAGTCTCCAAGTCTTCATAGCCGAACCTTTAAAGGGCTACAAACAAAGGTGCAATCGATTTCTTCAGTAAGGTAAGATCAAGTTTGATTTCTATTCTTTCCTTTAAGGACTTGTCGAAACTTCAAAGGCTAATTCTTATTTTTATTCTTTGACCGAAATATTGAGGAGAGATTTTGGGATCTTTGCTAGTGTCGACTTTTAAGGGTGATAGTCCGAGATCTAGCCAACCAAGGTAAGTACATATTTAGCTAAGGCCTAGATTAGTATCTAGATATGTTCTTTAAATGTTCAAAAGCCGAAAACTAACCAAGTTAATTGACTCAATGATGGCCGATTGAAGGAAGGAATAGCACAAAGTTTTCAGGATTTGGTTAACAGTGAAATCGGCATCAAAGGTAAGTTTTAAGAATACAAATCCTACTAGGATTTGGTTTTATAGCCGAATAGACTTTATGCTAACATATTAAGGTTACCAAATGTAGGAATTTAGATCTAAAGCAATAGATCGATTTTTCGGGATTTCAAGGAATTCGTTAAGCAAATCAAGTGTGTAATCCACACTAATTCTTAATATGTTTTATGGCAATATTTAATATGTGCATGTTTTTAAGAATGTAAATATGGCTAAGGTACCGTGTTACGGTACAAAGTACTCAGGTACGTTTCCTACTCATACTAGGATTACGAAATATGTTATATTTAACATGTGAAAAGTGACATGAATGTGAATTTTAAGTATGATGTGCATGATATGAATAATATAGGGCATTCAGGTTATATGAGAAAGGGAAGTGAATGTGGTGACTTCGGTCTCACTATCTGAATGTGGTGACTTCGGTCACATTATCTGAATATGGTAACTTCGGTTACATTATCTGAACGTGGTGTCTCATGACACAATTATTTAATCTGGTGGCTATGCCACGAATTTTATATGGGCGATGAGCACGTCGACTGCAGCGACTGCCTTCGATGGAGTGTAACGGAAGGAGGGCTGACTTAGTAGTCCCCATGGTGTGCAGGTTGGTACGGGGATGTGTAGCGGATGGCATCTAGGTATGGGTTCGGGATTGCATCATTATTTTGAATTATTATGTGAACATGATATGTATGGTATGCCTAAATCTATTAAACTTTAGTGTTGGTTACACATTGAGTCTGTTGACTCACCCCGTTGTGGGAACATGTTTCAGGTGATGAACAGTGATAGACCGGGACGGCAGAACTTGTGGTGGCCATGCTCAGCTTAAAGTTTTATTTAATTTGGACATTATATTTTATTTAAGTACTCTGCAAATTTTATTTTGGGTTTTGTTTTATGTAATAAGGCCATAGTGATGACATTTATTGTTGTTTTAATTACTATGTTACGAATTTATGTTAGTTAAAGATTAAGTCAATTCAATTTAAAATAAACTTTAAATATTTTGTCACCTGAAACCAATGGGTTTTTAATATAAAAATCAACTTGTTTTCAAATCGTTCCCAACCCACAGGCAAAGTATCTTCAAAACACACAGTTTTTCAAAGTAACAGAAGAATCTTGAACCGGTTTACATCGAGGAACATACCAGATCCGGTCCAGGCTCGTGGGCCGGGTATGGGGTGTTTCAACCCTTATAGGGTAAAATAACTGATTTGCCCTTGTGGGTAAATGATTGACTTGTGCTATGATTTGACTGATTTGACTGTGATTGTATGACTGTGTTTTAACTGACTTGACTGTGGGCGTGTGTTTGATTTGCTGTTAATATGTGTTCAAATGATCGTTACTAAGCATGGCCATTTTGCATACACGAAATTATTATGCCATGACATGATGCATGGGGTTGGGTTATATTAATGGAGGAAGTGTAATGTTATTGGTGGCTTTGCCACACATACTGTTACTGGCAGCTCCGCTGCAATACTGTTACTAGTGGCTCTGCCACATATACTGATACTGGCAGCTTTGCTGCGTTTATACTGGCAGCTCGACTGCATTTTTGGAGTGTAACGGATGGGTGGGTTGATTTAGAAATCCGCACATGGAGTGTAGGGCTGGTACGGGTGGAGTTAGGTTTGGGTTGGGCTGCATACTCTTTTTGCATATTTGTTATGAGATTTGTTATTGGTTTGGGCTTGGCCCACGTATGCTCTGATCTGTACTGTACTGTTACTGTTAAAGGGCTTTGGCCCAGACTACTTCGGGTTCTGTTTCGGTATACTGACTGTTACTCTAGAAAGGGGATTACACACTGAGTTTTCATAAACTCACCCTATTTTTAACTATACAGGTAATCCCCAGCCTTAGACGGTTCGGAGCTGCGAGGGACTCGGAGAAGACCACATACTTCTTATGTTTTATGTTTTGATTATCTACTTTGAAATATTTTGATTTGGGTTGTATTAAGGCCTTTTAAAGTTTTCGCACTTTAAATTTTAGATCGGTTTTATTTTAATTAATATCTGTTAGAAGTAAATCACAGCTTTTCGAAATGTTAACTATTTTAAAACAACACTACGTTTTCGCAACATTTTTGTTAAAATGGTTTTACGATTTAATCTTTTCGTAAATGAATTACTTTCAAAATTGGCTTCCGCAACTCAAAAAAAATGTTTTGGGAATAAAACTAACGTAACTGGGATTTTACTTAAGCTTTTAAACAAGAAGGGTTTTCAATGAAAACATGGTTTTCGATAAACACTTCAATGTGATACGCCAGATTCGGGCCTAACTTCTAGGTTGGGTTTGGGGTGTTACAGTACGAGACGATATGAGTTCGATACGAACTAATACAGGTATATACATGAAATACATGGAAATGATGGTACATGATATATTGATTTATTGAAATGGATGATATATGTATATAATGAAACGGTAAGATAATGATATGTGTCATGACATGCACATATATGAATATCCTTGATATGTTTATACATGGTAATTATGTAAGTTGAGACGAGTAATGAATTCAAGTGTGACATGTTGAGAAAATAAGGTTATCAATGTTGAATTTATATGAAATATGTTCAAGTATGCTAACATGTGTTGTTGTTTGATGCTTAGGCAAGAGCCAAAATGTTATTGAATGGGATTATGTTTACTTATAAGTCGTACTGAAATGGTAAGTGCTCAATTGAAAATATGCTTGTCCTCATGAAAAAGTGGTAAGGTTTAAATTATGAAAATTCTTATGAAATGGTTTATCATGTGGTTAATTCTAAAAGAGCTATGTTTATATGCACTAGCTTGTGGCTATGGTTGATGATATGCTTGTTTCTTGTGTATTATGCATATGAAATGAGTGATGAAAAAGGGAATGATGAGTTGAACTGATGATGTTAATTAAGCTAAAGAAATTAAATGTAATGGAAATTAATGACATGCAAACGAAAGGAAGAAAATTGAAAGAGACTTAAAGTTTTTTTATAAAATCCTACTTTGTTAGGGATGATAGGTATAAGTGATGTTGTGGAATTTTTCAATTTGTGAATTGTTGAATTTCATTTCATGAATCGTGTGGTATCGGTATATGATTATTCTTGAATTGTATAAATTTCATATTTGAAATGGATAGATATGATTAAAGTTTATACGAGCTTCCTAAGCATTCATTGCTTTCGTAGTTATTTTTCTTTACTTTTCAGACTATCAGAAGCTCGATCGGCTTGAAAGCTCGTCGGAGATTTATCACACTATCCAGCAATTATATCGGTAGATGTTGATGTCTTGGTTAAAGTTATAATGGCATGTATAGGTATTTTGAATAATGTCAGCCTATGTGCTTTGGCTGTGGAATTGACCATTTGGTTAGTTTGCATCTTGGCCTTGTGTTGGTAAAATGATATATATTATAAGGTGTATATAAGTAGCCTTGGAATGGTTGATATATGACTTGTTATGGTTGAATAATGGTAGATAGAAAAGTAGTTAAATGTGCATATTACATATGACATATAACTTGTTGTGAATTGGTGTTTTTCCATAGTAAGCATATATGTATTTTGATGCTAATGATTATGTGGTACAGTTGGTACCAAATGGTATGTTTTGGTAAGTGATTTACATGTTGTTTAATGATGCAAACTTAGTTAGAAGTTAATCAATTATTTTGGCCAAATTGAGTACATGGTTATACATGTTTTAATGTTGTCATTTGAGGTGCCTTTGGGCATATTGGTTGGATGTTATTATACCATATGTGTTTGGCTTGATTTTGCAATATTTTGGTGCCTTTTGAGGGCTTATGTACATGTGCAAAAGGGATTATAGGTACATGCTGAAAAGGGTGAGAAAAATGGCTTGTAAAATAGCTTATTTCCGTCCACACGGGCAGAGACACGGGCGTGTGTCTCAGCCGTGTGTGGCACACCGCTAGGTAGCACGGCCGTGTGTTCCCTGTAGTTTTCAAAGGGTTGCAAGTCAGGTTTTACACGGCCTAGCACATGGCTTGACACACGGGAGTGTGAGGTTATTTTGAAGGGTACATGGCCTGGCACACGGGCATGTGGTTTTAGCCATGTAACCAAAGTCAGTAAGTTACACGGGCTGGGACACGGGTTGGGACACAGCCGTGTGTCCCTATTTTGAATGCCTACACAGCCTAAGACACAGGCATGTCTCTTGGCCATGTGAGTCACATGGCTTGGCCACATGGCCGTGTGACCACTACAGTTTGTAAATTTTCATCTTTTCCCTGAAATTTCTATATGTTTCTGATTTAGTCCCGATTTGTTTCTAATGTGTTTTTAGGGCCTCGAGGGTTCGTATAAGGGAAAATATGTATGCTATTGATTGGTTTTGATGTGATTGATGATTTGAATTAAATGTTTTAAATTTTTTTTATAGTTCTAAAATGTAAACTTTGGTAATGCTCCGTAACCCTATTTTGACAGATACGGGTTAGGGGTGTTACAAGACTGGCTGCAATGTTGCAACATGGAGTGCCGATGTCACAACATAGTGGGCAGAGCACTCAAAAGTAGCAATTTGCCTTCAGTGCCTCGACATAGATAGAGTGTGTCACGACATAGCCCTGCAATTCAACCTAAGCTTGTAAACTGATATCAGTGTCGCGACACCCGACATAGGCAAAGGGCGTCGCGACACCGACTTGACAAGGTGAAGTAATGAGCCAAGGGTGTTTTGGTCTGCACAAAAAACTTTAATGCAAAAACGTTATTCAAATTAGGTCAATGGAAAGCAGCCAACCTTAAGCATATAAATAGAGAGCTCTAAACACTTCATAAACAGTTTTTATTCCAGTTTTAGTAAAAGGCTTTCATTTAGTTTTATTTTCAGTTTCTTTCTAGTTTATTTTGTACTTTGATTTCTTTTATCATTGAAATTTTACTTTCTGTTCTATTTCATTATTTGGAGAATCTAATTTGTGGAGACAATCGAGACTCTTTGTGGATTATCGTTCGTACTATATCAACTTCTTAAACTATTTACTTGATCTGTTCTTTATGTTTATCTTTTCCATCAAGTTTATGATGTTTATTTTATGTTTATCTTTTCCATCAAGTTTATGATGTTTATTAGATCCATGAGGAACTAATCTCTTTATAGGAGATTAGTGAGCGGACGAGGGAGTAATTAACTCTTATGTTTCTTAGTGGATCAGCTAGTTGGGATAGGAAGAACTTAAAACCCTAGGCCTGACAATCCTAGGAAGCCATCTAGGTAAGAATGAACCCAAATTGGTATTGCTTATCCATGAACACTTGACCCAATCCGGTCTGGACTATGAGGTCGAGAGATAAGTAATTCTTGCCGACTCATTAGTTTAGTGGAAGATCGAGAGATCTTGCTAGGTTAATGACTAGTTGATTGAATAGAACCCGAAATAGGAGTTAGTTATGACCACTCAAACAAGTTAGTGTTTTGTCCTTAAAATTGATAAAATCTACAAATTAATTTTCTCTTCTTTGTTTTTATGCATTTTAATTATTTTTATAAAATATGATTTTTCATCACCTTAGGGTTCATCATAATATAGTTTAATTAAATTACTAATTAGATCTATTACCGTAGAGATTAGAATTAGTTTAGTTTCACCTCTCTTGTATATGATCCTCGGAGTACTCTAATACTTCGTTGTATAAATCTATATTACAACCTAACCTGTATACTTGCGAAAACCACCTAACGATTATATTTGGTTGCAGGATTTACACTTTAGACATTAGTACTTCCGGAGGCGGTCAATAGTAATTAACTTTTCACGAAAGAAGATGTAATTGTTACCATGAGATAAAATAAGATCATATTAAGAGGAAAGGTATTATCCATAAGTGATTAAAGATATCCTACGAGGGTAACACACTTATGAAAAGGTTATTGGACGAGCACTAATCGAGTTGCTTTCGTAATGGTATGTCGTTGGGGAGAGCTCAATCACGATACTATAGTGGAATGACTTTGTGATTAAATGAGTTTATAGTTAATAGGCGAAAAGCTGGAACTTAATTATAAATCATTTGAGCCTCAATTGCATATGTCTAATCGGTCCCTTCGCTAGCTCGTTGAAATAAAAAATGAATTGCATATCAAATGAACATAAATGGTGAAATGGAGAAATATGAAACATTTGGAAATGATTAGGTTTTCTCTAAAATGGAAATGAAAATGGAGAAATGAAATCATTTAGAAATGATTGTGGTTTTCTCCAAAATGAAAAATGAAAATGATCTGAAAAATGGATTTATGTTTTTCAAATTAAATGGAGTTCAAAAGTGGATATAAATCATTTGGTCATGGTGAACCGTTGAATGCGGAAATATTAAATTTATTTTCTCATAGATTATTTTACAGTAAAATTGTCATGATTTTAATAGAATTAGAATTGGGTTGAAAAAATTATTTAATTAAAAATATATTGAAACTTTATATTTTGGGAAATAGAAAAACAAATATTGGGTTAGATCAAATTGTAAAATATTGGGTTAAAAGTCTGGAAAGTACTTGTAATTGGACCCGATATGGAAGAGGCCGAAAAGCCCCTTATATAACAAGAGAGGACAACAAACCCTAGTATCATTAACTAGGGCTGCCGCCCCCTACATAATAGTTGAATTATGATTTCATTTTTCGAGTTGAAATAAGCCTCTACAATTCAACAAGAGTTCTACCTTCTCTCCCTATAAATAAATGGCATATGTAGAGCTATTTACATAATTTTAAGATATTGTTACTCTATCAAAAGATAGAAAGAACTTATTCTGAACTATTAAATATATTATATTGGAATAAAAATTTTGTTAGTTTCTATTTGAGAAGAGAATTTTGTTTTCACCCAAAAGAAAAGAAAACTATTTCTAGTTCTATGTTTTGATTCGATTTGTTCAAGCCCACACTCGAAGCAATTTGTGGTACAAGATAGTAGAGAAGATCATTTTGTTGAAAATCGAAAACGACAAGGATTTGTCTATCAAAAAACACATGTACGATTTTGGCCTAGGTTTTATTGCTACAAATATCACAAACCAGGTCGATTTTCAAAATTTTTAATTTTCGTTGAGCAAGAAATTATTTTCAAACCGAAATTTTTTCCAATAGAAAATAATATAGTTAGGGCACGAGATCCAACAGCATCTCGTAGCTCGGACCCAGTGACTAGGTCTAGTATCGGGTGTTATAGAGCCACTCAACATCAATCAGTTCATCTTGCCTCAATAGGTAAATTTGCACAGATGGAAAGGATGAGGTGTTGAAGAGGATTTGAGAGGATGAGGGGAATTTTTTATTTTTATTTTTATTTTTTCATATTTTTTTGGTCAAAGAATACTTCCATATTTCAAAAAGTATGTTATATTTTTACTTTAAAAATATTAATTATTTTAAAAATATAATTTTTAGAAAATTTAAAATTTTTTTACAATATTGCTATGTGTCAAATTATTTTTGAGTAAGACTTTTATAAGAAATGCCACGTGCCAATAAGGATTGGTCTTTTAGTGCGTTTTTGTAATTGCTTGGGGTAAATTGGTTGACAAAATGATTTTATAGGTACCATATTGGGAGCAAAAAACCATAGGTGCAACATTGATGAATGAGGTATAGTTCAAGTACCAATCTGTATATTAACCCTAAAAAATTAGGCTTAAACCACAAATTGGTAACTAAACTATGCTCTTTTTTCAAAGTTTGTACCTAAACCTTTTTTTTTTTTGTCAAAAGTGGTACCTAAACTATCTTCCATTATCCAAATCACCCAAAAAGTTAACTCTGTTAATATGCCTAAAAATATCCCTCCCCGTCATTTTTTTTTATGCTTTCATTTTTCACTTTATTTTCTTTCCACCTTCCCTTATTTCTTCTTCTCTCATCCCTTGGCACCACTGTGTCACCCCCTAATTCAATGGAACGATACCAACAATATCACAGCCATGACTCACCATTATTTTGTAAAACAACATGTACTTGAGAATAAATATTCAACAAGGATCTTCAAGAGCATTGTAAGCTTCAAATTCTTCAAAAAATAACAATTGTAATCCTTCTCCTCTACATGGAGGATTCCACTCTACAAATATTTGGAGCCAAACCCTTAAACTTTGAGTCCTAAATTGCACATTTAGCCATTAAAATACCAACACAAAAATAAAAAACCATTATATGCAATCTTCATCTAATATTTTCTTCAAAATAAACCTTACAACAAAATCATTTGACTGACATTTTATTCACTAATGGAATTTTCCTTTGCCTTTTCATTTTTTATGCTAACAACATTATATCCCTAAAATCCAAATTTAATGCCATTGTAACATCCCTAACACCCCCTGAGATGATTATAGTGTTATTTCGAAACTTGCACGTGTTAAACTTTTCGAAGTAAATAAAATAGGAATCATGAGTGTTAGTAGAGAAAGTAGTTGGATATTGTAAGAAATTAAAAAGACTTTTGAATTGAGAGAAACTAATTTGAGGTGTTGACTAAATCGTAATAGTGTGAAAAGTGTTGGGGAAAAAGTGTGAATATTAAAAATAAGAATGACTGAATTAGATCGATGGGAAAAAAAGGAAGGATTAGAAGTACAATTTAACCAAGAGAGTGTTAAAAGTGTGGATGAGATTGAAATTAATTGTGAACCACAAAATGTATATAATGATGTTTACAATTTTTTCAGTTAAACAATTTTTAATATTTTAAATACTTAATTTAATAGATTTTTATATATAGAAGAGTTTAGAATTCTCTTCCATCATCATCCATTTCACGTCACCTCCATCTCCCATTTTAGTCAACTTTCACTGTCTTTCATTTTAGTCATTTATACCATTTTCAACCACCTCAAGCTCAAAACTTCAAGTTTCTTCCATGGATTCTTTGTCAAATCAATAGAGCAACCTCATAGCAAGCTAAGTTTCTTTTAAACTTAGCTAGTACACATTTGAGAAGAGAGAAAAGTGAAGTTAGGGATTTGAGTAAAAGTTCAAGGTAACGATGAAGTTTCTTTAAGGATTTCATGTATATTTCATTAAAAGTGTATGAAAATGATATGTGATTATGGTTTTGATATTAAATCTTGTATGTGTGTGCTATATTAATGAAGAGAAAGATAAGAAAGGTGATAAAAAAAAAGGCTTGATAAGGGGAAGGAAGTAGCAAAATAGTGAAGGAAGAAGAAAAGAGCTTTTTCCAAGCATTAGATTGTAAGTACTTCAAGAATTTTACTTTACCTAATATAACCTAAGTGAAAACTTGTTAAATTGGTAATGTAATATTTATAAGATTAATCTATATAAGAAATTTTTAATGTGTATTATCGAATTTATTTTAAAGTAAAGGTGTTAGAAGGTGAGTTTAAATAATAATGTTAATAGCTTATTTGTAGTCAATTCAAAGTTAAAATGACTAAATTGCAATGCGTATAAAAGTTAGACAAGTGAAACAAATAATTAGATAAAGAATTCAAATGACAGGATTAATAATAGTAAATTAAATGTCAAGTGATATTTTGATGATTGTTGTCTTTTATTTAAGTAAGGACTAAATTGTAAAAAAGTTTAAAGTATGAATTATCTTTGATTGTTAAGAGAATGTAATAAATTTAACGTATAGATGCTCATGTAAACAAAATGTAAACTAGTAAGATATAGATGGCATGCCATTAAGAAATTTTCATGTGTGCTAGTGATAGTGGCACTTCAGTGCTAATCGTTAATTTTACATTTCGGTGTAAGATAGTGTATGCATGTTTGTGCAATTGATACAATGATCATTCTACATATCCTACGTGTTCTATTAAGTCTATAGTTGGGCTAAAAATTTGATGGTGAGTGAACTTAATATTGAAATTGGTTAGTGGCTTATAGAATAATAGTTTGAGATTTCACTATAGTTATTCTCTATTTAACTTCATTGTATCTAATTGTTAGTACAGAAATTTATATGTTAACATTTTTAATTTTAATGGTAAGTTTAATTCTTGATGTACTTACTAAGCTTTATAAGCTTAATGTGTTGTTTTTCAACGCGTAAGTAAAGACTTCAGTTGAAGACTCTAAAGTGAAGATACCATCTCAGCTCATCACACCTCTAGGCTTGGAAGGGGGTATGATTTTGATTTTTTGTTATAGACTATGGCATGTACATAGGTTCATGCCAATCATATGGACTAGTTTTCTAGTGAAAATACTTGAAGAGCTATGATCATTTTGTTGACCTTACAAACTTGTTAAGTTTTTATTGTGTTAGATGTGGAATCATATGATGATTTGATGGAGAATTATGTTTTATAATGTTTTGAAATGGTTTGGGAATGATTGATGATAGTTGGGACTTGAGTTTAGGCATTTCAAATATGATTCATGTAATCTATCTTTAGTGTGACATCTATCACTGTGTCACAACACCCACTTCCCTGTTTCGCGACATTAACCTTGTTTAGTAATTTGTATCTGGCATCGCGACACCAACAACTCAGTGTCGCGACATTCGTCAGTTTCGTGACACCCACTTCCAAGTGTTGCAACATTGACCTTATTTACCCTGTTTTGATCTGAATAAGCCTTGATTGGCCCCAATTTGTAACCAAACTTTAAAGGAAGCCTAAATATGACTCAAGTAACTCTAAGATAGTATAATTATTTTAAAACAAAGTTTTGGAATTGATGATCCAGTTGAGTAGTCTTAGTGTCCAAATTTGACATCCCTTGTGATGTAATAGTTCACTCTGGGTTATGGTTGTTACAGCCATGATCATTATTGTCAAAGCTAAAGTAACTCATTTCTACCACATCTAAGAATGGCATGCCAATTTATCAACAACGCATACTAAACTAGTTGAAGAGTATGACTGAATTTTTTTACTGCATTTTCTACCCCAAGAAACTCATACACATCATTATCTATCACATGATTTAGGTTCTCATGTCCTCTAGATTCAAGTCTTGAATTTGGTAGTTCTTGGATACACATAATGCAACTGATCATTCAACTATATCATGAGAAGTTCTAAAATGAATCCCTGTAGAGATAAAAAAAAATTGGTCATAGATTTTACTATTTTCAAGGAGAATCACAAAATGGGGGTGGCGAGACAACGATTGTGGCGTAGGGGCTTTTTTTGGAGAAGAAATAATGAATTGAAAAGGGGGCAAAGAAAACAAAAAGGAAAATAATTAAGTGAAAGAAATGAAAAAGTAATTTTTTTTTAAAAAAAAATGACATAGTAGCATATTATTGGTTGTAATCTTTTTTGTTTAACGGAGTTAACTTTTGGGGGTAATTTGGGTAACGAAAGATAGTTTAGGCATTCCTTCAAACAAAAAAAAGGTTTAGGTACCAACTTAGAAAAAAGAGCATAGTATAGATACTAATTTGTGGTTTAATCTAAAAAATATAATAGATTATTTCCAAATCCTAATAATATTTAGAAAAACATAATTAAAAATTAGAAACTTACTTGAAAATGAAACTATGAGGTTGAAAAAAATCAATTATAATTTGAATATTATTTTTTATAAAAGATAAAAATAGATTATAAAAATGTATTAGGTAAGGTTTGTTAGAATGGGTAGGTAGGGTTTTATAAAAGGGGTTGTAAGGGGATTTTTTTCCCCAAAAAAGGTTACGAGTTGGGAAAAGATTAGCAATACATACAATGGTTGATCAAAAGGGGTGTAGTGGTTGTCAAGAAATGGAATAGGGATGTTTATGGATTTATAGGTACTCGCAAAAGGCATATTATGAGTTCACTTTCCAATATCCAAAAGGCCCTAGACCAATTTGCCTCTTCTCGGTTAATCCAACTAAAGAGCGATATTCGCGACGAGTTGGAAAATTGGATTAATCATGAGGAGCTTCTTTGGAAGCAAAAAACCAGATGCGACTGGCTTCAGCTTGGGGACCACAACACCAAATTTTTTCGTACTAAAACAGTCCAAAGAAGGAAATTCAATCGTATCACGGCTCTATGCATTGATAATGGCAAGTGGTGTTCAGATCAAAATATCCTTCAATCTGAAGCAGTTGGTTTTCTCGAGAAACTCTATAGAGAAATCCCTAAGCCCATGAGGGGCCTACCCTCCAACATTTTCCCTCGTCTCAAGCTTCGAGACATAGTTTATTTGGAAATGGAAATTTTTAATGAAGAAATCAAGAAAGCCTTATTCGACATGGATCCTCTAAAAGCTCCGGGAAGTGATGGCTTTCATGCGCACTCTTTCCAGAGCCAATGGGATATTGTAGGTTATGTAGTTTGTGAGTGGGTTCAAGGTATCTTTGCTGGTAATAACATTGACCAAGAGTTAAACAGTACACTGATCATGATAATTCCTAAGAAGGATAATCCAGAGAATTTCAACCAATTTTGGCCTATTAGTCTATGCCCGGTAATGTACAAATTGGTAATGAAAGTTATTGCTAATAGCTTTAAATTGGTTTTCCCTAATTTCATCTCGCAAGAACAAGCCAGTTTCATTATCGAACGCAATATCTCTGATAATGTTATTATAGCACAAGAAGTCATCCATTCAATTCCGAAAAAAATGAATTAGGAAAAATTGTGTAACACCCCAAACCTGGCCCATGCGTTTCGACCGGATCTGGCATGTCACGGCTTGTACTTTGAAAACTTTTGTTTGTGTGTTATGGAAATCATAAGTCAATTGAACATTAATTGGAAAGATAGGTGGCATTTTAAAAATATGGAATCCTTTGTATTATTATTATTAAAAGTATAAACAAACCTTATCATAAATTCATAAGTTGCTTAACATTGAAAACGACTTAGTTGAATGAAAACTAGGGGCCTTATTACATAAATATTCTCGAAATAACAATGACATAAAGTAAACTTAAAGAAATCCCAAAAGAAAATAACTTGTAGAAATAGAACTTGATGGCCCCTCGAGTCCCTCTCGGCTCCCATGTCCACGATCTACTGTTCATCTGGAAGAGTAGAGAAAAGGAAAGCGTGAGTCACAAAGACTCAGTGTATAAATCTCAAAACACACATCGACCTGAGCCCACAAACACATTATGGGCCCTGGCCCATACAGGAATGCATCAATCATAATCACATAATAACAATAAAGAATGAATAACCCAACCCATCCTAGGTTTCCATCCTGTACACACCAACCCGTACCAACCATCACACCTTGGGGATTTCTACAATCAACCCTCCATCCGCTACACACCAAAACGACAGTCGTACTGCCTATTCCTATTAAGTAGGAATCATTAAACGTGGCATAGCCACCGATCACTATGTAACCTTATATTTAAATTATGTGGGATTTCTACCACCGATCACCAAGTGACCTATCATGCACTTCCCCTTCAATTATCATCATTCCCACCCCATGCATACATACATAAAGAAAACATCAAGCAGACTTATATATTCTTCGATACACATAGGGAGTTCTATGTTTACGTACCTGGCATCCTTGCCTAACCCTTTTTAGGGTTCCATTCGACTGTCTATACAGCCTTATTCCGGCTTTTTAGCCCATAACATACATAGATAGATATACATATAGGATTATCAGTAGTGTGTTAGAGATCTACACACCTGGTTACCAATAAAATGATGTTTTCTATGTCGACGCTATCCTTAGTCGACACTACTGCTATCTGCCTAAGGTGTTGTTCAGAAGCCGGTCCACAACCAATTGGCCAATCTAGAACAGCAGATACTGCTCGTTTCTTAAACTTTGGGATTCTTTCCTTTGCCTGATCCATATTTAATTCCATCAAATCCTTATCAAAGCTACTATAAAAATATTTAATCTCCTTATAGAGTTAAAATTATATATATATTGAACGAATTTAATAAAAATCTAGGGATAATCTTCTTACCTTAAAATCTCGAAATTGGAGACTTATGATTTTCGGCTTTTAGATCTAGTCGACTAAGCTTCCTTCAGATCCCGAATTGCCGCCCATCATAAAACCATTAACTATTAGCTTTCGGCTTTTGCTTTTCTAAAATAGATTATGAGAACTAATCAAAAATCGACTCTTACCTTAGCTTAGGAGATTCGGCTAGCACTAGGGAGAGGATTCGGCAATGCCAATGGAAGATTTAAATGCCGGAGGTATAGAACAATTCTTCAAATAGGATGAATAAAAGAAAAAGCGATGGAGGCTTCAGCTTTTTAGAGAAATCGGCACAAGGGAAAAGAAAGTGGGGAGAAGTTTCGGCTTTTGAAGTAATTGAAGAGAGAAATTTGGAGAGGGAGAGGCTAGGGAATTTGGGCACTAAGGGAGAGGATTTTAGGGTTTTCAATGTCAGAAACAAGGAGCTAGCCCCCTATTTATAGATTTTTTTTGACACCTACTGCTAAATACTGAAAACGCCCTTAAATTTAAGTTAGAAGAGAGGAGAATTTCGGCACCCTCTATGCCATGCAGTAGCCGAATTTTACACTCCTCTAGGTGGTGGATTTTCGGCCAACACTTCCTTTGAAGATAAGCTCCTAACTTTTCTCCTTTTTATCTATGATATTATCACTTAAAAATCCACATAATTTTTTCTATTTTATAGCCTTGTAGCCGTCCACCTCTTACTAACCCTAATGCCAAATTTAACTCACTTAAATTAAAAGATCTGGGCCTCATTAAACTTAAATTTTGGGCCCCTAAATCCCTTGTGTGTGGCGTCACTTCTAATTCCCTTATAGTGCCACTTATTGTTGGGCCACAAGCCCATGTTTGGCATTTTAAACATAATTACCGCCTTTTTAATTCCTTAATGCCCAAGCTAATAATTTAATCAAGGCCTTAGCCTAATCCTGAGCCCAATTTGGACCTCTATCACTTAAATTAACCTATTAAAATTATCCCTGCACTAAATGCATAGGCCCATAAATTTAGGATGTTACAAATTGGATGGTGATCAAGCTAGATTTGGAGAAGGCTTTTGATAGAGTAAGCTGGGATTTTATTGGTGCTTCGTTACAAGCTGCAGGGATCTCGGATTTTGTAACACCCCTTACCCGTATTCGACACCTGAACCGGGTACGAGGTATTATCATACTTAACTTGCTCAAACATACAACATCGATCCATAAAAGTTCATTTCAAATTAAAATTTCTCATTTGAGACCTTAATGTCCTTATTATAGGTCTACGAGACCCTAAACTTGCACGCGGGATGATTCGAGAAACTGGAAACTTTTGAACACTTAGAAAATTTTGACACAAAACAGGGCCACACGCCGTATGAATAGGGACACGGCCGTGTGGGCAGGCCGTGTAATCACACATGCCCATGTCCCTAGTCCGTGTGGATTTTATTTTTCATTTCGAACCTACAGGGGTTTTCACACAGCCTGACACACGCCCGTGTCCATAACCCGTGTCCCTCACACGGCCATGACACGCCCTTATCTTCACCCATGTCTGAAAACCTTGACATTCTGTTTATGGCGTCATCATCTCAATAAGGTCACACGGCCAAGGCACACGCCCGTGTCCTTAGACCGTGTGTCGAATTAAATTCCTAATTTCAGGTGCAGACTTCGAACGACCTGAGCAAATGCCCATGTCTTAAGCCGTGTCTCCCACACGGTTGAGACACGGCCGTGTCTCAGCCCATGTGGTTACTACTAGGCATACTGACTTGCCAACTTAGCATGCAGGGGTACACATGGCCTATCAACACGCCTATGGGGCTGACCGTGTGGACAATTATAAAGCTATCTACCAAGCCAATTTTCCACCCTACAAAGCAACCACACTTATACCACTTCAATGCATCATACACCATGACCATAAGGTACTTCTAATACCCAAAATCAAGACATCCACGCATAGTTTTACACTAAATTTATCATGTGTATACTCTACTAATTACTCATCCCATCACACAAGCATGCTCTTCATGAACTTCATCATCATTGAATATATAAACTTGTAAAGTATTGGCCAATTTCCAATGACCATTTACAAAATGAATTTAATGACCATAATAGCCACACATTGGCTAACAAATATGACATAACACAAAATAACCAAGTTCCTATACATTCGATACTCAAAATTAAACAAACTTTGTTATACCAAAGAAAAGTTGATAGTGTGATTCTGAACTCCAACGTCCTACAATCCCCGAGTTAGCTTAGTGATACTACAAGGAAAAGGGAAATGAGAGAGGTAAGCATGAGGCTTAGTAAGTTTGCATGAAGTAAATAGCAACATAGAGACTCATAATGTCACCCATCCATTGCATTGAATAAAAACACAAGGTCTCAAGCACATTGCCATAACTTACTCATGCTTACCCTTACCAATTACATGTCATGTCACATATTGTAACATTTCTCGTGAGTTACCCACGTGTACCTGTATCACTTCATCACATAGCTTTAGCATTAATTTCATCTCTATTACAAGCTTAACTATTTATTTCGTTGAATCACTTGGAATACCTGAGAATACACAATCATCATCATAGACATAAATACGACACCAATACCATATCCTAGATATGGTCTTACATGGGGTCACATAACGATGCCGATGCCATATCCCAGATATGGTCTTATACAGGATCTCATATCGATGTCGATGCCATATCCCAGATATGGTCATATATGAGATTGTATATCGATGTCATGTCCCAGACATGGTCTTACACGATTTTCATATTTGATACTGATGCCATATCCCAGATATGGTCCTATACGGGATTTCAACATCATAAATTTTCATCATTTTCTCATTAAACATCATTACTCAATTTCATAGAAATAATATACATCTTCATGAACATAAAACATTTTAAAACATAAAGCATGATGTTGAATTTATTACACACAAACTTACCTCAAAACCAAAATAGGCCAATTTGCCGATCTAGTCCAAAACATTACATTTTCCTCGGTCAAGGTTAATTCCTCGTTCTTCTTGATCTATAATAACAAATTCACTCATTTAATTACCACCTTAATCAAGGCATTTCAAAAATTACACTTTGGCAAAATTACCATTTTGCCCTTATATTTTGGCAAAATTACGATTTTGCCCCTAGGCTCGTAAATCGATTCTAACCAAATTTCCACCTTTAACAAGCCTAGATGAACATTTATTACTCTTATAACAACTCACAATATCAACTATTTCACACATTTAACACCTATTTTACAACCTTTACAAAAAGGTCATTTTAGGTGTTTTCATGGAAACACCTTTCATAAAAGTTGTTTATTTAACAACTAAGATTCATTTTGTTCCATAAAAATTCAGTAAACCACATAATTTCTTACATGGTAAAACCCTAGGCTCTTAACCATTTTGCAAAATAGTCCCCTTATTAACTAGATCATACTACAATGGTCTCAAAAGTACAAAAATTATCAAGAAAGGACACCAAAATCACTTACTTGCAAGGAGAAAAGCTTGGCTGAAATTATTGAGTTCTCAAACCCCTATTTTGCTGGTGATTTTCGGTGGAGGAAAAAATGAACAAGGATGATATTTCTTTTTCTTTGCTTTATTTTATTTCATCAATTTAATCCACCTAATCCAACAACTTTGACCAATTTTGACATTGTTTGTCCCCTATGGCCGGCCACTCATTTTCTAAAGGTCTAATTGCACATTAAGGGCATCCAATTAATATTCTATAGCTATTAGACACCTTTAGCTTGTAAAATAGAACTTTCACACTTTATGCGATTTAGCCCTTTTTTGCAATTAAGCATGGAATCGCTAAAATTAATGCACCAAAATTTTCATGCACCCATATAATCTTGCTATAACTCATAAAATAATATTAAAATAATTTTCTTCAATCTCGGATTAGTGGTCTTGAAATCACTGTTCCAACTAGCCCCTAATTCGGGCTGTTACAATTCTCCCCCTTAGGGATTTTTGGCCCCGAAAATCTTTGTAATAGCCCAATTTTGGGGTTAGTCGAAATAGTGATTTCAGGACCACTAATCCGAGGCTGAAGAAAATTATTTTTAATATTATTTTATGTGTTATAGTATGATTATAAGGATGCATGAAAAATTTGGTGCTTTAATTTTAACGATTGTATGCTTAATTGCGAAAAAGGACTAAATCACATAAAGTGCGAAAGTTTCATTTTGCAAGCTAGAGGTGTCAAATAGCTATGGAATATTAAATTGGAGGTCCTTAATGTGCAATTATGCCAATGAGAGGGTGTTGTTCAGCCATATGGACAAGGGAGACAAGAGCATTAAATTGGTCAAAATTTTGGTGATATTAGGTGACTAAATGAATAAAATAAGACTAAATAAAGAAGATATCAACTTTTACTATTCCCATTTCTTCTTCCACCAAAAATTGAAGTGAAAATAAAGGTGTTTGGAGCTCAAACTTTCAGCGAGGCTATTCTCTTGCAAGTAAGTGATCTTAAAGGTCTTTCTTGATAATTTTTTGTACTTTTGGAACCCCTAAAGCTTAAGCTAGCTAATGAGGGGACTATTTTGCAAAATGGTTGAAAGTTTAGGGATTTTCCATGTGAGTGCTTGTGATGTTTGTTTAGTTTTTAGGGAAGAAAATGAATTGTGGTTGTTAGATAAACAACTTTTGTGAAAGGTGTTACCATGAAAACACCTAAAAGGTCCTATTTGTAAAGGTTATAAATTGAGTAGTAAATGCATGAAATGATTGGTATTGTGAATGGTTATAAGAGTAATAAATGTTCAGCTAGGCTTGTTTAATGAGAAAATGTGATGAAAAATGATTTACGAGCCTAGGGGCAAAATTGTAATTTTGCCAAAGTATAAGGGTAAAACGGTCATTTTTGCCTAAGTAAAAATTTTGAAGTGTCATGATTTATGTATTGATTAAATGAGTAAATTCTATTATTTTAGATCAAGAAGAATGCGAAAACAACCTTGACTAGGAAAAGGCAAGGTTATGGATTAAGCCGCAAATTAACATATTTTGCACTGAGGTAAGTTTATGTGTAAATGATACATCTTTAATACATATGTTGTTACCTATTGATGCATTGTATGGATGTAAATACTTATTGGTGAGATTGATTGAAAATGATAGAAAATGAGTAATCCTCGAATGAACCTCGGAATAGAAATGTGGATACGGTCAAATATCCGTAATTATGTCATTGTTGGTGGGCTGTGTGTGATACCACCTTGTTATCTATTCACGATGGGTTGTGTGTGATACCATTGTTTATACTATCATTTGGTAGGCTATGTACGATACCACCGTAATTATCATTGTTGGTGGGTTGTGTGCGATACCACCCTGTTATTGTTTAATGGTGGGTTGTGTGTGATACCACCCTATTATTGTTTATTTGTGGGCTGTGTGCGAAACCACCGGGTACTTTGTATCATTTCGAAGGGTTCTTCGAGAAACTTGTTTAAGTAAATATTTCATATGGCTTTGTAGTGATAAGTGTAGGGCATAAGTACAAATAAATGTGAGTAATGTATATGAGATATGGTTGGGATGTGGTAAGAGTTGAGATGAGTAAGCATGAGTATGAAAATGTGAATTGTTCTTACATAGTATGTAATGTTTTTTATTCATTTGCATATGGTATGATGCTTATTGTTTACATGTATACTTACTAAGCTTAAAGCTTACTCCCTCTCTTTTCCCTTGTTTTATAGTGTCAAACAGCCAGCTCGAGATACGAAGATAATCAGAAGATCACCCACACTATCAGCACATCTTGGTATAATTAGACGTAGCATTTTGAGTATGGCATGTATAGGGACTAGACTTAGTTGTATGTCATATTATTTTGGCCAAATGTGTTAGCTCATTCAAAGATGAACTCTTTTGTGTAAGGCCATAGTTGATGGCTCTTTATTACTAATCTATGAAAAGATGATGTTATTCATGATTGTACAGGTAGCATGTTAATTTTCTTGGTTTAGTTATGCTTGCATGAGTTGGGGTGATAAAAAGAGCTTGGCAAATAGCCTTGTTCTTGTCCACACGGGTAGACACACGGGCGTGTGTCTAGGCCGTGTGTGACACACGGTCAACCTCATGGGGGTGTGGCTAGGCCGTGTGTCCCATTGCATGCTAGGTTTACAAGTCAGTATGCTCAGTAGTAAACACGCGGGCAGAGACACGGTCGTGTGTCTCAGCCGTGTGGAAGGCACAGCCATGAACATGGGCGTGTGCCCAGGTCGTGTAAAGTCTGCACCAGAAATTAGGAATTTAATTCGCCACACGGTCGAAGGACATGGGCGTGTGCCTAGGCTGTGTGACATTTATGGGATGATGACGTTAGAAACATAATGCCAAGGTTTTTGGCACATGCCGTGTGAGGGACACAGGCATGTGTCTGGCCGTGTGAAAACCCTTGTAGCTTCGAATTGAGAAATAATTCCACACGGATGCGAAACACGGGCATGTGATATGCATGTGATATGCCACATGGGCGTGTCTTTTCCTTCACACGTGCGTGTGGACTGTTTAGAGAAAATTTTATAAGATCTTCTAGAGAGCTTAAAAAGGGTTTGATTTGATCCCGAACCACTCCTAATGTGTGATTTAGGCCTCATGGGCTTGTTTAAGAGGTGTTAATAAAAGTTTTAAATTTGGAGAGGAAAGTCAAGTCTCAGAATTGTATGATTGATTTCGTATAAGCCTAGTAATGCCTCGTACCCTGTTCCAGCATTGAATACGGGTAAGGGGTGTTACAATCTTACCGGTAAAAAGGTTGGGATATTAGTTTCTCATGATTTCCCCGGGCTCCCATGTAGCCTCTTCTACCCCATGTCTTTGCCATGGTACTTTCACAAGGGCTATACTTTTGTTCCTCAATTGTTTGACTTCTCGTGCCAAAATCTTAATCATCTCTTCGCCATAAGTCATGTCCAATTGAATTTCTACCACTGATGGTACAATCACATGCGAAGGGTCTGATCGGTAGTGACACAACACAGACATGTGGAATACATCATGAATCTTCTCCAACTCAGATGGCAAAACCAAACGATAAGCTACCGGCCCTATCCTCTCGATAATCTCTTATGGCCCAATAAAGCACGGACTCAATTTGCCTTTCCGACCAAATCTGAGTACCTTCTTCCATGGTGATACTTTCAGAAACACTTTATCACTGACTTGAAACTCAATCTCTTTCCGTTTTACGTTTGCATAGGACTTTTGTCTATCAGAAGCAGCTTTTAAGCACTCACGTATCACTCTTACTTTCTCTTCAGTTTCTCTGACTAAATCGACCCCTCGAATCTGATTCTCTCTGAGTTCGGTCCAATACAGGGGCGTTCGGCACTTATGCCCATATAATGCTTCATAAGGTTCCATTTTCAAGCTTGACTGGAAACTGTTATTGTATGCGAATTCCACCAATGGCAAGTATTTTTCCCAACTACCTTGGAATTCCAAAACATAACATCGAAGCATGTCTTCTAGTATCTATATTACTCTCTCCGACTGCCCGTCGGTTTGCGGATGGAAAGTTGTACTAAAGCTCAATTTTGTGCCTAAGGCCTCTTGCAACTTTTTCTAAAATCGTGACGTAAATCTCGGATCACTATCTAATATGATCGACAAACGCACTCTGTGCAATCTCACAATCACAGAAATATACGATTCGGCCAACTTATCAAGCAAATAATCAACCCGTACCGGTATGAATTGGGCTGACTTCATAAGTCTATCAACCACGACTCATACGGCATCCTTCTTTTTCGATGTCAACGGCAAACCTGTCACGAAGTCCATAGTAATATGGTCTTATTTCCACTTGGGAACCATAATAGCCTAATGTAAACCTGAAGGTACTTGGTGTTCAGCCTTCACTTGTTGACATATTAGGCATCTCGATACAAACTCGGAAATATCTTTCTTCATGCTCGGCCACCAATACCATTTCTTCAAGTCGTTATACATCTTCGTGCTGCCTGGATGTACAGACAAACATCCACTATGTGCTTCGTGCAAAATTTTTCGAATAAGCTCATCATCTCTAGGTACACAGACCCTATCTCGAAACATCAAACATCCATCAGGATTTATCCGAAATTCCGACTCAACATTTAACTCACATTGAACTCTTTTAGCTTGTAAATCATTCTCGCCTTTCTGAACTTCACAAATCTCTTGGAGAAACATTGGTCTAGCCCTCAATTCGGCTAGAATAGAACCATTATCTGACAAAGCTATCTGTGTATTCATGGCTTTCAGTGCAAACAAGGATTTCCTGCTCAAGGCATCGGCGACCACGTTCGCCTTTCCCGGATGATAGTCAATTACTAACTCGTAATCCTTTATCAACTCTAACCATCTCTGTTGTCTTAGGTTCAACTCCTTTTGAGTCATCTAGTACTTTAGACTTATATGATCAGTGAATACCCGACATTTTTCACCATACAAATGGTGTCTCCATATCTTTAGTACAAATACAATTGCGGCTAACTCCAAATCATGGGTCGGGTAATTCTTCTCGTGCGGCTTTAATTGTCTAGAGGCATATGCTATCACCTTGCCTTCTTGCATAACTACACATCCCAATCCATTCAAGGATGCATCGTTGTAAACCACAAATTCTTTTCCCGGCTCAGGTTGTACTAAAATTGGAGCCTCAGTCAACAATGCCTTCAATTTCTCAAAACTTTGCTGGCACTTTTCTGTCCACTCAAGCTTCACATCTTTTTGCAATAGTCTCGTCATCGAGGTAGCTATCATAGAAAATCCCTTGACAAACTGCCTCTAATAACCAGCTAGGCCTAGGAAACTCCTAACTTCGATTACATTCCCCGGTGGTTTCCATTCAACAATCACTGAAATTTTACTCGGGTCAACACGAATACCCTCACCCGAAATAATATGCCCTAAAAATTCGACTTCTTTAAGCCAAAAATCACATTTACTAAACTTGGCATATAATTGTTTATCTCTCAAAATCTGCAGAACCGTTCTCAAATGCTCAGCATGCATGTTCTCATCCTGAGAGTAGATCAATATATCATCAATAAAGACTACAACAAATTTGTCCAAATATGGCCGAAAGATGCGATTCATCAAATCCATGAAAACTGCAGGGGCATTTGTTAAACCAAAAGGCATGACCAAAAATTCATAGTGACCATACCTTGGCCGGAATGCGGTTTTTGGCACATCTGAGTCCTTGACTCTCAACTGATAATATCCATACTTCAAGTCTATCTTGGAAAACACCGTGGCTCCCTTCAATTGATCAAACAAATTATAGATTCTTGGAAACACCTTATTAAGCTACCAATAATCTATGCATAACCTCATGGAACCATCTTTCTTATTCACAAATAATACGGGATCACCCCACGAAGAATAACTCGGTCTTGCAAAGCCTTTGTCCGTCAACTCTTGCAGCTGTGCCTTCAATTCCTTTAGCTCGGTTGGAGCCATTCTGTACGGAGCAATTGAAATGGGGGCAGTACAAGGAGCTAACTCAATCCCAAATTTAATCTCTCTAACCGGAGGTAACCCTAGCAATTCTTCTGGGAAAACATCTGAGTACTCACACATTATAGGCACTGCTTCAATTCTCAACTCAATCTCTTTGGCATTCATCACAAAAGTAAGGTAAGCTTCATACCCCTTTCTTAAATATTTCTGAGTAGACATATAAGAAAAATCACTACAAGAAACTTGTCTTGTTCATCTGATTCAACATAAAGAATATCCCCATTTTCACATTTTAACTCAATGAATTTCCTTCCACAATTCACTATCACATCATGAGTAGTTAACCAATCCATACCAAGGATTACATTAAATTCATCGAACGGAAATAACATAAGATTAGCCGGAAAGTAATGACCTCTAATCCTTAAAGGGCAATCTTTGTATACTTTATCAACTAGCACACATTTGTCTAGAGGATTTGACACTCTTATCACAAATTCAGTAGACTCTACAGGCATGTTCATGCTAGAGACTAATTTCATGAAAATATACGAGTGGGTAGATCCCGGATCAATTAAAGCTATAACATGAGTATCATAGAGAGAAAATGTACCCGTGATCACGTCGGGGAAGGATGCCTCTTCGCGAGCGCGAATGGCATATGTTCTCGTTGGTGCTCTACCCTCAGATCTTGCAATCTGCTCTCTAGGTGTATTCTTACTACTCATTTCATTTCTCGAGTTTCTCTGTGGCCTTCCTCTAGCAGTACTTCCAGGTCTTGCACTCTAAGGTTTCTCTTTTTCACCCACCTCGGGGCAATCTCTGATAAAATGGTATAGGGATCCACACTTGACACAAGTTTTCTCGTTTGCTCGACACTCCCCAGGATGACGTCTGCCACACTGCGGACATTCCGATCTACTTGGTCGAGCATTGCCAACACTAGCAACCGAAGTGGTCTGAGCTTTAGATCCGAAGTACTGTCTACCCTTACTTCTGCTTGAAAATCCAGCTGAGGTGGCTGATCAAGTAATAAAATCTCTTGACTTCTTAGATGAGGATTGGAATAACTTACTCAGTTGTCTCTTCCTCTAGTCACGGGACTCGATTTCAGCCTTTCTTTTCTCTTTGACCAGTTCCTCGGCCTTACAGGCTCTATCTACTAGCACCATAAATTCTTTTAGTTCTAGGACACCAACAAAAAAACGGACATCCTCATTTAACCCATCCTCGAACCTTTTACATATAATGGCTTCTGTCAATGCGCACTCCTAAGCGTATTTTCTAAGTCTTACGAACTCACGTATTCGGTCACCATCATTCGACCTTGCTTTAGCTCTAAAAATTCCTTTCTTCTCTAGTCAACGAACCTTTGACTAATATACTTCTTCTAGAACTCCTTTTGAAAGAATTCCCAGTTAACTTTCTCCCTTGGTACCACCGACACAAGGGTGATCCACCACTGATAGGCCGAATCTCTCAAAAGAGATACCACACACTTCATGCACTCTTCAGGTGTGCATGACAACTCATCGAATACCCTGGTGGTATTCTCAAGATAGAATTTCGCCCTCTCTAGATCATCATCCTTACTAGCTCAAAATTCCTCAGCTCCTTGTTTTCGAATTCTATCAACCGGAGGCTTTTCTCTTCTTACTACTTCCATAACTTGGGGAGCTACAAGGATAGGCTGAGGATAGGTGGGGTGGAAGGGGTTGAGCATTAGGATTTGCTTGAACAAACTCACTGTACCAGTTGCTCATCATATAGAGAAAGGCCTCTCGTGCCTCTTCTCCCTGACCCAAAGTCTCGGGTCTACTTTCTACTAGCGTGGTCCCTTGCACGGGAGCCGGTGCATTACTTGCAGCGCCATCGGCCGCAACTCGATCGAGATCCATTTACTTTATAAAGACACAATCCAGATTGTCAGGAGTCGTCACACTATCATTATATAAATAATCATACGTATGGCATGTATATCTAGACTCATACTTACGCTATGTTAGTCCGAGAATCGACTAAATCGTAGCTCTGATGCCACTAAATGTAACACTTTTTACCCGTATTCGACACCTGAACCGAATACGAGGTATTACCGTACTTAACTTGCTCAAACATACAACATCGATCCATAAAATTTCATTTCAAATTAAAAATTTTCATTTGAGACCTTAATATCCTTATTATAGGTCTACGAGACCCTAAACTTGCACGCAAAATGATTCGAGACCAAACCAGAAACTTTTGAATACTTAGAAAATTTTGACACAAAACAGGGCCACATGCCCGTGTGAATAGGGACACGCCCGTGTGGGCAGGCCGTGTAATCATACACGCCCTTGTCCCTAGTCCGTGTGGATTTTATTTTTCATTTCGAACCTACAGGGGTTTTCACACGACCTGAAACACGCCCGTGTCCATAGCCCGTGTCCTTCACACGACCAGACACACCCATGTCTTCACCCATGTGTGAAAACCTTGACATTCTGTTTATGACATCATCATCTCAATAAGGTCACACGGCCAAGGCACACGCCCGTGTCCTTAGACCGTGTGTCGAATTAAATTCCTAATTTTAGGTGCAAACTTCGAACGACCTAAGCACATGTCCATGTCTTAGGCCGTGTCTCCCACACGATTGAGACACAGCCGTGTCTCAGCTCGTGTGGTTACTACTAGGCATACTGACTTGCCAACTTAGCATGCAGGGGTACACACGGCCTATCAGCACTCCTATGGGGCTGACCATGTCAGCACGCCTATGGGGCTGACCGTGTGTCACACACGGCCTAGACACACGCCTGTGTGTCTACCCGTGTGGACAATTATAAGGCTATCTACCAAGCCAATTTGCCACCCTACAAAGCAACCACACTTATACCACTTCAATGCATCATACATCATGACCATAAGGTACTTCTAATACCCAAAATCAAGACATCCACACATAGTTTTACACTACATTCATCATGTGTATACTCTACTAATTACTCATCCCATCACATAAGCATGCTCTTCATGAACTTCATCATCATTGAATATATAAACTTGTAAAGTATTGGCCAATTTCCAATGACCATTTACAAAATGAATTTAATGACCTTAATAGCTACACATTTGCTAACAAATATGACATAACACAAAATAACCAAGTTCCTATACATGTCATACTCAAAATTAAACAAACTTTGCTATACCAAAGAGAAGTTGATAGTGTGATTCCGAACTCCAACGTCCTACGATCCCCAAGTTAGCTTGGTGATACTATAAGGAAAAGGGAAATGAGAGAGGTAAGCATGAGGCTTAGTAAGTTTGCATGAAGTAAATAGCAACATAAAGGCTCATAATGTCATCCATCGATTACATTGAATAAAAACACAATGTCTCAAGCACATTGCCATAACTTACTCATGCTTACTCATACCAATTACATGTCAGGTCACATATCGTAACATTTCTCGTGAGTTACCCACGTGTACCTGTATTACTTCATCACATAGCTTTAGCATTAATTTCATCTCTATTACAAGCTTAACTATTTATTTTGTTGAATCACTTTGAATACCCAAGAATACATAATAATCATCACACCCAAGAATACACAATAATCATCATACACATAAATACGACGCCAATGTCATATCCCAGATATAGTCTTACATGGGGTCACATCTCGATGCCGATGCCATATCCCAGATATTGTCTTATACGGGATCTCATATCGATGTCGATGTCATATCCCAGATATGGTCTTATAGGGGATCTCATATCGATGTCGATGTCATACCCTAGATATGGTATTATACGAGATTGTATATTGGTGCCATGTCCCAGACGTGGTCTTACAAGATTTTCATTTTCGATACTGATGTCATATCCCAGATATGGTCTTATACGGGATTTCAACATCATAAATTTTCATCATTTTCTCATTAAACATCATTACTCAATTTCATAGCAATAATATACATCTTCATGAACATCAAACATTTTAAAACATAATAGCATGATGTTGAATTTATTACACACAAACTTACCTCGATACCAAAATAGGCCAATTTGCTGATCTAGTCCGAAACATTGCATTTTCCTCGGTCAAGGTTAATTCCTCGTTCTTCTTGATCTATAATAACAAATTCACTCATTTAATTACCACCTTAATCAAGGCATTTTAAAAATCACACTTTGGCAAAATTACCATTTTGCCCTTAGATTTTGACAAAATTACTATTTTGCCCCTAGGCTCGTAAATCGATTCTAAACAAATTGCCTCTTTTAACAAGCCTAGATGAACATTTATTACTCTTATAACTACTCACAATTTCAACTATTTCACACATTTAACACCTATTTTACAACATTTACAAAAACGTCATTTTAGGTGTTTTCATGGAAACACCTTCCATAAAAGTTGTTTATTTAACAACTAAGATTCATTTTGTTCCATAAAAATTCAGCAAACCACATAATTTCTTACATGGAAAAACCCTATACTCTCAACCATTTTGCAAAATAGTCCCCTTATTAGCTAGATCATGCTACAATGGTCTCAAAAGTACAAAAATTATCAAGAAAGGACACCAAAATCACTTACTTGCAAGGAGAAAAGCTTGGCTGAAATTTTTGAGTTCTCAACCCCTATTTTGCTGGTAATTTTCAGTGGAGGAAGAAAATGAACAAGGATGATATTTCTTTTTCTTTATTTTATTTTATTTCATCAATTTAATCCACCTAATCCAACAACTTTGACCAATTTAGACATTGTTTGTCCCCTATGGCCGGCCACTCATTTTTTAAACGTCTAATTGCACATTAAGGGCCTTCAATTAATATTCTACAACTATTAGACACCTTTAGCTTGTAAAATAGAACTTTCGCACTTTGTGCGATTTAGTCCTTTTTTGCAATTAAGCATGAAATCGCTAAAATTAATGCACCAAAATTTTCATGCACCCATATAATCATGCTATAACTCATAAAATAATATTAAAATAATTTTCTTCAATCTCGAATTAGTGGTCCCAAAACCACTGTTTCAACTAGCCCCTAAATTGGACTGTTTCAGATTTCCTTAGATCAGTAATCATGGCTGCCATTTCCTCTTCGATTATGCAGATTCTCTGGAAGTTCCCACTTAGAAATTCAAGCCATCTAGAGGGATCAGACAGGGTTTTCCTTTATCAGCTTACCTCTTTATTCTATGTATGGAGTGGTTGGGACACATTATTCACGCGAAAATTGATAAAAGTAAGTGGTGCCCGATTCGGCTTTCAAGAACAGGTTCTACCCTACCTCATTTATTTTTTTAGGATGATTATTTTTTGGCAAAGCGAAGTTGGAACAAGCCTAATTATTAGTAGGTATTTTGAAACATTTTTTGTGATTTCTCTAGACACAAGATCAACACTCAGAAAAGTAACATTTACTTTTCGAAATGTGTTGAATGTGATATATGTACCCAGATTAGTTAATTATTTAGCTATCAGGTGGTTCAAAGCCTTGGAATTTACTTAAGAGTACCTCTTCTTCACGATCATGTTACTAAAAGTACTCTGAGTTTTGTAGTGGAAAAGGTGAGGCGTAAACTGCAAAGTTGGGAAGCAAGAAAGTTATCCATTACGGGAAGAGTCACCCTGGCCCAGTCTATCCTCATTGCCATACCGAACTACTTTATGTAGACCATGATGATATCGAAAGGAGTCTGTGAGGAGATGAGTGAATTGTAAGACTGTTTATTTAGGGCTATGCTAGTGGACATCCAAAACTTGCTTTGGTAGGGTGGGAATCCATTTGTCAATCGAGGTCTTGAAGTGGTCTTGGATTCCGGCCTTTACACAACCAGAATAACTCGTTTCTTATGAAGATTGATTTTAGCCTAGTCACTAAGGACAATGCCTTATGGGTTCTTCGCACAAAATACGGGTTGAAGAAAGTCATACTGAATTCCATTTCCAGAAGTCAATGTTCGCATTTGTGGCAATCCCTTTCTAAAGTTTGGCCCCTCTTATGTGAGAACTTAGCTTGGCTTGTGAGTAATGGTACTAGTATTCGGTGCTAGAAGGATTCTTGGATCCCCGGAGCCAACCCTTTACTTGCGCATATTCCTGCGCATGTGAATTTAGATTTGGATTGCATCCTTAGGGATTTGGTTACGCACGATGGAACTTGGAATATAGATATTTTTTGTGTATGGTTACTTGAAGAGATGATTCAACGGATAATAAGTATTCCTCCTCCACATCCTACTTCAGGCTTGGATAGGGTGATTTGGGCTTCCTCAACTTCAGGATCTTTTTCTGTTCATAGCGTTTTCTGGTCTCTAATAAAAGATTCTTGGAATTCCAAATATGTTTATTGGAAGAATATCTGAAAATTTCAATGACTTCAAAGAGTTCAATTTTTTCTTTGGCTAGCTTATAACAAAGATTACTAACTAATTCGAAACGTACCAGGTGAGGTTTGGGACATAACAGCTCTTGCCCTATATATGGCCATGAAATAAAAGATACTCTCCATATTCTTGGGGATTGTTTGACAACAAAAGAAGTGTGGTTGCATGCGGTCCCAATTGAACAACAAAACGGGTTTTTCTTACCCTATTCAAATTTGGTTATCTTCTAATCTTTGTTGTCAATTGAAATTGGAGGAATGTGGAGTTATTTGGTCGTGTTTTTTTGGTCTAATCACCTGGCGAATTTGGAAAAATAGAAATCTCTTCATCTTTCAGAACATTACTTGGCCAACCCTTGAAATTGTCAAAGCTTCTCTTAGCTGGGCATAATAATTTGAATCATGTAAGAACATATATAAGCCCAATTCCCTAAATTCATGATACCAAACGCGCACTAAAGGAAAGTGGGTTCATTTATTCTCTAATAGTGCAATAAAGAGAGTCTCTGAGAATGCTTCTGCTAGTAGTATGCTACGTGATTAGGCTGGAAATTCGATTTTGGGATATAATTATTATCTAGGCAATTGTACTCCCCTATGGGGTATTCTTGATGGGATCCTCATTTTGTTAAATAAAGTTTACAAGCGGGCCACAATTCAAACAGAAAATTCAGATGTGGCCAAAGCCTTGACTGATAAGGGTTTGGAAGATTTAAAGGACTATGCGTTCTGAAGGGCAGCGACGGATCAGATATGTGCCCAAAGGGAAAAACTTAGTTGCAAACCAATTGGCTAAACTATGTCTAACATGAAAGTCAAGTTTACAAATTTTAAATGTGCCTTTTAATGAGGTGTTGGAGGCCTTTCAACAAGATAAAGATTGTGGTGCTTTTGAACAACTAATTTGATGTATTTTTTTTCACAAAAAAAAGGTGTAATGAAGGAACATGTTGAGCTTATGAAGGGAAAAGATTCTTTACCTCATCGAGGCCCTAAATCACCTCTTGAGGCAATAGAGAATCTCTGCCTCTCATAGGCCCGATAAGACCCTTCAATGGTCCCTTTTGATAAGAGAAAAAAAACAGCAAATTGCCACTATGATAATTCAATGTCAACCATGATTGTTGTTTTTTAATAGTTTGATAAGTAATTCTTAAAATATACTATTTATATAATTATTTTGTGTATTATTGTGAAAAATATATAACGTCGATAATGACAATATATTGCAAAGAAAAAAGAAATAAAAATTAAAGAACACATAGATTTTACGTGGAAACCCTTTCGGGAAAAAACCACGGGTAGAGGAGAAGAAAATTCACTATGTCGAATTCGAATTAATTACAAGAGGAATAGACTATGTCTATTTATAGGCTTGTAAAACCATATTCTAATAGGAGTGGTGTAAGATTGAAACACCTTATTCTAATCAATATCAAATAGATGAAGTTTAATAAGATTTAAAAAACCTTATTTAAAATAAAATAAAAGAAGTGTAGTTCTATAGGGATTCTTCTTTTATTTTATTTTACCATTGTATTTTAATTAAATAAGGATTCAGGTCACTTAATTCTAACAATCTCTGTAACACCCCAAACCCGGCCCATTCACGCCGACCGAATTTGGAATGCCACTGCGGAACACTTTCAAAAATATTCTTACTTAATAGTAAAAACCGTGGAAAATTTGTTCCCTTATATAAAACATTTTCGTGTCTTGTAATATTCTAAGTAAAAATTTAGGTTTGTTATAAAAATATCGGATTCAAGCTTTACTGGTGAAAATAAAACCATTTGAAATCAACGTTTAAACTATCCATCCATAATAGAGCATAATAATAAAGATACTTAATAAAAGAACTGAAATATTTTAGTGGGCCTTCTTACAATACACACTTAATCAAAATACGGAAAATATAGATACTTAATTCATTAAACAAGAGATTCCTTTGCATGAAAATCCGCTTTTGCATGGCCACCTTTGTATCCACTCCGACCCGGTCAAAAATCACGATCACCTGAAAGGTTTAGAAAAATTGGGTGAGTCACCAAGACTCAGTGCATAGTTAATACACAGGTCTCCACATATGGGCTTAGCTCATATCTACACAGTCCATAAACATGAATATGCGAATAAGAATATGCAATTATGAATATGCAATTTTGAAACTCAACCCACATAGTGATCCACATATCTTACCATGACAGACTTACTGCTCAAGGCCGTGGCCAAGCCACCGATCCCATAGGGATCCCACATATCAATCAGTCCACGGTGATGCACACAGCTATCAACCACCGAAATGGGCACTTAGCCAACACCTCCCTTGAGGAAGCACATAGCTAAACATCAAGCGCTAATGTAGCACGAGGCTAGCACTAGACCACACACATAACGTACATCCTTTCCTCAAATAGTCACATTTTTATACGTTCATCAATAGTCATTCGTTACCGCAAATCACTGAAAGGTTAATACCATAACCACTAACATGATTATTCGATCACCCACCTTGGGTATCCACCATCTTGACCTTAATTTCGGCTAACAAGCACAACTTATACATTTACATAAAATAATACATACAATACATATAACAAGCAAAAGAACAGTGCGATAACTACGCACCTGACTATAGCGAGATCTTGATCTATCGATTCTAAGAAAGTCTAAAATCCCGAAAGCTTCTGCTACTTCTATCGTTTTGCCCCTAACTTATTTCGATCCTGAAACATCACGTGTTCCTGTCAATTAGCTCCCGAAATTATCGAAAGTCCTACTAAAATATTGTTAGAAGCAGCTAATACACAAATCTATGAACAAAAGCTCTTGGCCGAATATTATACTTATCATTTACCTTGCTCGACAAAGTCCCTTGAGCACTTCAACTCCCGAAAGACTCCTTTGATGCTCCTTAACACTAGCTACACACAAAAAGAGCACATCACTATGGCCTTATACATATTCGGCCATCCTTAAAGCCAAGCTCAACATTCGGTTATCACAAAACCCAGAATACAGCCTATGGCCGAAAGTCAACAACCACATGCCTTTGCTAAAAGATCCGAAAACTATCATTTGCTTTTGGTGTTGACGAAAACTCTACTAACAATTTATTAGGGTCGGCCAACACAAGAATACTAAAAACATGGCCCTCGGCCGAAACTACCTTCTTGCTTACCTTGATATTCATAACCCCGGGAGCTTTCTTAGTGCACCTTCATGATGGCACATGCAAAAGAAACACGTAGTCAATAGCATCTTCAATAAGGATTCGGCTAAGTCCTTCAAACAATGGTGGAGAAGTCAGTCACAAGGAGAAGATGAATTCGTCTATGGGGTTCCTTTAAAGTGTCAAGCAAAGAGAAGAAAAGAAGATGCTACTAGGTTCGGCCAAGCCTATACCACCCTAGTACTCCTTCAACAACCGAAACTCAAGCTTACTCTCACCCTCTCTCTCCTTTTTCTTTCGGCCAAACCCAAGGGATAGAAGAGAAAAACCACACATCACTTTCGGCCAAGACAAGATGGGAAGAAAGAAAAACCAAGCATGAAGTTTCGGCCATGCTTTCCCAAGCTCAAGGCCGACCAACAAGCTCCCATGCTTCAAACGGCCATACATTTGCAACCCCAATGTTGCACATGCTTCCTTCCCCAAAGCCAAGACCCATCCTTACATAAACTAATAATAATAATAATAATAATAATAATAATATATAAACTATCCCATCGTTCTAAGCAAACAAAAATAATAAAAACAATGGTTTAAGCCCATGCTCTTGCAGCTTTGAAACAACCAACAAAATAAATAATAAAAACAATAGAATAAAAGATTGAAGCCCCATACTTCCAAAACAAATAAAAGAAAAAGAAAAAGCAACCCTTTGCTTCATGCGTGCATGACCCATGCAGCACCAGCCTCTCATGCCGGACCAAAAGAAAAACAAACCCCAAGTGCAGCCCCCAGGTCTCGAACCCGAGACCTGGAGAGAATCCTCCAAGCTTCCTACTATTCTGCTAATGCGACTTTTATGCTATAAACGCATCAGGTATTCTTTTAAACTATACCCCGCTGGCTTCCATTTACTCTAGCGCCAAGCAAAAATAAAAGCATCCGCGCGCCCCCAATGGGACTCGAACGCCCGACCTCGAGAAGCTCCCATGCTGCAAGCGTCCCAACCACTCGGCCAGTGTTCATTACATGCCAACAAACGCATTGAAAATTTCTTTTAAACCTTACTCGCAGGCGTCCCTTGCTTGACGCTAAAACAAAATAAAGCGCAATCAAGCGCTGCCTTCAGGACTCGAACTCGAGACCTCTCTGCCAAAGTCACCAACACGACCCGCGCCACTTTACCAACCGGATTTCTATGTCCATTTATGCTCACTAAATTCTTTTAAAGCCTCTTTAGCTCATCACACCATACAACACAAAAATAAAAACCTATGCGCCCAATGTTACTCGAACCCCTGACCATGCTTGGCGCCAATCCCAAGCCTTAAGTGGCACACGAAAACCACTTTACCAGGGCATTTTATATGCCATAACTTGCCAAAATTTATTCTTAAGGCCTCCTTGCCTATTTTCCTCTTTTAACCCTCAAATTTCCAAAATTTTCTAAAGTATCCCATTTCAATCCTAGAGTTTTAGGAACTCCAAAAACACATCAAAACCACTCTTGAGGCCCACTAACACTTGAGTTATTCTCCAAACTCACAACCCCTATTTCAGGATATTACAATCTCCACCTTGACACGAATTCTCAATGAACAAGTTTTTCATCGCGAACTCTCAACGAACAAGTTCCCCACCTCTTCCATAAAACCCCTTAAGGGTTAACTTCAACAATGAAGACCAACCAAGTCTAAGCAATGCTCAAACTTGGTTATAGGAAGTGACTTAGTCATCATATCTGCAGGATTTTCATGAGTACTAATTTTGCTCACAACAATATAACCATGAACAATAATATCACGAACAAAATGATACCGAACATCAATGTGTTTTGTTCTCTCATGAAACATTTGATCTTTTGTAAGGAAGATGGCACTCTGACTATCACAAAATACTGTGCTGTCTTGAAGGTCTTCATAGAGCTCACTAAAGAGTCCCTTCAACGAAATAGCTTCTTTACAAGCCTCAGTAATCGCCATGTACTCAGCTTCAGTGGTAGACAAAGCGATTGTAGTTTGCAAAGTAGCTTTCCAACTGATTGCACAACCTTCGATTGTAAAGACATAACCAGTGAGAGATCTTCTTCTATCAAGGTCTCCAGCAAAATCAGCATCAACATACGCAATGACTCCATCTCTAGTTCTTCCAAAATGTAAGCAAACATCAGTAGTACCTTGTAAGTATCTTAAAATCCACTGAACTGCTTTCCAATGTTCTTTACTGGGATTCGCCATGTATCTGCTAACTGCACTGACTGCATATGATAAATCTGGACGTGAACAAACCATAGCATACATGAGAGATCCCACTGCACTAGAGTATGGAACATGTGACATGTACTCAATCTCATTATCTGATTGTGGAGACAAAGCCGAAGAAAGTCTGAAGTGGGCTGCTAAAGGAGTACTAATAGGCTTAGCACTCTGCATATTGAACCTGCAAAGAACTTTCTCAGTGTACCCCTTCTGACTTAGGTACAATTTACTTACTTTTCTATCTTTGAGAATCTTCATACCAAGTATCTTCTTTCCTAGTCCCAAATCTTTCATCTCAAATTCTTTACTTAGTTAGGCTTTGACCTTTCTTATCTCTCCTTTATTTTTTGTTGCTATCAACATGTCATCAACATAAAGAAGTAGATACACAAAAGAACCATCACTGCTTTTCTTAAAGTAAACACGGCTGTTAAAACTACTTCTTTTAAAATCATGAGAAGTCATAAAGGAATCAAACCTCTTGTATCACTGTCTTGGTGACTGTTTCAAACCGTAAAGGGACTTTTTCAGCAAGCAAACATAGTCCTCTTTTTCTGAGACTGTAAAATCCTCTGGTTGTTGCATGTAAATATCTTCCTCAAGTTCTCCATGCAAAAATACAATTTTTACATCTAATTTCTCAAGGTACAAATCATGCATGGCCACAATATCAAGCAAAGCTCGAATCTAACTATGCTTCACAACTAGGAAGAACACATCTGTGAAGTCCACTCCTGGAATTTGACTGTAACCCTTTGCAACAAACCTTGCTTTATATCTGGGTCCTTCAACTCCTACAGTCCCTTCTTTCTTTTTAAACACCCATTTACAGCGTACAATCTTTTTACCTTTAGGAAGTTTCACAAGATCCCATGTTCTATTTTTATGGAGTGATTCCATCTCCTCTTGCATAGCAAACATCCACTTTTCTGAGTCTTTATAGCTAACCACCTCAGAATGGTTAGACGGCTCTTGGTTTGCATCTATATCTTCAGCCACATTTAAAGCATAAGCAACTAGATCAGCCTCGGCATACTTCTTTAGAGGTTTAATTTCTCTTCTAGTTCTGTTTTTGGCGATAGAATATTGTGGTGAAGAAGCAACTCTATTCTCAATTTTTGTACTGGCTTGAGGAGTCGACTCTGTATTAAGCTGATGCTCCACCTGCTTTTGATTTTCTTTATTGGAAGAGTCTTTAAGACATAAGTTAGGTAGCATAGCAGTTTCATCAAAAATAACATCTCTGCTAATCACAACTTTTCTATTTTCAGTACACCATAACTTATACCCTTTTACACCAGCTTTATAACCAACAAAAACACATTTAATGGATCTCGGTTCCAATTTCCCATTATCAACATGAGCATACGCAGGACACCCAAAGATCTTTAAATCGGAATAATTAGTAGGATTACCATACCATACCTCTTGTGGAGTCTTTTTCTCAATGGCAACGGATAGAGATCGGTTGATCAAAATACATGCAGTAGAGGCTGCTTCGGCCCAAAACGACTTTGGTAAGTTGGCATTTGACAACATACATCGAACCTTCTCCATGATCATTCTGTTCATTTATTCTGCAACGCCGTTTTGCTGTGGAGTATGACGAACTGTCAAGTGTCTCACGATCCCTTCTGACTTGCACAGTTTATTAATAAACTCATCAAAACAAAACTCTCTGTGCGGAGGTATTTTATTTGTTTTCCCGTCTATTTTTCAATCGTAGTTTTCCATGACTTAAATGCGAAAAACACATCACTTTTCTGCTTCAGGAAGAATGCCCAAACTTTTTTGGAAAATCATCAATAAAAGTTAGCATATATTTAGCTCTACCTCTTGAAGGCACTCTTGATGGCCCCCATAGATCAGAATGAATATACTCCAATTTTCTCTTCGTGTTATGGATTCTTCTGATGAATCGAACTCTCTTTTGCTTCCCAAAAACGCAGTGCTCACAGAACTTCAGTTTGCAAATTTCTTGCCCATCAAGAAGTCCTCTTTTGCTCAATTATGTCATGCCATTCTCACTCATATGCCCTAGGCGCATATGCCAAAGTTTAGTATTATCATCATCTGACAAGTAAGAGGAAGCGACAGTTGCATCACCAATAACAGTAGAACCCTGCAACACATATAACTTGACAGTCTTTCTCTACCATTTCATCACAACGAGGAAACCTTTGGAAATCTTCAAAATCCCACTTTCAGCTGTGTATTTGTACCCTTTTGAATCAAGAGTACTTAACGAAATTAAATTTCTTTTCAATTCTGGAACATGTCGTACGTCACTAAGTATTCTGACAACTCCATCAAACATTTTAACTTTAATTGTTCTAACACCTGCAATTTTACACGAAGCATTATTTCCCATCAAAACACCACCTTCAGACACTATTTCGTAAGTTGTAAACCAATTCCTGTTGGGACTCATGTGGAAGGTGCAGCCTGAATCAAGTATCCATTCCTCGCTCACTTTAGAATTGTTAACAGAAGCGACTAGAAGTTCACCATCACTGTAGTCTTCTATAACATCAGCTTCACTGGAATTTTCTGGTTGTTTTCCCTTTTGATTCGCAGCCTCTATTTTAATCTTGTTCTATAGCTTATAGCACTCAGATTTAATGTACCCTTTCTTCTTACAAAAGTTACAAGTTTTACCTCTGTTTGAAGACTTCGATCTACCCTTAGATTTACAGTGAGGATTTCGTTCCTGTGTCATTCCATGATCATCATCAGCATTCTGATCTTGTCTCCCACGAACAATGAGACCCTCTCCCTGAGAGTCGGGTTTAACCACAAGATGCTTCATCTTATCATACGAGGTCAAAGAATCATAGACCTCATCAACTGTGAGAGACTCGCTGCTATATAAAATCGTTTCTCTGAAGGTTGAATAAGACGGGGGCAACGAACAAAGTAGAATCAACCCTAGATCTTCCTTATCATACTGAACCTCCATGGCCTCCAAGTTTGAGAGAATTTTTTTAAACACTGTTAAGTGTTCGTGCACAGACGCGCCTTCCTCCAAACGATGAGCATAAAAATGTTGCTTCGTATGCAACTTGCTGGTTAGAGTTTTCGACATACATATTTGTTCTAGCATCTTCCATAATGCAGCAGCGGTCTTCTCCTTCATCACATCCTACAAAATTTCGTTAGACAAATGCAAATGTAACTATGTTAACGTCTTTCGATCCTTGCGCTTCTTCTTTTTCTCCAATGTCAAAGGCATCTTATCTACTCCTAGCAAGGCTTCCTCTAAATCCATCTGTGCAAGAACTGTCTGTATCTTTATCTGCCACAACGCGAATCTGGTGTTGCGATCCAACAGCGGAATTTCATACTTCAAAGACTCTATTACCGTGATCGAGATGAAAAACCTGGAAGCTCTGATACCAATTTGTGAAAAATATATAATGTCAGTAATGACAAAATATCGCAAAGAAAAGAGAAATAAAAATTAAAGAACACATAGATTTTACGTGGAAACCCTTTCGGGAAAAAAACCTCGGGCAAAGGAGAAGAAAATTTACTATGTCGAATTCGAATTAATTACAAGAGGAATAGACTATGTCTATTTATAGGCTTGTAAAACCATATTCTAATAGGAGTAGAGTAAGATTGAAACACCTTATTCTAATCAATATCAAATAGATGAAGTTTAATAAGGTTTAAAAAACCTTATTTAAAATAAAATAAAAGAAGTGTAGTTTTATAGGGATTCTTCTTTTATTTTATTTTACCATTGTATTTTATTTAAATTAAAATCTGGGTCACTTAATTCTAACAATTATTTAACTAAAATTATTTTTTATTTAAAATTTATTTGGCAAATAAATTTTAAATAAGTTTATGTATTTTTGTCAAAATTTGCTATTAATCTCTATATTATATATGTAAGTTGTGGATTTAGTCTTTCTACTTTAATTTGGTCAATTTTAGTCACTATACTTTTTGAATTGGCCAATTTTAGTCTTTGTATTTTTTTTAATTTTAAAGTTTTAGTCTTGAACTAAAAGGTAGTAGTCAAATCCATTTGCTTATATTCTATCATTAGTCAAATACTATGCATAAAGTTGTAAAATTTAATCGATCTTCTCCAATTGGATCACTTTTAGTCCTCATACTCTTCGAATTTTCAAATTTTAATCTTGACACAAATTATAGCTGTTAAATTTATTAATTCGCTTTTTTGGAAGTAAAATGTTAAAATAACAGGTTATGTCATTACACATATAAGAGTGTGTTTGTCGTATAAGATTTTGAAAATAATAGGACTTAATGAATTTATCAGTTATAATTTAATCAGTATTGAACTTTTAAAATTTTAAAAATATAAAAATTAAAATGAGAAAATTAAAGTATAATAACTAAAATCCCAACTTACACAAAAATTAATTGCAAAATTTAAACTATTTTTCAAATAAAATAAGTGAATATTTTCTAAATATGGTATATCTTTTTCCAATAAGTGATGTGGACTTATCCTAACCTAAACTAAAATGTATTCACTTCTTTCCTTTAGTGGCAGAAAGCCGGGCCACGTGTTAAATTGGCAGACATAAAGTCGGTTATCGTAGTTTTATCAAAACCCTTTATTCACCCGCACTAATCCTTTTCCTTTGCTTTGCTAGAACGCTGAAAAAAAAAAAAAAAAAGGTTCCAAGAGAGAAGGAGAAGAAATGGCCTCAAAGCTTCTTCGTCAAACCCTAACCAAAACCAAGAGAACCGCCGCTATACGTTGCTTGTCCACCGCGGCTTCTGTCGCTTCCCCTTCCGAGTATGAGTACCCAACAGGAATCACCATGAAAGGTGTGAAAATTTCGGGCCGTCCGCTTTACCTCGACATGCAAGCGACTACCCCCGTGGATCCTAGGGTTTTAGATTCGATGCTTCCTTTTTACCTCTCTCGTTACGGGAACCCTCACTCCCGTACTCACCTCTACGGTTGGGAATCTGAAACCGCCGTCGAAACAGCCCGCGCACAAGTCGCGGCACTCATCGGGGCTTCCCCGAAAGAAATCGTCTTCACCTCCGGCGCCACCGAATCGAACAACATCTCAATCAAAGGCGTTATGCATTTCTACAAAGACAAGAAGCGCCACATCATCACGACTCAAACAGAGCACAAATGCGTTTTAGATTCTTGTCGGCATCTTCAACAGGAAGGTTTTGAGGTGACTTATTTGCCTGTCGGGTCGGATGGGCTTATTGATTTGGATAGGTTAGGGAAAGAAATCCGGCCCGATACCGGGTTAGTTTCTGTTATGGCTGTTAATAACGAAATTGGTGTGGTTCAACCGGTTGAAGAAATCGGTAAAATTTGTAAAGAATTTAATGTCCCTTTTCATACTGACGCTGCACAAGCTTTAGGGAAGATTAAGGTTGATGTAGAGAAATGGAACGTTAGTTTAATGAGTTTAAGTGGGCATAAGATTTATGGTCCTAAAGGAGTTGGGGCTTTGTATTTGAGAAGGCGGCCTCGGATTAGAGTTGAGCCACAAATGAATGGAGGTGGGCAAGAGAGAGGGATAAGGAGTGGGACTGTGCCTACTCCGCTTGTTGTTGGGATGGGAGCTGCGTGTGAGTTGGCGATGAAGGAAATGGAGTATGATGAGAATAGAATTAAAGGGTTGCAAGAGAGGTTATTGAATGGGATTAGAGAGAAGATTGATGGGGTGGTGGTGAATGGGAGTATGGATAGGAGGTATGTTGGGAACTTGAACTTGTCCTTTGCGTATGTCGAAGGGGAGAGTTTGTTGATGGGATTGAAAGAAGTGGCAGTGTCTAGTGGGAGTGCTTGTACTAGTGCTAGTTTGGAGCCATCATATGTGCTGAGAGCCTTGGGTGTGGATGAGGATATGGCACATACTTCAATTAGGTTTGGGATTGGAAGGTTTACTACTGAGGAAGAGATAGATAGGGCAGTTGAGCTTACTGTGAAACAGGTTGAGAAATTGAGGGAAATGAGTCCACTTTATGAGATGGTGAAGGAAGGTATTGATATTAAGCAGATTCAATGGGCGCAGCATTGATGAAATGCTGAATATTGGTGAGGCAGTTTTGGATATGAATTCAGTGTCAAAAGAATATTTTGCACTGCCAGCTAAAGTTGCTTAAGCAGAGCTAGAATTGTATGGCTGTATCCTGGATTTCTTTTCTTGTCCATGTACATGCCTTGAGAGCTTTCTTAGAGAATTTATATGATTAGAGAGTAAATCTTGCATCCTATTTTGATAATAGAAATAATAAAATAACCAGCTTTATGTTGTTTAATATGTTCTGTAACTCTGAGCTCACTCTGTTGCATACCAAATAATAGCTAGTTTTATGTTGGTTTTTTATGTGATGAATGAACAACTTGGGTGATCTATGACTGCCATAGTTATACTCCAATTCTGCTAGCAATGAAATGATTGGGAAGTCTCTGGTTGAATCAAGCATTTTAGAGTAGGTCATCAGTCATCATTCTGCACTGGATTCATTTGTTTAGACTTTGGGAAAGAGCTTGCTTTTGTGAATACATCTAAAGGATTTTCTTTGTTTATCATCTTCCCCTTTTCCTCCAAGCTGGTGAGTTGCTTTCATTACTTATGTACGGTGCCTCTGGTTAACCACGTTTGGCTGTTTGTTAAGTTAAATTGTAAATTTGGGTGGAAAAAGAATCTTTTGATTACGATTGTCCTCAATCCTCGTGCTGGTGTAGACCAATACTGGTCTCTAGGATGAAGAAGAGTTCTAGTAGATTGGATCTTGATGGCTGTTCTCTAAATAATGGTTTTACATAGTTTCCTAGCTGATTGGGGGACCCGAGACAACTTGAACCATGTTTCTTGAGATGTCTGCATAGAAAGCATTAGGTGATCAAGAATCACTTGCCATAAATGGTTAAAATTATGTAAGATTACTTTTCATAATATGATTATAGCAAAATATAAGATATAGGGTGGAATGTTCTTACATAATTTTGTTTGATTCATTTTTAAACAAGTTTATTGTCATTAATTTTAAGTCTCAATTTTCATAAAAATATAATAAATTATTAGATTTATATATTTATAAGTAAATATATGTGATGAAATAAATATATAAAGCATAATTATAATAATTTATGACTAATCATAATTATAATCATAATTAATATATTAATAAATAATAAATAAATTAGCACAGTAAATATAGTAATTATAATTTTAAAGGGTGATATTTATTGATCCACTGCGGAAAAAAAAGATATTTTTATTTTTTATTAGATTTAAATGTTATTAGAGAAGAAAATGATTAAAGAGTAAATTAATTCAAAACTTAAGAATAAGTTCATAACTTAATCTAAAGAGATGATTGAAATGTTGAAAATTCAAATAATATAATTTTATTTCAAAATAAAAACATTACAAGTCATAAATGAAAGATTTAACCCGCCAAATGAGTTTAATTTTCACTCTTCAATGCATTTAGCACAGCTAATGCCATACTACATGCTCCCACTTCAATATTTGATGGCTGCAAATGATGCACTCTTGAGGCAAAGGAAATATTGAATGAATTGATTGTAAATTATGAGACTTTGCGACTTCTATCCCTTGTGAGCTCTAAAATGTACTGAATTTGGGTTTTGTTGAAAGTTGGGATACTTTCACCACTTCCATAGGCAATAGTATTGTATTTCATATTTGCATACAGATAATGGATAAATTTGCAGATGATGGTAGTCATTGGGTTTGGGCTTGCTATTCTAAGGCGGATGGTAAACTACTTCACTTCAAAGGGCACTGACCGAAGGTTCTGGCCCAGTAAGTGATTCTGGGGTACAAAACAGACTGGTTTTTAAGGGCTTGTAATTATGCGATTGATGGATGGATTAACCACCTTTAAGCCTTAATAATATATTCTTCCTCTTGGACCCTGGTTTTCACTCTCTTTGCCAACGTGACCAGGTTAGGAATCGACCGAAGGTTCTTCCTTATTATATTTTTTCTCAAACTATGATCTCGAAAAGAAATTTACTCTTCTACTTGAGAAATTGATATTCCATAAATAAGTTAAAATGGCTACAAGATAAAGCTGTTTATAGACACTAAACAGAGCAAAGAATTGGTGATCTTGATTGAGACCAATTTGTAGAATCAAGGAAAAAAAGAGAGCTAGAATCAAATTTCAAAATGGGCCGTGGCAGTACGTACCATCCAATCCGATTACAATATCTAAATCAACCGGGAATCTTTAGGGGTGACTCGTGTCCCTGCTGTTCTTTCTGTATAAGGAAAGTAGAGTATATATGGTGGATGGGTTAAGGAGGAGACAGTGAAATTTTTAGCATACAAAGAAAAACTAGGCTGTGGGAATCAGAATCCTGTTTTGCTGCTGTGGACCTCAGCCTTTTCCTCGGAGGTGTGTCTGTCTTCACAGTTTTAAGGAGATGGAGGATATGGAGCTCCATGTCCCCCCCCCCCCAACCACCACACGCACACACGTGAGACTGTTGCACCAAAATCTCTGCCTTCGTACGCTTTCCCAAGGATGAGTTTTAATCATATCTCCCAATTAATAGCGTCGGTCCCAGCCACCGTTATTTTTAGAACTTGAATCATTGCTCAGAACTGGGAAGTAAAATACGACGAAAACCCACTGTATTTCTCTCTATCTTGCATTTTTTTTTACGGCATTTGTTATTTGTCAAGGGGAGATCATTTTTAGGTTGAAACTAAGTAAATCAACTTAATGTCCACTTCCATTTGAACGGTTTTGTAGTTATGAATTCGATTTTGTTGATTATTTGGACTGGTTATAAGTTTTTGGATTTTTAAATTGTTTCGATTGAAAAAATTAATTTAATTTAATATTTTTAATTTATTTAAAATAATTTATAATATATTAAATAAACATATATTATTTAAGCCTAATAACTAAATTAATAATTTCCCTTCCGTTAAACCTTCTGAAACCAAGAGTGCTGTCCACAGAGTCCTAGAGAGAGCAGTCTTTTATTGCGGCTTGGGATGGAGGAGAGTGGTGGCAGAGAGAGGGTTTCCGGCGAAGAGATTTCTTTGCTTGCTGAAGAACTTGTCCAACTGTCCATTAAGAGCTCTATGGTTATCCCAACTGATAAACCCACTTTGATCTGTTCGGTGTGGACTAAGAACCAGTTCAACTTTGAAAGTTTTAAGGCGCAAATGCGGAGTATCTGGAAAACAAGAAAAAAGATTGAGATCAGATTTGAAGGTCAGAATTTATTCTCTGTAATTTTTTATTTGAAAGATGATTTGGAGCAAATTATGGAAGGACGACCCTGGTTATTCCGTAAGTATCTTGTTCTTTTTGATAGATTAGTTAGTCCAATTGATAGAGATTTAATCTGTCTTACTTCATCACCATATTGGATTAAAATTGGCCATTGCTTACCGGATTTTGAAAAAAAAAAAGATCTTTTGCATGCAATTGGTAGTTTTTTTGGGGGGGTTATTAGATCTGAGATTTATGATGACTTTTGTCGACTTAAAGTTGTGGTAGACGTTCAGAAACCTTTGCGGAGAGGCATCTTTGCTTCTAGTGGCAGTAGTGTTAATGCATGGGTTCCATTCAAATATGAAAAATTACCAGTTTTCTGTTTCGGATGTGGTCATATGGGTCATGGTCTCCACGATTGTGAGATAATAAGTCTGGAAGAGAAAAATAACATTAAAGATGATCCCCCTTTCTCTGTTACGCTGAAAGCGGAATCTAAGGCAGTGGGTAAAGAAAGTCTGAAATTCGTAGCATTCTCAAAATTGCAACGAACTCAAAGCTCATACACAGGGTGTTCAAAACAGGGGATCGTAGGATGTGATGGGAGAGCTGATTCTATGGCAATTTTAGAAAGTTTAATTAATGGAAAATCATTGTCAAAGTGGGAGGATGGCCTTACATATAAGGAAGTTGATGAATTGGTGGATCAGGGAGAGGTGAGCAGGCCGATGGAGTCAGATAAAGAAGGATACAAAAAGAAGAGTTGGAGAAGAATTGAAGTAAGAAATAAGGGCGAAAGCTGTATTAGTGAACAGGTGGCAGGAAAACTAAAATTCTTTGATAATGGGGGTGATTCAAATTTTGAGGAGGATTTGGATTGGATGTGCGAAAAAGAAAAAAGTAGATGCTGTTCAAGATATGGATGGGAGTGAGATTATTGAGATTCAGGTAGATTATGCAGAATCAGATTCTTTTATATCGGCGGCTACCATTAGGCAAGCCGACCGAATAGAATGAAAAGCCTATGTTGGAACGTCCGTGGGTTGGGGAGTCCACGGGCAGTTCGGAGGCTATGCTTCTTAGTCAAGCAGCACAATCCCCATTTGGTCTTCTTAATGGAGACGAAACTGGATAAGAAAAGAATGGAAAAAGTTCGGAGAAGATGTGGTTTTGCAAACTGAATAGAAGTTGAAGCAGAGGGCTCTAGGGGAGGTCTTTGTATGGCATGGAAGGAAGAAATTACTGTTAGTTTGAGAAGTTTTTCCAGATGGCACATTGATGTTTTAATTAAGGAGATACTGTGGAAGAGGAATGGAGATATATTGGTTTTTATAGCTCTCCCTATTTAAAAGACAAAAATCTAGTTTGGAATCTGCTAAGAAGATTAGTCCAAGAGATCGATTATCCTTGGCTTGTTGAAGGTGATTTTAACGAAATTCTCTATTCTTTTGAGAAATGTGGAGGACTTCCTAGGGATAATAAACGAATGGAGGCTTTTAGGGAGATGTTAGTGGACTGTCAGCTGTTTGATATTGGTTTTTCGGGAGTCTGTTTTACATGGGAAAGGGGAAACTTGCCAGAAACAAATATAAGAGAGAGGTTAGATAGGGGGTTGCAAATGAGAAGTGGCTTAAGCTTTTTCCGTTGAATACTCTTCAAAATCTTCCTTGTTCCATTTCAGATCACTGTCCTCTTCTATTGAATACAGAAAAATCTATACTCTTCACTGGGAGTAGAAAATTCCATTTCGAAGCCTGGTGGACCATGGAAGATTCTTTCAAAAAAGTCATTCGGGAATCTTGGGAGGTAAATGAAGGAACGCTGTTGGAAAAGTTAGGGAACTTGCAACAATGTTTGGAAGATTGGTCATGCAAAAATAGAAAAGATAAAGAGGGTCTAAAAAAGAAATTGATGGAGGAGCTGGAGGGTCTGGCAGAAAGGGAGAGGGATGATGACACTTTGGCTAGGCTCATTGATACTAAAATTCATTTGAATTTGGAAATCGAAAAAGATGAGATATATTGGGAGCAACGAGCAAGACAGAACTGGTTAAAGCTCGGGGATAAAAACACAGCATACTTTCACAGATGTGCTTTAAATCGAAGGCAAACAAACACAATTTCCAAGGTGGTTACAGAGGAAGGTTTGGAAATCGATGAGGGGTCAGAAATTTTGAGAGTGGCCTCTTTATTTTTTCAGAATCTCTTCAAGTCAAAAGGGGTGGCAGATTCTTGCAAGGTTTTAGATGGCATTGAAAGAACAATAACGCAGGAGGATAATGAGTTTCTATTAGCTCCCTATCGTGAAGAAGAGATACAGACTGCATTGGAAGGAATGGGTCCCACTAAGGCTCCAGAAGCAGATGGATTTCCAGCTCTATTCTATCAAAGGTATTGGCACGTGGTAGGTCAAGATGTTACTGAATTCTGTTTGGGTATTTTGAATAATAATCAAGAGTTTGGAGGTTTCAATAATACGGATATTGTTCTCATTCCGAAAGTCCCAAAACCTACGCAACTAGTCAACTTCAGACCCATCAGTTTGTGTTCAGTTATCTACAAGGTGGTGGCCAAGACTATAGCCAATCATTTACAGAAAATCATCGGTAAATGTATTGATAAAGTTCAGAGCGCTTTTGTACCTGGTCGACTTATCACAGACAATGTGCTTTTAGCATATGAGATTTTTCATACGATTAAGCAAAAACGTTCAGGGAAGAAAGGCGTTATGGCAATCAAATTGGATATGAGCAAGGCATATGATAGGGTGGAATGGGGGTTTCTAGAGGCTGTTATGACAAAAATGGGTTTTACTGGTGAATGGACGGAACTCTTACGCAGGTGTATTACTTCAGCCAGTTATGCGGTCAACATAAACGGAAGGAGAGGGAATTTGTTTCAGCCGTCTCGAGGACTTAGACAGGGGGATCCGTTAAGCCCTTTTCTCTTTTTAATGTGTAGTGAGGGACTCTCATCTCTTATGAGAACAGCCATGAAAAGAGGTTCAATCAAAGGAACTAAAGCAAGTAGGCAGGGGCCAGCAATTTCACATTTGCTTTTTGCAGATGATTGCATTCTTTTCGGGGAGGCTTCTCAGAAAGGTGCAAAAATTCTGAAGGACATCCTACAGGACTATGAGATTTGTTCAAGTCAGTCTGTGAATTTTTTGAAGTCAACAGTCTTTTTTAATCTGAATACTACTGAAGAAGATAAGGCGATTGTGTCTCGTTTGCTAGGAGTCAGAATTGCTACTAATCCAGAGAAATATTTGGGTCTTCCGAACATGATTGGTAGAAGGAAAAAATAATTATTTCAAAATCTCCTAGATAGAATTTCTATGCGCATTGATGGGTGGAGTAACAGAATGCTATCCCAAGGGGGAAAAGAGGTTTTCATCAAATCAGTTCTTCAGGCTATTCCTATTTTTGCTATGTCATGTTTTCTCCTACCGAACTCTTTATGCAAAAAGATGGAAAACATTTTTGCTAAATTTTGGTGGCAGAAGGGTAAGGGCAGGAAGGGCATTCACTAGTGTCAATGGAGTCATTTATGCAGACCAAAAAATGAAGGGGGCTTGGTTTTTCATAATATGGCTCAATTTAATACAGCTATGTTGGCTAAACAGGGATGGCGTTTTTTAGAAAATCCAAACTCTTTAGTTTCGCAGATGTTTAAGGCAAAATATTTTCCAAAAAGTGATTTTCTTAATTCACAATTGGGAAATAGAAATTCTTATGCTTGGCGTAGTATCTGGGCTGCAAGAGGTATTTTGGAAAAAGGGCTGATTTGGAAAGTTGGAACGGACACTAGTATCTCTATCGTTAATGATGTGTAGGTTCCAGATCCTGCTAATTCCAGTTTATTATCTTCTTATACAGGCTCAAGTGATAATAAAGTTGAAGTACTTATTAGTCGCCAAACAAGAGAACGGAATAGGGAGGAGATTGAATATACCTTCGGAGCTGATGAGGCGGACAAGATCCTTTGTATCCTTCTAGCAAAGTATCCGCATGATGACTTTATGGTATGGAGGGGTGAACCAACTGGGGTTTTCTCGGTCAAAAGCACCTATAAACTATTACAGAGCCTTGATCCTAACGCTTATGTGTTACAATTTAGCTACTTTGACTTTTACAAGAAACTGTGGTGTATTGATCTACCTACAAAGATTAAAATTTACATGTGGAAAGCTTCCTGGAACTACATACTCACAAGGGTAAATCTATCACTCAAAAAGTTAACTTCAGATAATTCTTGCCCTTGGTGTGGCCTGGGATCAGAATCGTTAAGCCATATGTTCAGAGATTGTCCAACATCAGTTGATATGTGGTCACATTTAACTGAAATAAAATTGATACAATACCCTAATGCAGATTTTAAGCAGTGGCTCACCTCATGTTTTGTTCTTCTATCTTTAGACTTTATGTCGTCTTTTCTGTGTAGCTCTTTGGGCCATCTGGGGGGATAGAAACACTCGGGTTATGAAAAGAGGAGCAAAACGGGTAAGGAGATCGCAGGTTTTGTGAGAAATTATGTAAAAGAACTTGACGGAGTACAAACCAAAGTAGTCAAAATCTCAAAAACTGTAAACAGATGGAAAAACCAACCTTTTCAGACTATGAAAATCAATTTTGACGGCGCTTTTGACATAAAAGAGCACATCTAAGCATCAGGAGTAGTGGCCAGAGACAATGAAGGATCTGTTCTTGTTTCGAAGTCTAGAGTACACGAGAAGGTGACCTCCGCTTTCGCGGCCGAAGCTTTGGCTTGTCGAGAAGCGGTTCAGTTAGGTATTGACATGCAAAAGGAGGACATCATCATTGAGGGCGATTCATTAACAGTTATTAAAAAGTGCAGAAATGACTCACTTGACAGATCTCAGATCGGCTCATATATTTTTTATATACACCAAAAGAAGTTAGATTTTAAAATGTTACGGTTTGATTTCATTCCCAGATCTATTAACACCCTAGCACACATAATCGCAAAAGAGACTTTGAAGAATAGAGAAGAAATCTACCTGGATAGGGGTGTGCCAATCTATGCTGAAGCACGGGTAAGGAATGATAGTATAAGGGAGCCAGACTGACCGTTGGAGAGGTAGGAAGGGGAAGAGTGAGCGGAAGGAGATAGCAGGAACCACTCTGTCCATTCAACGTTTTGGAGTTTTCTCGAGAAAATTTTTTGGGTCTCTGCAAGAAAGAAATGAAAAGGTGAGAGAAAAGGAAAAGGCCAGAGGTTAGGTAGCAGAAACTTATCACTTTACCTGGAAAACCGCTACCATTAATGTTGGACGGTGGGATGTGACAGAAAGTAATAATAATGGAGTCCAGCTGTTTATCCGATTTGACTGGGTGACTTTTGAATTTTTGAACCGTTTTGTTTTCTGTTTGATTTTTTCGGGCCTGTTTGGCATTATTTGTAGGCCTGCTTCGTTTTTTCTTATTTTTTTAGTTTCATTCTGTTTGTTTTCTTGGACTAAAGCCCAATAAGTTGGTGTTGATTTTATCTTTTAATAAGAATCCAGTCATGTTATTTCAAAAAAAAAAATAATTTCCCTTCCGTTTAAAAAAAAAATAGTTCTATGTAAACCTCTACCGCTATTTGATACAGCATTGAAGCTTTTAGAAAATGTTTAGGTTTTTGATGACCTCAGGGAATGTTATTTGTCAGCCTGGGATTATCCATGTTTACTTCTCGGGTACTAATACCTATTGAATGAGTGGCAAAAAATTTGATGCAACATGTAGGGAGAGCTTGCCTCTTGAAATACCAAATTTAGTGAATGCAGTTTGGGTAAAACTATCATGAAGGTTATTGTATTAAAAGTCAGATTACATTTTATTTTTTATTCAAAAAATAAATAAATTAATCATTGTACATTAAATTAAAGAGTAAATTGGTTCTATTAATTTTTTTTTCTATTTATGCTATTAAAAGTTGATCCATATACATTAATATGACATACACGTAACAGGTCACATGTCACTATCTAGTTATCCCATCAATCATGCCAATTTTTAATAGTACAAATGGATTAAAATTTTAATAGAAAGAATCAATTTATTTTTTAATTTAATATAAAAAATCTAATTTAACTATTTCTTATTAAAATATCCTGATACAATTGTTCTCCTAGTATAGGACATTCCATGTTGCCTTTACCAAGCTTTCGTGGTTTCTTGATACCCAAAGTCAAAGAAAATAAAGAGATTGAAAATTTAATTAGCCTTGGCAGTTTAAAAATCATGGTTGTTCCGTAGATGAAAGCTCCGCTGCTTGATGCAGAGATGAACTGCCTATAGCAATATTGCTATATCAATTTTAGATTAGAATTTAAACTTTGGATCAAATCCTGTTAGTGCCAAAGGGGGGCATTTTTTTTTTTTTCATGTTTGTATAGTTAGTTCAGAGCCTGAAACTCAAGCAAGGATGGATCCAGGTGGTAGTTACCCCTTGAAACTTTTAGATTTTTAAATTTTATATATAAATAATCATGTATTTTAGATTTGGTGTCCACATTGTATAACATTTGTCCCTTTGACCAAATTGTATTTCATATAATTTGCCCCCTTAAGCCATAAGATTATACTTTATATTAACAAAATATTTTTCAGTTTTTAATTATATAACTTTGATCATAATAACCAAATATTAATGTATGATGGGCATTGAAAGACTAAATTTAGAGGTCTAATATGGACTTTAAAACTAAATTTCAGAATTAATTGATTTGGCCCATACCCATACATATTATGTAATGACCCAAAATTCACGAGCATCAAAAAAGTATATTATCGGTCCTCCGTCTTAGTAAACCGAACTCATAAATAATTATTAAAAACATTAATGAGTCTAGTGGTGTGTCTAATTAGATTTCAATTAAGTGAATTTAGCTTAATTAAGAGTAATTAGGAAAAAGAACTAAATTGAATAAAGGGTAAAAGTTTAATTGTAGATTAAAAGAAAAAAAAGGGACCAAATAGATTATACCTAATGTATTAAATGAGACGGCATATGTTGATAAAAATGTTAGATTTTTTTTTATAAAAATATATTATTCTATTAGATTATTTTATTATTTTATCATATTGTAATTTATATTAATTATATTGTAATATTATATTATAAAATAAATCAAAGATTTTAATAATTGTATGGTAACTATAAAATATATGTGTAATAAATTAAATACATACATTTGTAATACAATAATATAATTACTTATAATATAAGAAATTATTATTATTATATTATTATATTATATTAAGTAGGGACGAAACAGAAAGAAAAAGGAAAGAAAAGAAAAAAAAGGGAAAAATTAGGGTTTTGAAGCTTTAAGTTTTAATTGGTAAGTCAATTAAGTCCTTTTCTTTTAATTTTGATGTTTTAGAAGCTTTAGAACAAAGTTTTGTTGAAATTGAGTTGAAATTTTGAAAAAGTTCTTAGATTTTTGAACATGATTCATGTTGGAAAAATTGTTGAATTAGGGGTTTGATTGATAGAATTTCTAGTTAGAATTGATTAAAGGATTAAATTGTAAAGTAAACTATAAGTTTTGTGTTAGAGGGATTAAATTGAAAGAAATTTGAAATTAGAGTTTTATCATGAACATTAGATAGTTAAGTTGAATTTGGTAGGAAATTGAGTAGAAATAAAGTATGAATTGAGTTAGAAAAGTAAATGAGTTTACTTAGGACCAAATTAAAATTAAGGTACAAATTGAATAGAAATTCAATTATTTAATATAAATTAGTGCTGTATTAATACTGTAAATTACTTTAATTTTCGTAGCTAGCAAAGAACTAGAGGCATCTGCTCAAAAAGGAAAGGAAAAAGCTATCGAGGAGTAGACACGAGAAAATTATGGTTTGTATTACTATAATTCAAATTATTTACTATTAAATATTATATTTAAATTATGTAGTTGATAAGTAAATTATGAGGTAAGTGTATTAATGAATTGTATGAATTTGATTTATATAATTAATATGTATTGAAATTGAACTGAATGTGGATTGAAATGGAAAATGTATTGAGTTGAATTGTATATTGAATTGAAAGTGAATTTGATAAAAAGTAAATTTTAATTGAGAATTGGAATTCCCTATTAACTAGTTGGGCTGAGTCGAATATAGTTAGCATGCCATAGGATTGAAAGGATTTGGAGATTTTTCGGTTTGGCCGAGGAGACACTGATGTTGTTATATTTCTTCGAACTATCCGAAGAGGCACTTAGTGACGTTCGTGGATCATACTGCTGTGTTTGGGTGGATTATTTGGTGTGTTTGGTTGGATTCGTGTATCCGCCAAGGCCTGAGTCTTGTTAATAAGGGTAAATAAATGAAATAAGAAAATTGAATGAGTTTGATCTATTGATCTACGAAAAGTATGAAAAAAGTGGAATTATGAATTGAAATGTGAAATGAAATGTGAATTGAAATTAAGATATGAGATTTGCAAGCATGAACCTAAGGTTCATGAATTGATCGAAGATTCGAATTGTTGATATATGATATCAATTGATGAATTATTATAAATGAAGTATTAATTTGAAAGTAAATTAATTTTTATGATTTACATTGTTACATATTTGATGCTTATAGAACATTAATATTATTTAGTATGAACTATGGTAATACCACTGAGTATAGGCATACTCAGTGTACGATTGTTTCCGTGCATAGGTTAGTAGAAATCAAAAGTCCATGTTCAGCATCCAGATTGATCCCGGCCTCAGCACAACCTTGGTGATGTAAATTTTCCTTTTTGGGTAAAAATGGCATGTACTAGGTGTTGTATAGGTCACATGTATATGTCTTGTAATTTTTGGTTGTAAAGAATGGTTTATAGTGTTTGAGTTAGGATTTAATGAGGAAGCATGAAAGCTTTATGATACACTTAACATATTTGTTATAAGTAAAAAGTGGAAATGAATGATGAAGTTATTAATTGATCTTAAATGATATTATGAATGTTATTGGTCATATTATTAAGTCAATGTTTTAGGCATGATTTAGGTATATTGAGTGTGCGAATGTATTGGTTGAAATATTGGTATTGGATTGGTTTCGGTTTGAATTTGCAGGGTTGGCTAGGTTAGTATAAATGGCTCATATAGAGTTCACACGGCCTGGCACACGGGCGTGTGACCAGACCGTGTGAGACACACGGCTAGCACATAGGTGTGTGGTTTGGCAGTGTGTCCCTTGAAACTTAAATTTTGGAAATAGAATATCCAGGTTTTAGCACACGGGCAGAGACACGGGTGTGTGTCTCAGCCGTGTGAAAACTGCACTAGATTCGAATTGAAAATAAATCCACACAGGCTAAGCACACGGGCGTGTGGCTTGGCTGTGTGAAATCAATTTATTCATGAACAATAAGTCAGAGAGTTACAAGGGTAAAGGACACGGGCATGTCCTGGCCGTGTAAGTCACACGGTATGTCAACACGGGCGTGTCATGGAGACACACGGGCGTGTCCCTAACCTACATGGGCGTGTGAGCCCTGCAACTAGGAAAATTTTTTGAAATTTACGAAAAATTTCTGAAGTACTCAAACAAAGTCCCGTTTCACTTCTAATACGTGTTTTGGGCCTCGAGAGTCCATTATAGGAATTTAATGATTAAATTATACTATGTATGTTAATTATTTATGAATTATTCGTAAATTATCCGATATGTCCGGTAATGCTCCGTAACCCTGTTCTGGCGACGATTTAGGGTTAGGAGGTGTTAAATATTAGGTTAGTGACTTTTTGGTATTTTGATTTGTATGTTTTGCTAAGGAATTATCTTCCTCTGGTAAGGTGTCGACATTACCGAAAAAGAAATGAGTTTGATGTCGAGACCAAGAGTACAGAGTTAAAAAAAATACAAATTATCTTTCTCTCGGCTCCTTACGCAAAAGATCTCTCGAATAATATTTTTGCATAAATTATGTTCTTTATTTATTTGATTTATTTCTTTTTCTTTTTCCTAATATGTTGTTTAATATATTATTACAGTCTTCAGGTTTTTCGATTAAATTAAGGTCAATAAAAAGATCAAACCTTTTTTTAAAAAGGATAATGTGATTATTGAACTATTTAATTTTATATAGTGTGATTATTTAACTATTTAATTAGTTAATCTTTTTTTGCATATTGGAAAGAAATATTTAATTTTATATAGTTTGATTTTTTTTCTTTTAATTTTTTACAGTTAAATCGTTTATACATTTTAAAAAACAGTAAATTTATTTGTTTGATAAGAAAAGAAAAGTATCCGAGAAGAATTGCAACTTTTTTACATTAAAAAAAAGATCGTTCGGATTTAGAAGTTTCGCCCCCTGAGGTAAAATCTTGAATCCATCCCTGAATTGAAGCATAGGCAAGGACCAAAGACTATAGTGTGCAGTAGGGTTGAATAATGAAATAAAAAAAACCCAAAAATTGATTTAAATCGATGTATTCGGTTCAGTTCAATTCAGATTTTGTATTGGTTAGTTTAGTTTTGGGTGGTGTTATTACCCATACCACAAAATTTGGTTCAGGTCCAATTTTTCACATAAAGCCCATTTTATCCAAATCAAATAAAATGGAAAAAATCATGTTTAAAGGAATAGGTTTAATAGAATAATAAATTGACCATTTCAACATCTATATAGTCTAATTCATTTAACCCTATTATTATTATTATTATTATTATTATTATTATTATTATTATTATTATTATTAACAGCTAGATATGATCTTACAAAAAAAAATAAAGTTTATGAAAATATTTCATAAAAAAATTATAAAAATGTAGTTTTATATTAGAGTAAGTGAATTATTTCATTATAAAATAATTATAAGCATAATTCTAATTTTAGGAAAATAGTTTATTAAACTTTATAATATTTTATTTATAAAAAAATAACTTTTCACAATTATATATGTTTGATAGTTACGAATTTAATTAAACATACTGTAATCAATTAGTTATAACTAAACTAATTAAAAAATGACACAAAAACATTACGTATGATGATTTATATATTAGATTTTATTTTAACAACTTTGATGATTTATTTACTTAGGTTAACTTAAAATGATTTTTTAAATACTCTTATTGATTATTACAATATTAATTAAATTATTTAATTCACTTTATAAATGTGCAAATGTATTTAAAGCATGTATAATGGTTGTTATAAGAAAAAATCAAGAATTAATATTTTTGGGCCCAAAATAAGGTGATATTATTTTTTTAAAAAAACTCAAATTCCTTAAAAATTACCAAAACAAATGTAATTAAAGAATTTTGAATATTTAAATTTGTATTCTATATAATTTTGATAATGAATATACAAATAAAATAATTCAATTTATTTTTTATCTAAAATCCAATTCAACCGAATACAACCTAAATTATATCATGTCAAAAGAATTAAATCATTGATTCATACTGACTTTTGATTGCAGCAGCCATTGTTAAACTAGTCTTTTATTTTTACATGCCCCATTCTCGTAGATCGGAAGATTGATTGTATAATTTAGAAGTAAAACACCTAATACGGAGCAATGGCCCCACGGCTTTTGATTGTAGCAGCCGTGTCGGCCTTTATTTTAGCTACTGTCATTCAGGAATTTGCTAGCTTACAAGCTTAGTAACTATTTATTTGATTGATTTTAAACAGCGAAAATTCGTACACAGTACGTATGGAAGGGAGTCATGTCTAGTCAATGTCTACATGGAAGATGCTTGAATTTTGTAAATAATTTTTTTTTTTGATAAGCCAGATATAGAAATACGCCAATGAAATATCCCATCAACTTTAACCCTTGGCTTGGTTTCTCCTCTTTGAGAATTCATTAACTTATTGAAATAACCTCAGGCTTAATGAAACACCATTGATCGGAAGCTTAATTACGGTACTTGGTTATTGACTTGTTTCAATTATGTACTTAAACCACTAGGCAATAGGTGAAGTTTTAAAATAGGTTCACATAATCAAAATTTATACAATTTGATTATTCTATCAATTATATTTTACTTTCGTTATAGTATATAATAAGGTACATTTAGTTATGATTCTTTAGTGAAATGATTCCATAATTAAGTAATATCGTAATTAATAAATGAAAAAGTTGAAACTTAGTTAAAATTATTTGAGCTCTAATTATATATATCCACGAACTATTTATTAACTCGGTGCAACTCTAAATAATTTGTAATTGAATCAATACGATGAATGAATGAATGAAAATAACGAATTAAGAAATAAATAGTATGTATCAGTATTTAGTGTTTTTTTACCTTACGCAAGAGATGAGTTAGTGATTAATCAATATGCAAGAGATGGCTTAGCGATTAAGTTGATAAAATTATGATTTCGTTTAAAGACCAGATGGTGCATATAATCAATACCCAATACAAGAGACAGATATGGAGACCCATCTACATAGCAAGGGGCAACAACCCTAGTTCCCAGAAGGGGGTGCCACACCCCTATGTAATAGGGAATACATGAATTTTTTTAATTAAAATAATATTATTTATTTAACCCTTGTTCGATTTAGATTCTTGTTTTTTTTCTCTTTATATATAGAAATTATTGGCTAGGTAAAACACACACCACTTTAAGTGTCAATACTATGTCAAAATCTAATTTGATTTATTTTTTCAAATAAATTCTATACTTTAAGGGAGTTCAACTTTTTAGTTTATAGCCTTTTAAATATATTAATATTCCCATTGAATATTAAAAAAATTTTCATTTTGTATGATCGATTTGTAAAATTAGAGTCCACACTCTAATCAGATTAGAGTTTGATAATAATAGAATAAATTGTTTGGTTGAAAGCTGAAAAATGAATAGATGACCTAACTTTAGAGCACATATGCCAACTTAGTAAAGATTTATTAACATAATCGCTGGGTTTTGTAAATAACACCACGGAATTTTTCCAACACATTGAGCTATGGATTCTTGGAATTAGGAACTAGTTTGGGGGGCAAATTTTTTATTGCTGTTTTGAAGATGATTTGGAATGCTTATATCAGTTTTATCTAGTTTGAAAGAAATGTCATATTCTTTGGCAAGTCTCATTCTACTAAAAATGCAATTTCGAAGAAGATTAAAAAGACTATACAAATCAGATTAATGGGGAGGTAGGTTGATCATGTTGATACCGTTAATATTCACATTTGTTCAAATTGGAAATGGTTGAATTGTAAATAATCGTCTTTCCTTTTATAAATCTTGTGGATGCTTTGTTGAACTGTAGCAATTTAACTGCTTTTGGATAATGGAAAATTCAATTATCTGAAATACATTGATAGACACTACATTAGGTATTTTGAAAGTAAAAGATATGGGATTGAAATATTTGTTAAAGTAGAGGGAAAAATTTGCTATTGTCCCTTTTAAAATACATAAATATAATGTTTAACAAACCTTGTGATTTTGGGGGAAATAAATCACATCCGTGATTTTATGCAACTACGACTATATGTCACTTAGATGCAAATTGTGAATAGTGAAAACCTGACTTTACGAGAGAACACTTATGTGTTCATACAAGGAGGGGAATTAGGAGGATACAGAGGTGATGTTATATAGCTTAGATGAGCGGATTTGAAGATACAGGAAAATTTTGATTCTTCGGTAACTTGGAATTAGAAGCTAGCACAAGGAAGGAAATACGTAAAAAAAAAGGTGCATATGGCACTGTACGTTGCATGAAAGCATGAACAGTAAGCCTACCTATCATAAATGGTAGTTCACACGAGTGGCGTACTCTCGAAGTAGATGTGTCTGTGATTGTCATACATGAGTATAGAAATCAGTGTTGTTTGCCAATAGGCTGAGTTTAGTTCGTGGTATCATCCACCAGTTGATCTGTAGGCTAGAGTAATGTATCCCCCAAATATGGCGAACTAGTCAAGTCCCTTCTTCCTAATGTCTAATAGTGATTAAGGAGGGATTGTCTTTCCCAGGAACTCACCAAGTTCATACGAATTTACTCAATTTTTTCTTACTTTCAAGTTCTTAGGATAAGCGTGGTGCTCGAAGGGATACAACCAGATTTGTGACCGTTTGTAAGACTTCTTAATTTTCGGAGTTAACATGTATTCGCTGGAGGTGTTAGGCCTATTGTTAGAAACCGCCAATTCAAAATTTTTATCTATAGTGGACTACATTTTGAAAACATCGAATGTTGAATGGAAACCTTTACCACATAACAATATTTATGATTCATTGATGTTAATTAAATAGCTGCTAAAGGGTTATTCCGTGCATCCTTAATGCACGAATTTTTATTTAATTTGTGCTTACGAATAAAAGCGATCTTAAACTAAAGGAATACCGCTCTGAAGATAGGGGATATCTACTAAAATGGATTATAAACTTTTCTAGAAAGAAAAGCAAATAAATGTGTTTTTAAATCAGATCAACCTGTGATGTTCCATACCCAGATCCGGAGAATGGATCGGGTATGAGGTGTTAGATAGAAGGCTAAAATCCATCAGTACTGTCAAACTTTGTAATTTCTTTTATCCAAATTTATTGTCTTACAAGTTTCTAGTTGAAATATTAAAATAAATTTAAAGCTGTGAAGTTGAGGAGCTGGTTAACAAACGTGCTGGCAATGGGGTGGTACTTGTTCTTTCTCTATTTTTGTCTCAGTTTTGCAGATAAGAACTTGAAGGTGACTAGGGAGAGGAACAGAACCAAAGCTTTGAAGGTAAATGAGTTGTAGAAATCCATGAAGATGGAGTCCTTAGGGGCACCCGACAAGATGAGGGAAGACTAACCATAAATAAATGTGTACTAATTTTACCCTTCTATAAAAAAAAAAAAAAAAAAAACCCTTCTTGAAGGAATTTATTGTTAAGCAAAGAAGACAAAAGTTGAACAAAAAACAAATCTTCTATTTCGAAAATTATTACCTTCTACTTTCAAGAAAACAAAAGGAAAAGAAAGCTTAAGCGAGGTTTTAAAAAATCGAAATTCATTACCTTCTACTTCGAAATTGCTTTTCATTCATGCCTTTCAGAGGAGAAGATGAAGTTGAAAAGCCTTTGAGATGTTACATTCAACTTGCCCAGTATGGATTTATTCGAAATTGGTAAGTATAGGTAGAAATTAGTTGAAATTTAAGATGAGAAAGAACTTCTGAAAAGATGACTGGAAAAATACCTTGAAAAGAATTGGGGGAAAAATTAAAACCCAGTACGTGAATGTACAAAACAACGAAAGAGTAGAAAAAAAGACGGGAAAGGAATCAGGGAAAACATCAAAATTAAATTCATTCTAATTATTTTTTTATATAAAAAAACTACCGCCAATAAAGAGAAGAGCGCGCGTAATTTTCATCTCACCCTAGCAACGGAAACACAATATGCCGTTAGTGTAACCTGGACTTTTACAGACATATTTAAAAAATTCGTCGGTATATCTCATTCTAATTCACATTCCAGCATCTTATGCTGACTGATATCGTCCGTTAGTATAAACTTCTATCAATAAATGCAAATTTTGTTGTAGTGATTGTAAAAGCCCATTTTTGCCCGGGCCCATAAGACCAAAACAAAAACCAAAAGAAAAAGGACAAACAGAATAAATAAACCCAAAATTTTAAAGTGTCCAATAACAGTCCATTTACATTAACCCATTAACCCAATAATAAACCAGAATCCACCAATAGAATCCAGCAACAACTTAATGTCCAGTTCATGTTTTTACAAGTACCCGGGCCCAAACTAAATAAGCCCAAATCTCCAAAACTTTCAGCTAACCCAAATTACAAGCTAAACCCGGATGGCCCAAACCCAAAATGGGTCCAGATACAGAACGGATCCAGTTCGCCAAATTGGTTAGGCATCTAGAAGGTTCTGGAGCCCAAAATGGGTCCAGATACAGAACGGATCCAGTTCGCCAAATTGGTTAGGCATCTAGAAGGTTCTAGAGCCTTCTGGACTTGGTTCACACGAGCGGTTCCTCCGCCTCGTCCTCTCCACGTCACTGTAAACGAATTTGGCCTCTGTAACAATGCTGGAATCTGTGAGAAGAAACGGAAAAGAGCAGTATCGAATAATAGAATACGGAATGGAAAAAACTTGTATTTGGATTTTTATTTCTTTTCTATTTTTCTATTTTTCGGCTATAAAAGAGCCTGATGTAAACTGTAAAAGGATCTCATTTTTTTGTATACACACACACAGACTGAGATAATAATACGCAAAAAAAAAAAAAGAATACGAAATCGAAAAGTAAGAATCTAAAGAGGTGATTTCATCTTTTAAATCTAGAGTTATTTTTGTTATTTTCTTTTATTTTGAGTACGCATGTGAAAATAAAAGAGAAAGGGAGGGTTTACCATTTTGGATTTTCGTCTTCTCCGCCGCAATCGGAGTTAGGCAACAATCTGATTGAGAGCGAGGAAAATCGACACATATGGAAACCGATCGGACCTTCACACATCACCTTTCCCCGTTTATCATGGTGTTTTAGCGGTAGATCTAGGAGGTTTCTATAGGCGGCGGCTGAGAGCAGAAAACGAAGGAGATAGGGTTTTATTTTTTTTAAAAAAAAAGAGAAGAGCCGGTTTTCTGAGTGATTTTCAGGCTTTATTAGCCTTTAAAACTATGTGAAACGGCGTCGTTTGAAGCCTGATGAAGTGGCCTCAAAACGACGCCGTACAAGGCCATAACCCGATTCAATCCAACCGCCCCAATCTGAACCCGCGCGTTTAGAGATCTGAAGGGACAATTGCAATATTGGTTCCTTTACTTAGCGCTTTCTTGCGATTGAGTCCCATTTCTATTCTGATTTTAGATTTTAGCACAGAATTTTGGTATGAATTTCATTCTAGTTCGTGATTTAACGCTGCGTTTTGATAATCTAGAATATTTGTACTTTTAGTCCTTAATTATTTGCATTGCATTCTATTTTAATCCTTATTTCTGTATAATGACTTTGTTATTTATAAATTAACCTTTTAATTTTATCTTCAATTCAATTGAGTTTTTCTATCCTTTTGTTTTAAATTGTTTTGAATTAATTTATTAACTTTGATATGTTTTAAATTACTTATATATTTTTTAATTATATATTTTATCTTTTATTTCTTATTTTTTAATATTTGAATGATTCAAAATTGATCTAATATTAAATATAAATATCTTACACCATTATATTATATATATACATATATAAAAATTATTTCATTCTATGTATGTATTAATTTATGTATATATTTGTATAGTTTCTTGTAAATTTATGCATAATTATATGTTATTTTTTTTTAAATTCGTTATATATTTACATATTTATGATTCATCTTAAAATCCTTATTCACAAATTCATTTATAATGTGTTGTATTTTAAATGGTTTCATAAATTATCATCTCAATCTCAATCTCAAACTCCATTTTTCTTTATTTATTCAAAATTTATTTATTGGCATTTCAAAGCATGTTTTATATTAATTCACCGTCACAAATCTTGTAGAGTTATATTGATTATTAATCTGTCCATGTAATTATGTGATTGTTGTTGTATATTCGTGTGTTAATTACTTCTATAATAATGTCTGATGATGCGATGTTGAGATTATATATTAGGTCATGTTCAATCACTTGTGTCACTAGTTATTATTATTTATTTCAAATTCAAATGTATTCAAATTCTTTCTAAATGTTTTCTTTCATTAAAAGCATACATTGAACCAATTTTAAGATTGCGTATTCGAAAAACAAGGCAATATTTGTGTGTTTAGAAGTACGGAAAATTACATCCTAACGTGCTGGGTGTCAATTTTTCATTCAACTAAATAACCAAATACCATTTTTATATGTTTTGAAGATCAAAGATGATCTCGGTGTCAGAGTATAAATGTGTTATATCCTAACGTGCTGGGTATGATACTTTTATTCCTTTGAAACGAGTTAATTTTGAGATCCAATTCCAATTTAATGAACTTTTTTCCAAATATTTTCAAGTTTTTGACATTAGGACAGCATTAATCAATTTGGTACCAACTTTGGGCGTTGCAAGGGTGCTAACCCTTCCTTGCACGTAACCGACTCCCGAACCCGTTTCTTGACTTTCGCAGACCAAAATATTTTTATAGGTGACCCGATCACACCTAAACAAAAAGGATTGGTGGCGACTCCACATCTGATTTTTAAAGTTGATCCCTACTTTTCAAACTTCAAAATAAAAATGGTTTCGACAGCTTGGCGACTCCACTGGGGACTGGTTGAGAGTCAGGCCATAAATTGATTAATTTTTGTCCTTTTGATTGAAAATTTGGAAAATTATTTTGAAAAATCATGTTTCGATGCATTTGTTTACGCTATAATGTCGAGTCTTATAAAATACTTTGGCATTGCATTGCATAACCGTTGTGGTCGCACCTTTAAGTGGGAGTAAGAGGCTATGCCTTCGTGAGGTTTTCACCTCCGCATGGGCTAGTGGACTGCTTCCGGGATACATCTGTACCTATGTGCTTCGTGAGGTTTTCACCTCCGCATGGCCATAGGGAAATGTATTCCCCTGAACTGAACTCGATCCATATGAGCCTATAATGGGTGAGGATTGAGGAATCTGCTGGTTCGGGTACCCTCTCGTTAGAACCAAACCGCATATAGCAAATCCTAGGCACCTACCCTAGATAGAGCCACGCCAAACCCTAGTGGTCACCCGGTCAGGTGTTCTATGTTGTTTATTTCTCTTGCACTAATGTGTTTTGTTTTGATTGCATTGCATTCATTCCATTGCATGCATGTGCATTACATCATTTGCATTACGCTGTTTTCATGACATTACATCATATGCATTAGATTTCATGAGAAGACCCTGATTGGTTAAAATTATTTCAGCATTAACCTGGACACCGGTAAAACCAAACACCCCTACGGTACTCGAACCAAGACGAAAGATATGGATCAGAGATTAGAAAAACTTGAACAACTCCAAAGGGAGATGCAAGATAAACTTCAACAGCAAATGCAAGAGCAGCTCGTTAAGATTTAACGGGATATGATGGAAAAAATGATGGAATCTCAAAGAAATATGATGACTCAGATGACGCAGCTGTTGAATGGGTTTATGGATAAAAGAAATAGCCCAATGATCAATGTTGAAGAAAATACTGAGTATCTTCAATGTCCCCCTGTTTTACACCACCACATATAGGAGCACAACCGGAAGTAGCTATACAAAGGCCATCTGTCACGATCGAGCCTCAACAATTCCAAGCTGGTGCTTCAATGAATCCCCAAACTGGCTCAGGTTCAAGATATAATCCAATCATTGCTAATGTCTCTGATCTAGATGAAATAGCTGAAGGAGAGAGGACAAAAGCAGAATTGCCAAAGCAGCTAGAAGAAAGATATAAATTGTTAGAGGAGAAGTTTAAGGCTTTAGAAAATGCTGATAGCTGTTAGGGAATTGCCGCCAAGGATTTAAGCCTGGTCCCAGACTTGGTGCTCCTATACAAATTCAAAACGCCTGAATTCGAGAAGTATAATGGGACTACTTGCCCTGAAGCCCATATAACCATGTTTTGCCGAAGAATGACTGGGTATGTTAATAATGACCAACTGCTAATACATTGCTTCCAGGACAGTCTGGTGGGAGCAGCATCTAAATGGTACAATCAGTTGAGCCGTACCAAGATTGGATCTTGGAGGGATTTAGCACAAGTGTTTATGAAGCAGTACAGTCATGTAACAGACATGACCCCTGATAGAATTGCTTTGCAAAATATGGAGAAGAAACCAAGCGAAAGTTTTCGGCAATATGCACAAAGGTGGAGAGAGGTCGCCATACAGGTCCAGCCACCGCTTCTGGAGAAAGAGACCACAATGCTCTTTATTAATACACTGAAGGCCTCGTTTATCACTCACATGCTAGGGAGCGCTACAAAGAGCTTCTCAGACATCATAATGATTGGAGAAATGATTGAGAATGCCGTAAAGAGTGGAAAGATAGATGCTGGAGAAAGTGCCAAAAGATCAGCCCCGAGAAATAGGGAAAATGAAGTGAACAGCTTGAGCAAGAGTCCCAAATTAGTCACTGTAGGTCAACCGAGGGCTGTGACAACTAGTCGTCAAGGCTCATCAAGACGAGAAGCCAGTGCAAAGCAACTCCAGTTTACACCAATTCCGATGACATATAGGGAGATGTATCAAAACCTATTTGATGCACATGAGGTGGCTCCTCACTACCCGAAATCGATGCAACCTCCATATCCAAAATGGTACGACCCAAATGCCCAATGTGAGTACCACGCCGAGGTCACAGGGCATTCGATAGAAAATTGCCTTGCTTTCAAGAAATTGGTGGAAAAATTCATCGGCATGGGTATTGTGAAATTAGATGGCACGCCAAATGCAGAAATATGGACATGGGAGTGTTTTGAGCAATAGGGCTGTGGAAGAGACATGTATTTTTAAGGCTAATCTAGAGTAATATTTGAAACACACTTATTGTTTTCAGCCTAGAGGCAATAAGGGTCCTCTTGTGGAATAGGCTTGTGTCCAGAATTTTTATTTCAATAAAATGCATCTTTTTTTCATTCTTTCCATTTCATATTCTTTTAGAATATTCTTTCATTCTTTATTCATGACCATACCACATAAATAATCATCCTTAGAATCATTTATTCTTTGGAACTTGCCTTCGTACCTACAATAGGTACCCAGATATCAACGACAGGAGCGACGTTGTTACAGACTCCCTTTTTGAATGAGATATGAGTCTAGGGGATCTAAGGACTTTGAAGATGATAGATATTGTAGCCTATCTTTTGATTTGTTAATGATGGTAGAGCAAGTGAAAATAGACTCAACTTTGCAAAGGGTCAGGAGACGCTGCGAGCTTAGGAAAAAGCCTAGCTCATCACAGAAATAAGACGAGACATCATTGAGCTATTTTCAAGAATTCTAAGATGTTTTTGCACAATCATGTTGAAGCATGCCAGGCTTGAAATAGGGGCATGCTGTTAATGGTACTGCGATGGTCAAGCTAATCGAGAGGATCGGATTACTGGAAATTGCATCAGTTATGCCATAAATGACAAATTGGGGAAAACCAAAACTTATATACCTCTTCCATTTCTTCTATAGGTGGGGCATAGATGTTATGAGGCAGATCTCGTCAAAAGCATCTAGCCGATACCAATTCATCTTCAGGGTGAAGGTTGCTTCATATGCCAAATTTACAAAGTCAGCAGTCATCAAATTCAAAGCCAAAGCCAAATCCAAATCCAAATTCAAATCCAAAGAAAAAAACAAAACAAAAAACAAAAAAAATATGGTAATAAAGAATGCCAGAAAGAAACGTGTTTAACATAATTGCACAATGTCAAAGATTTACAGTCTGTTCAAAAATCAGACACCATATCAGTACAGCAAATACAGCCAAAAAAACCGTTCAAAATTTTTGAAAAATGACTGAGACTTGTAAGGGTTGGCATAGAGAAGTTACCATTTACCCTCTATGTTTCTTGAATATCAGCCAGGACCTTTACAGGGGCAACTTTTTTCCCATTGGTTTATGAAAGAGAAGCAATGGTGGGAGGTTAAGACTCCTTTTCTCCAAGCTTTGAATGAGTTGGATGAAGCTGAATGTTTCCAGTGAGCTTGATTGAAAGTATTTAAAACGAATGATACGGGCCTATGACAAAGAGGTTCGCCCAAGAGAATTTCATAATGGGTACCTGACATTAAGAAGGATTCTTCTCGTACAAAAGGAGTTTAGAGGAAAAAATGCCAAAATTTGAAAAAACCTTATGTGATGAAGAAGACTTGTTCTAGAAGATCATTAACCTTGACCAAGATGGATGGCAAGAACATGCTCAGGATGGTGAATCCAGATTTGATCTAAAAGGAGAGGCCAAGGTGAAAACTCGCAAAGGGCGCCTTGAGACCTTTTTCAAAAAAAGAAGAAGAAGAAGAAGAAAAAATCAAATCAAAATCAAAAAAAGAAAAAAGAAAAAAGAAAAAAGAAAAGAAAAGAAATAAGGAATTTTCAATAAAAAAAAAGAAGAAAGAAAAATGAGAGGCCAAGGCGAAAACCCGCAAAGGGCACTTTGAGACCAAAGGGGATTTGAGTTGAAAACCCGAAAAGGGCGGCTCAAATTTTAATCCAAGGGGGCATACAACAGTCTTGCTATGCCTGAATTAACAATGAAGAAGTATGCTACATTTTGAGGCATCGACAAAGAACTTCGAATCCCTAAGCACATATTGAACTTAAAATGCTCCTCAAGAAGTTTGAACAAGAGAAGCTCAAGCTGCGATATTTGGGGCACCTGGTTTCTATCTTACCCATTCTGAATTTGTTATCTTATTCTTTTCAAAATATGTTCACAATAAATTTCCTTCTTGATTGCGATTGCTATCTTCGCTCAACTTATTTGTTTCGAGCTATGCTCCTAATTAATTTCTTTCTTGTCCATGGTTATGATCTTTTCAGGCATTTTGCATTGAAATAATGATTAGTGGACTAATAACACTTTCATGAAAGGAGTTTCGCATATTACTCTGGAAGCTTCTGAATAATACAAGAACTTGAAATAAGACTATTGTTTAAAACTCACCAAGTTTAAAGAAGAGTCTAAACTAAGATTTTCTCTCCGGATTTTTGTCAAAGATGGTGGTTGAACAAAGTAGCAAGATATTGCGTCAGTAACACAATCTTGACGAAAAATAGGCAATGTTAACCCAAGTGTAAAGAGGGGAATCATTCGCAAGAAGAAATGATATTCTGCGTCCATCATGCATGCCTATGGGTAGGTCACCTGGGAAGCGATCAGTTGACTGAAGAAGTTACAATCCTCTACCCCTGAGTAACGGTGGCATAGATGGAAAATGATACAAGTCTTGTACCTTTGAATAGCAATGTGATGGATTGAAGAAGAAAGAAATCCTATATTTTAAGGTCGTAGTGGGATAGATGGAAAAGAGATTTGGATCCTATACTCCTAAGTCACAATGAGATGAACCTTGAAGTTACAGTGGGGCAAGTTTGTTGAGCAAGATATTTGTTTTCTCGGGTTTTCTGTCAAGAATACCAGTCGAACAAGAGGGTAGCATATTACCCTGATGAACAATGAATGATGACACCTTAAGCAGGGATCATTCTCATGAAATTCTGCATTCATGCAAAACACATTTAGAAGCATTTGATTCATTCCGATCATTGCATCCTAATCATTGTAAGAAATCATTCTTATGACATTCCGTATCTATAAAAAATGTCATCCATAAGACACATCTATTTAGGGGCATTTGATTCATTCCGATCATTGCATCCTAATTATTGTAAGAAATCATTCTCATGACATTCTGCATTCATACAAATGTCATCCATAAGACACATTTATTTAGGGGCATTTGATTCATTCCGATCATTGCATCCTAATCTTTGTAAAAAGACCATTCTCATGACATTCTGCATTCATACAAATGTCGTCCACAATACATTGAGTTAGGAGCATTAGATTCATTCTGATAATTACATTTTAACCATTTTGCATAAGCATAAACACAAAACTGATTTTACAAGACAGGTCCCCTAGAAGACGTTGTCGCAACACCGGTGAAGTCGAAGATCTTGCCTTCCTGAGTGGAGCAGATTGAATATAGCAGATCTGGTATTCTTGAAGCTGTAGATGTAGATCGAAGCCATACAAGTCTGTATTTCTTTGAAGTTTTAGCAGAGAAGATTGAAATTATGAATCTCTTCTCTCTGAATTTCTATCTCCTCGAAGTTCCAGTGGAGTAGGTTGAAATTACAAATCCCTCCTCCCTGAGTTTACAATGAGGATCAGTCCGTATTTCTTTGAAGTTTCAGTAAAGAAGATTGAAACTACGAATCTCTTCTCTCTGAATTTCTATCTCCTCGAAATTCCAGTGGAGTAGGTTGAAATTACAAATCCCTCCTCCCTGAGTTTACAATGAGGGTCAGTCCGTATTTCTTTGAAGTTTCAACAGAGAAGATTGAAATTACGAACCTCTTCTCTCTAAATTTCTATCTCCTCAAAGTTCCAGTGGAGTAGGTTGAGGCTACAAATCCCTCCTCCCTGAGTTTACAATGTGGATAAGTCCTTATTTCTTTGAAGTTTCAGCAGAGAAAATTGAAATTACAAATCTCTTCTCTCTGAATTTCTATCTACTCGAAATTCCAGTAGAGTAGGTTGTAATTACAAATCCCTCCTCCCTGGGTTTACAACGAGGGTTAGTCCGTATTTTTTTAAAGTTTTCGAGAAGATTGAAGTTACAAATTTCTTCTTTCTGAATTCTTATCACCTCAAAGTCCCAGTGGAGTAGGTCGAAGCTACAAATCCCTTTTCCCTGAGGTTATTGAGGGTCCAACTTTATTTCCAAGAAGTTTCATTGCAGGAAGTAGATCGAAGACAGCAGGTTTTGTCTCTCTGAGTTTGCAGTGGAGCAGATAAAAAATAACAGATTTGGCATTCCTGAAGTTGCAGGAAGCAGATCGAAGACAGCAGATCTTGACTCCCTGAGTTTGCAGTGGAGCAGATCGAAGATAACAGATTTGGCATTCCTAAAGTTGCAGGAAGCAGATCAAAAACAGCAGATCTTGTCTCCCTGAGTTTGCAGTGGAGCAAATTGAAGCTACAAGTCTAACTTCCTTAAGTGGATCGAAGCGCAAGTTCCCAGGTCCCTAAAGATGCAGTGGGATGGAATGAAGCTACTTGAAGAACGAAAAGCACTAAAAGAAGTCCAAGATTTGAAGACCGGGCAAAAATGGTCCCTTTTGAAGTCTTTGCTCTATTCTCGTTACATGACAATGAGTAAAGAGGGGCAGTTGTAAAAGCCCATTTTCGCCCGGGCCCATAAGACCAAAACAAAAACCAAAAAAAGAAAAAGACAAACAGAATAAATAAACCCAAAATTTTGAAGTGTCCAATAACAGTTCATTTACATTAGCCCATTAACCCAATAATAAACCAGAATCCACCAATAGAATCCAGCAACAACTTAATGTCCAGTTTATGTTTTTACAAGTACCCGGGCCCAAACTAAATAAGCCTAAATCTCCAAAACTTTCAACTAACCCAAATTACAAGCTAAACCCGGATGGCCCAAACCCAAAATGGGTCCAGATACAGAACGGATCCAGTTCGCCAAATTGGTTAGGCATCTAGAAGGTTCTGGAGCCTCCTGGACTCGGTTCACAGGAGCGGTTCCTCCGCCTCGTCCTCTCCACGTCACTGCAAACGAATTTGGCCTCTGTAACAATGCTGGAATCTGCGTGAAGAAACGGAAAAGAGCAGTATCGAATAACAGAATACGGAATGGAAAAAAAAGTGTATTTGGATTTTTATTTCTTTTCTATTTTTCTATTTTTCGGCTATAAAAGAGCCTGATGTAAACTGTAAAAGGATCTCATTTTTTGTATACACACACAGACTGAGATAATAATACGCAAAAAAAAAAAAGAATACGAAATCGAAAAGTAAGAATCTAAAGAGGTGATTTCATCTTTTAAATCTAGAGTTATTTTTGTTATTTTCTTTTATTTTGAGTACGCATGTGAAAATAAAAGAGAAAAGGAGAGTTTACCATTTTGGATTTTCGTCTTCTCCGCCGCAATCGGAGTTAGGCAAAAATCTGATTGAGAGCGAGGAAAATCGATGCATATGGAAACCGATCGGACCTTCACACATCACCTTTTCCTGTTTATCATGGTGTTTTAGCGGTAGATCTAGGAGGTTTCTATAGGCGGCAGTTGAGAGCAGAAAATGAAGGAGATAGGGTTTCATTTTTAAAAAAAGAAGAAGAGAAGAGCCGATTTTCTGAGTGATTTTTAGGCTTTATTAGCCTTTAAAACTATGTGAAACGGCGTCGTTTGAAGCCTGATTAAGTGGCCTCAAAACGACGCCGTACAAGGCCATAACCCGATTCAATCCAACCGCCCCAATCTGAACCCGCGCGTTTAGAGATCTGAAGTGCACTATTGGTTCCTTTACTTAGCACTTTCTTGCGATTGAGTCCCATTTCTATTCTGATTTTAGATTTTAGCACAGAATTTTGGTATGAATTTCATTCTAGTTCATGATTTAATGCTGCGTTTTGATAATCTGGAATATTTGTACTTTTAGTCCTTAATTATTTGCATTGCATTCTATTTTAATCCTTATTTCTGTATAATAACATTGTTATTTATAAATTAACCTTTTAATTTTATCTTCAATTCAATTGAGTTTTTCTATCCTTTTGTTTTAAATTGTTTTGAATTAATTTATTAACTTTGATATGTTTTAAATTACTTATATATATTTTAATTATATATATTTTATCTTTTATTTCTTATTTTTTAATATTTGAATGATTCAAAATTGATCGAATATTAAATATAAATATCTTACACCATTATATCATATATATATATATATATAAATTATTTCATTCTATGTATGTATTATTTTATGTATATATTTGTATAGTTTCTTGTAAATTTATGCATAATTATATGTTATTTTTTTTTAAATTCGTTATATATTTACATCTTTATGATTCATCTCAAAATCTTTATTCACAAATTCATTTATAATGTGTTGTATTTTAAATGGTTTCATAAATTATCAATCTCAATCTCAAACTCCATTTTTCTTTATTTATTCAAAATTTATTTATTAGCATTTCAAAACATGTTTTATATTAATTCACCGTCACAAATCTTGTAGAGTTATATTGATTATTAATATGTCCATTTAATTATGTGATTGTTGTTGTATATTCGTGTGTTAATTACTTCTATAATAATGTCTGATGATGCGATGTTGAGATTATATATTAGGTCATGTTCAATCACTTGTGTCACTAGTTATTATTATTTATTTCAAATTCAAATGTATTCAAATTCTTTCTAAATGTTTTCTTTCATTAAAAGCATACATTGAACCAATTTTAAGATTGCGTATTCGAAAAACAAGGCAATATTTGTGTATTTAGAAGTACGGAAAATTACATCCTAACATGCTGGGTGTCGATTTTTCGTTCAACTAAATAACCAAATACCCTTTTTATATGTTTTGAAGATCAAAGATGATCTTGGTGTCAGAGTATAAATGTGTTATATCCTAACGTGTTGGGTATGATACTTTTATTCCTTTGAAACGAGTTAATCTTGAGATTTAATTTCGATTTAATGAACTTTTTTCCAAATATTTTCAAGTTTTTGACATTAGGACAGCATTAATCAATTTGGTACCAACTTTGGGTGTTGCAAGGGTGCTAACCCTTCCTTGCACGTAACCGACTCCCGAACCCGTTTCTTGAATTTCGTAGACCAAAATATTTTTATAGGTGACCCGATCACACCTAAACAAAAAGGATTGGTGGCGACTCCACATCTGATTTTTAAAGTCGATCCCTACTTTTCAAACTTCAAAATAAAAATGGTTTCGACAGTGATAACTATGTTCGAGGCTTTAGGTAGAATAACTATCATCTTGTGTAGTAGTTATTTAAAAAAGAATAGCTAAAGTTCGAAGCATTTCTTGTTTAGAATAATGACATTTCAAAAATAGTTATATTTAAAATAATTATTGTATTTGGAATATCTTGTATTTGAAACAATTGTGTTTTTTCAGAAGAGTCAAAATATCACTATAGAGCAACTCTTGTTTAAAATAATTATATTGATAATAACTCACATTTGGAGCAAGTTAGAAAGGCTCTTATTCAGGAACAATCTTTATCTTGCACTTCAAGAGATGTTTCCCATGATATTACTTCACCAAAGTATAAGAAAGGGAAATAACCTCCAAATATGTCAATTTTTAGGTTATTTTTACTCTTGATATGTTCTAGAAAATTTGACTTGTTAGATCAAATATGAATGTAGTTAAATGGTTTTACTCTTAACCTTTTTTTCTTTAACATGAAGTGATTCTCCCTTATTTTAGAAAAAAATAGTAAATTCTTGTTCACCATTCCTTATTCAACATTACCTACAAAATCCTTCCATAATAAAAAGAACCATTAATGCCTTCCTAAATGAAAAATATTAATTATTATTCTCATTACTTGCTAGTTTTATAACCCATATTCTTAAAACACTGTTGGTGTTTCACAAATGGTAACAAGGACTTTTTGATATTTTAACATTCTGACTCCCAAAACTCTCTTTAAATTTCTTTTTATTTATTTTCATTGTTTAGCCTTATTGTCGGCCACATTTCCTTTTATCTATCTTACCAATCACCACTTGTCGCTCACTCAGTGTTAATGGATTTGCTTCAGTCTTCCTTTCCGTCTTCTTCCAGTACATCTGTCTACTTGTTTGCAACATCTCCTTTCTCCACCAAAGAACCCTTTACAAGAACTCTTGTGCATTTATCACTTTGTTTCTGCATTGATTTTCGTCAAGCACTGTATCTTGTTGGAGCTAGGTCCCGAGCATGAAGAGTTTGAGATCTTTTGGTCGAAACTTGGTCGATCATGATCATTGAGAGTAATATTGTTGTTCCTTGACATTTCGAAGTTGGCTCTCGTTCGTTTGGGTGGCCTAAACGTCGAGGCTCTTGTTGCGGTCACAAAACTGCTAAGGGTGGATTTGGATGGGCGGTGCGTTTACCTGCGGTTAGTGTAAAAATAGCGGTGGCGGTGAGATTAGATATTGTAGCATGAGACAAAAAGTAAGCTAAACGCACCGCACCGCACCGCACTCAATCGCTCATCCAAACCCACCCTAAGTCTTATGCATAAGTGATCAACACAAAGCTGGATATGAAGTGCAATATATGATCATCTGTGATTTTTAATCATGGAGCACATAAACCAAAATAATTGTAAGAAGGTGTAGCATCGTCAAACATATGATTCTTACATGGAAGAGAACAATACTATATATTTCTCTTACACTGATTTACAAGGTTGAAAATGCGTATTAAAGAACCTAGAATTTGTTGTGTCAAACTTATTTTCAGGGATTGAATATGACGTTCCCACATTTGCATTTCCAACTCACGGGCTTGTAGTTGGAGTTATCAACTCTTCTTGCGTAAGCAACACCAAAGAGTAACTTTGAGAAATTCTTTTTCCCATTTCTGACTTGCGGATTTGTAGGCACTTGAATGGCTTCACAGTGCCCGCATGAACTGCATCTTCTCTCACACCTTGGCGGCCTTGACCCTATCTGAGCTCTCAATATTTTCTTTTCTTCATTTACTTTCTATCAAACGTACGAAGAAAAAAAAAAAGACAGACATTCTTAACATTCATTGTATGATCTTCAGAGGAAAAGAAATATAGTTTTCTGTTCTGTATGCTTGTTTACCTTGGAAAAGGTATCAGATTTGGGATTTGGTCCACCTGAAAATTAAAAACAAGTTTAAAAAAAAATTGTGTTCATTAATTCAAAAAATATTTTCAAAACTTACTGGTTGTGATGAAAATTTTATTGATTACGTACCTTCAGCTTTGTATCTAACTTGGGTTGTGCTTAAAATCAAGAGAAAAATAAGGAAAAGGTAGCGATGTCTTTGGCAAAGTACGAAACCGTGGCTATAAACCATTTTGATCAACAGCACAATAGTGGTTTCAGTAAATGAAATGAAAGCTTAATGTAAGTGTTGTCTCGCACTCAGTCTGTTGAAATGATGGAAGGTGGAAGGAAGAAGGAAAACTAATTATATTTATGCAGAAATAGAACTATAAAAGTGAATAGAAGGAACCCAGAAAGGGGAAGAACATTATTAACCTCGTTTCTTGAGCCCTTTGCCGACCTGTTTAGCTCCTAGATCAACAAAGATTTTCAAACACAGACAAGCTAATAGAAGATAGGTAAAAACATAACCCTGTTAGAGGAGAATGGAATTTTTCAAGGAAAGAAAAAGAACGCAACAAAGAACACCAGAAACGCCACCAAGTTCCCACAAAAAGACATGGAATAACAGCTGTCGGAAATTTGGGTAATTTCCCTTTCGTTATTGATACTAAAAAAAATTAAACAGATTGTCTGTTTTTCTTGGAGAATTTCTTGTGATAGGTGGTTGCTTTCCGAGCATTTTGAACTCATCACGCCATATCTTCTTCTTTGTTGTTTCACTGAGAAAATAAAAATAACAGAAAAAAATGAAGAACATAATCTAAATTAGAGGTGTGCATGGGCTGGGCCGGGCCTGGCCCAAAAAAATTTTCGGCCTGATTGGTAGGCTCGAGCCCGACCCGGCCCGAAATATGGGCCTGAAAATTTGTCCAGGCCCGGCCCGCCATAAAATTGGTAGGCCCGAGCCCGGCCCGGCTAATATAAATTTTTTTACTTATTTTATTAAAAAATAAAATATAATAAATTAAATACATTTAAAAAATAAAAATAAATATTAAAACAAGAAACAAATAAAAAATATAATAAATCAAATACATTTAAAAATATTATCCTCATGTAAATCCGTCCTCACATAAGTTATGATAGATAGTAACTAACTACTGTCTTCAGTCTATACACCTCTATATCTATATATTGAAAAGGAAAATTTAAGGGATTATAGCCAAGAAAAAAAAGAGGAGGGAAAAGGATTCAGCAGGAGGGACAAGCAGAATTAGTTTAAATTGTATGCATGTATATGTATTTCCACATGTTCTCATAGTCACAAGAAGCAAGACACTAAACAAATATTCAGTCACAAGACACTAAACAATGCATCAGCAATTCAATAAAATAATAAAAAGAATCCATTATTTCAAACCATCATATGTCCATCCTTTTTCTTTTTTTCTTTTTCTAAAGTTTGAACTCCCACCTTTTCACCATTATTTCAAAACCAAGAGTTGCTGACATCCCTCAAGGAACTCCGAGAAGCTAGAATTCAAGAAGCTAGAAGTTCCTCGTCTCTTTCAAAATTGAAAAACAAGCTCAGAAGTGTGGAGCAAATGCACAAGGACTGTTCAACAAATCTTAGAGCTAAAGAAGCTGAATGGAACTCTCAACCGAATGGAAGCTGGAACTTGCTAATGTTGAGGCTGAGTTGGGCCTCCATGAGAAAGAGAGGGTAGATGAGCTTTCTATTCTAAAACAGCAACTGGAGATGAAAGATACTGCTTTGGCCAATGCTTAGTTTATCTTCTTGTTTGGTTATCGGGAAAAAAAATGCTTTCCTTGTTAAAGCTATACAATGCACATGCACCCATCTGTGATCTGTCTTATGCTTAGATTAATAGGCTGGATTTTTTTTTATTTCTAATACAGCTTAAAGCATATATTGAAATTATTCCTTTGCAGTATGCTGAAACCAAAAAGAAAAAAGAAAAAACAGAACTCAACCAAGAAATGAAGATTGAAGAAGAAGCTTACAACTTGGGGGAGACCACAAAATTGAAGATGCTCTCTCAATGGGCTGTCGGGAATGTTTGGGAGGAAGAGGGAGGAGGATGAAAAGAAAGGTTAGGGATTTTGATTTTTAGAAATGGAAAGGGGAGGAACCGAGGAAGCCTGGAAGAGATTAAGAGAAGGCAGTAGCACGTGAAAAAATAAATGAAATATAATACTAAAGTTAACATTTTATCAATAAAAAAATAATAATAATATTAAAATATTTCGGGCCGGGCCCGGGCCAAAAAAAATCATACCCGAGCCCCGGCCCGTTTTCTAAACGGGCCTCTTTTTTTTGCCCAAGCCCATTTTTCGGGCTTATATTTTTGCCCAAACTCTCCCACATTTCGGGCGGGCCTTCGGGCCGGGCCGGGCCGCCCGGCCCATGCACACCTCTAATCACAATGAATGATGTTGGTACATGATAAATATAACATCTACAATTATTCATCATGATGAATTATAACAAAGAAAATAAGTTAAATTTAGGTTTAGGATTAAAAAAACAAAAGATTTTAAATGTTAAACTTTCGTATAATTATCTTTAAAAGATAAGATTTAATAAATTTGAAATTTAAATTTTGATGTTTTAATTTTTTTATATGATAATGTTAAAATAAATAAAAAGAAGAGCTAGCTAGAAGAATAAGTTAAGCATAAGATAAGGTTCTCAAAGCCAAAATAAAAGCAGTTGGGTTTGTAGGCAAAATGTCGTCTTTGACATTAGCTGCATCGAAAGGTAAACTGGTGATGAAGACACTTTGCATTTGAATGCCAGCAGTCTAGACATGGACCCTCACATTTTAATCTCCTACCTATATATAAACATGCACTTACTCATTTCATCGCTATTTTTTATAATTTACAGATCACCATGGCCTTAAAGGATGATTTTCTTTTCATTTTCTCATGTATTCTTGCAATTTCCCTCTCATCATCAATCTTGGGACGACCGGCCACCTTTCTTGAAGATTTTGGAATCACTTGGTCTGATTCCCATATTAAGCAAATCGATGGAGGGAGGGCCATCCAACTTATTCTAGACCAAAATTCAGGTTTACACTTTTCGTGGGGTCACTCTATTATTTGGAGTTAAAACCCCTTTTCTCTTTAACAAACCTTCAGTTTGTCAATCATGATTACCTGATCTTTCTTGTTCAAACTTTTTTTTTTTCAGGCTGTGGATTTGCTTCCAAAAGGAAGTATTTGTTCGGACATATTAGCATGAAAATTAAGCTCATCTCCGGTGACTCAGCCGGAACAGTCACCGCTTTTTATGTAATCTTCATTACCTTCATTTCTCTATTTTAAAACAATGAACCAGTTTTTTAATTGGTTTTCAGCGTAACTCGGATTGCAGATGAATTCTGATACAAATACTATAAGAGATGAGCTAGATTTCGAGTTCTTGGGAAATCGAACCGGGCAGCCTTATACTGTCCAGACCAATATCTACACTCATGGAAAGGGTGACAGGGAACAAAGAGTAAACCTTTGGTTTGATCCTGCTGCAGATTTCCATACTTAGACAATTATGTGGAACCATTGTGTAAGTTCTAAATAGCCTACACTTGTGTGGCAAATTGGCAATGGAATGACAGGACGAAAGCGAGAGAAGAAAAAAAATCGATCAAATCAATAAAGGTTGATCAAATCAATAAAGGTTAACTTTTTTTAAGATACTTAAAGTTTTACATGTATAAAGGTATTAGTTGGGGTCACTTATTTGATGAGTTACATTGACCAATGATTATTATTTTATTAATGCGTTTGGGTGGCTGGTATTTTTACAGGTTCTATGTTGATGAAGTGCCAATCCGAGTTTACAAGAACAATGAAGCTATAAATATCCCATATCCAAAGTTACAGCCTATGGGAGTGTATTCAACGCTTTGGGAAGCCGATGATTGGGCAACAAGGGGAGGCCTGGAGAAAATTGATTGGAGCAAAGCTCCTTTCTTAGCTTATTACAAGGACTTTGACATTGAAGGGTGTGCTGTTCCAGGACCAACAAGCTGTGCCTCAAACCCTAGGAACTGGTGGGAAGGCACTGCTTATCAAGCCCTCAATGCCAAGGAAGCTAGAAGATACAGGTGGGTTCGTTTGAACCGCATGCTCTACGATTACTGTACCGACAAGTCGCGATACCCGGTTCCCCCACGAGAGTGCCTAGCCGGAATCTGAAAATCCTACCCAAATTTCCCTATCCAACTCAACTGTCCAGAATATTGATATACCATACGTTTCATGCCGTACTTTTACATACGTCTCCGTTTTTACAATAATATTTGTGTAGTTATTATTGTGGCATAAAATATTTGTGAAGTGAACGGTGCACGGGATTCTTGAATGGGCAAAGTCAACTTCTGTTTGAAGACATGTATTTGTCTGTATTTATTTAGTGCATATTATTTTGTGCCAGTAAAAACTTTAGTCCGGACGATATTTCCATCTCCGACTCTGAATATTTCGATGGCCCAAGGCAAAAATCTAGCTGGCTTTCAAGACAGAAGATGGTTGGTTTATTTTTATGATATCTTCAAAATGATGCAAAACAGCAAAATAGATTTATTGGAAAGAAATGACAGAAAGCTGGAAATTCATTCGTGTTTGAAATGATTTATGAAATGGTCCCCCCGATGTTTGTTTATACATTGGTTTCGGCACAATGATCTATGGGGAGATATAACCTAACAGTTGGTGAAATAAGTTTTATTGTAATTCAAACTCATCATATTATTTAAGATAAAAGGCTGACCACCGCCATGTCTATGTGATCCGTTGTAAACACAAATTTATCTAAATCAGATTGGTCTTAGTTCAAGATTTTTGGATTTTAAAGAGTGAATAAATTATTTTTTTGAAATAATGTGTATATGTTGGTTGAATTCTTTAAAACCTTTGGTTGAATTTTAAATTTTTTTTTTGCGAGAATTAGCTCTTAATTGGGTTTGATTTGAAATTTATTTGAGTTGGTAAAAGTGGATATTTAGATATAGGGGTATGTAAAATTCAGGCACTAAGTTTAGGTGAGGATGGATTAATTTTTTTTTTGAAATTTCAATTACCAATTAATTTAGTTCATAACCGATTAATTAATCAACCTAAATTATTATTAATAAATATTAAACATATTATTGAAAATTGAAAGATTAAGATTTATGTTAACAAAAAAGGCATTTTTAATAGCAGAACCTGCACAACCAAATTAGTGCCTAAGTTAGTGGGCACTCCTCCAAGCACTAAATGAAAAAAAAAGTAAATACACAAGACACAAGGAAATGATTACGTAGTTCAGTTTCCGTACATCTACGGAGTGAGAAATATGCACTCTCTTCAACAATTACGAAGTGAAACTATTCAATCACACACACTGATCGTTTCCCTCACTCTTGCACTTCGAAGATACAATACTCTCACAACTATGATGACCCTTGTAGTCACAACAAGTAATACCACAACAAACAGTTTTGCTATAAAAATAGCACTCTTAAAAAATTTATTGTCTCAAGAATAGATTAAGTGACTAACTCTCAATACATTTTCCTATACAAGTCTCTCAAATATATAGTCATTGATTTCGAGAATTGTTTAAATAGAATATCTAATACAATCTCATTATATCATCAATACCACAAAAGTAATACAATATAATAATAACATATGAAGTAAATATGGTCTCTTGGCAACTCATCAGTAGAATCACGATCCAATCCAATGTCCATAATCCAAGGGATTATTTCGGGGAATTTTGATCCAAATTAATTATCAATATTTGTATTCCCAAGTAGCATAATCTTTCATAATGAACTAGATATTCACCATGTAATTGTTATTTTCATATTTTTCAACAATATCGCCCTTTAGCAATTTGTTGAACAAAACACACAATGTAGGAAGATTGAATCAACAACAACATTTGCTCCCTATCAGCATATACTCATTAATTTATCGTAACTTAACTTAAAAAGTAACTAAGAAATTAATCATCAATGATAGACTATTTTGCATCAACAACTGACTAACAATAATTATAATTAAGCAATTTAAGAAAGTAAAGTCAATGCATCAATGTAACTAATATTCATATCCTAACAAAAAGAAATTCGAGTTCCTCATCATCAGAAGATATAACGCAACGACAAAATCAACAAGAAAATTAACTTACAGTTGTCCAAAAAACTATAAACAATAAAAGAAGTTCAAAAAAAGAAACATACAATCTCACCCTCAAAAAGAGCATCCAACAACACTAGAGCACCAAACAACAACAAAACCAACAAAGACTTCACTTCCCCTGTCACATCTCTTCTCTCCCCCTTTTTGTTCTACACAATTGTCAAATTAGGCAGTATTATCTGAGGCTTGAATATCTACTATTAAGGCCTTATATTTATCAATAATCTTCTTTATGGCCTCTACTTTTTTCCTTATCTTATCATAGAGCTTTTGAACAAAATCGACAGAGGCTTGGAGATTTGCAACTATCTTAGCTTTCATACCTTTCGAAATAGGAATGGTTCCTGGAGGAATGGGAACTTCTTGACCACCGTCTTTCTCCTCAACTCATCCTTAGAACATTGAACTTTGTTTAGCACATTCAACACATGTTTACCTTCTAGCCACTTATGAAAAAAATTTCAATGTAGGAACAGTTTTCTTATAACTTTTCTTTGACCTGACAAGCTCTAAGTCTTGTGACAAAATAACTCTAAAGATGAGAGATGGAAAAGGTAACAAAAAATTCTCATAGTAGACACCAGAAAACTTAATAATCTCATTAAAGATCAACTAACCTAAGCCAAATTCCACCATTTCTACCATTTCCTAAGAAGTACAACCACTCTTTTTGTAACCAAGTCTTTGGTTGTTAGGGAGCCAGTTCTTAGATGCAATAGCATAAATACATAGGTCAAGTGAAGAGGTTCAAAAACCAGTTTTTTCAAGCCAAGTTGGATGAAGATGATTGGTCAAAGTAGAAACGGTGGCATCTATCGACTCATCCAACTCGAGATTTTTGGGGAAAAGTGATATTCCATAATTTAATATGTCAAATTAGACTCTTCATGACACTTAAAGAGCTTATTCTCAAGCAATTTAGGCATCTTTTATAGGATTTTATCGATTTTTAGTTTTATCGTTAATGAATTATTTTTATTAATTTTATATTATTTTTTAGACCCAAATTGGTCAAACGCACCATGGGGAACTAATGAGATGATTGAGTGGTGTAGGAAGTCGATGATGGCCTGAAATTAATAAAATCACCTCTAGGAGGGGGTATTACGATACCGAGCCATGGAGGTCATGATACCCCTGACAGTGCTAAAGCAAAGAGAATTGTGGCCAATTTAGTGATATCACATTACCGTAACCCCCCAAGGCTTCCAAGTCAAAAATTGTTTGAGATATCGCGATACAAGAGCCTGGCTATCGCGATACCACTACCAAGCAGAGATAAAAAAATGATTGCAAGGGTAGTTCTTGTCTAACCCCAACCTTAATCAAAACACAACATCCAGGGGCATTTTGGATCAAAATCTTGAGTTCTAAGGTTTAGCTTTTACTTTTTTTTGTTGGTTATGGAGTTAGTTAGTTAGGTGGTTGTTACTGTAGCTTGGTTCTATTGACTCTTCAGTATTCCAAACTTTATTGTATTCTCATTTTAATCCCTAGTATTAATAGAGTTCAGTTCCATTTCATTTCCTTCAGTAAAAATATGATATTTTGTGTTTTTCTTCATCAACATTATTACTCCTCATTTTTTTCAAGTATCTATTAAGAAAAATTCAAGCTTTTCATAAAACCGTTTGACCACCTCCAGACGCACTAACATCCTAAGTGTGAATACTGCAACTAAATATATACGGGTCAAGTTGTAATATAGTTTTTACAAAGGAATAGGTGAGTTTTCCAAAGATCGTACCCAAGGGAGACGAGTACTAAATTAAAGTTAACCTAAACGAAAATAGAATTAATTAGTAGTTTAAATAAGTTATATTACGATAAAACATAAAGGAAAGATTATGGTGTTTTGATAAGAAAGAAAATAAAAAATAGCATAAATAAAAGAGACTTTAGAAAACTAACTTATAAAACTAATCAGATCTAAAAATGAGTGATTAGCTCACTTCGGTGGTCATAACTAGTTCATATTTTGGGTTATAACGAGTCGACAAGAACAATCAATCTTTTGACATCACAATCCAGACTGGTTAGGGGCTAAGGTGTTCACTGATAGGCCATAACTGTAACATCTCGATTTAGGGCCTAGTTGGAATAGTGGTTTCGAGACCACAAATCTGAAGTAGAAATAATTATTTTATGATTATTATAAGGTCTATGATATGTTTATATGCTTGTGTGAAAATTTCATGAAGAAATTATATGTCTAAGGTGCTCGATTAGACTTTAAGGACTAAATTGAATAAATTACAAAATATGTGTTCTAGTTCATAAAGTACATAATTGAAATGGGGGTTTAAAGTAGAGGTCCTTAAACAGTAATTAGATCATTAAAGTTTGATGGACAAAAATAGACATGGTTAGTAAGTAAGGTATTTAAGGACATTTTGGTAAAATGCCTTAATTAATGAATAAAGACAAAATAACATGAAATAAGCTATCATCTTCTTCATTTTTTTTCTCCATGGCCGAATGTAGCAAGGGAACACCATGGCTAGGGTTTTTTCATCTTCCAAGCTTCATAGTAAGCCCGTTCTAGTCCCGTTTTTCATGTTATTTACATTTTTGGAAACCTGGTAACTCGATTAAGCTAATTCTACCATTAATTCGAGCTAGGATTTATATTTGGAAAATTACCCATAGGTGAAAAGTGTGTATTTTGATGTTTTTTTGACAAAATATGAAGCTTAGAATTATGTTAAACGACTTTTGTTAAGCGACTTTCAATAAAAACGAGTGAAACGGCATAATCGGTAAAAATTATTATTGTTTATAAGTGCATGTTAGAGCAAGAATTTGATGTCGCTATAGAAGGGAAAAATGTTCAGCATGTTATAAAACATAAGAATAAGGGATGAAGTTTAATTTTCGAGCCTAGGGGAAAAATCATAATTATGCAAAAGTTTAGTGGCAAAATTGTAATTTTGTCAAAGTTTGAGTTAGGGATTGTTTTGAGTAGTACATTAATTAAATAAGTGAAATGTGATGTTTTAGACCTCGAAAAATGAGATTTGGACCTAGAACCGGAGGAAAATCAAAAATCGGGAAAGTTGGTAAAATGGTCGTTTCGGTATTCGAGGTAAGTTGGTGTGTTAATAATAATGCAATAATGTCGTAATGTATGTTTGAAACCTAAATTGTGGTATTAAATTGATTTTGCTGAATTGATATAAGGGACCTTCACCATGTGTACAAGAAAGCCGAATTATGTGTAGGTGGAGCTATGTGCTGAGACCACCGAGTATCGGGCATTTTCCAAAGGGATTCAACGAGATAACTTACTAATGGTGATTGGTACGATCATGTTATGAATAAGTGCAAGAGTGAATGTTGCCAATCGAGAAATGTGGCAAATGTATGTGTGAGCAAGTGTTTGAGTGAACAATGGTGCATGTGACCATGTGTGTATGTGCATAATGTGTTTGATATATGATACGTGATTGAAATTGTGGTAAGGCTGATATGGTGTAAGCGCCACTATGAGTACTCGTAAATATTAGTGATGATTATTCATTTGTATGGCTAGTATTGAGCATGCTTGGTGATATGTGTGCATATATGGTAGTAATATAAAGAAAATATGGGAGAGTAAAATTTTCAGTAAAATAGATTGAAACAGCAGCAGTTACGTGATTTTGAAAAATCATCATAAATAGTAGAAATTGAATTATATGCTGAATGAGAAATGAAATTAAATCTTATTTAGTCTATTTTAACATAAAATAAATGGTGTGAACAAATAAATTTTCTATTATGAGATATTTAAATTTTGGTGAGACACGGTCAGAATGGTTTTGGAAATCCCCTATTCCAAATTTGGAAAATCACTAAAAATTGTATAAAAATGGTTATGGTGTGTAATTTATATTCTAAAAATCCTTGGTGAGTCTACTTTCGAGAGAGACAAACAGGAAGGTTATCCAAACTCTGTATAATGAGGAATTTTAATTTTAGTGAAGAGGTGTTAGAGATATCAAATAGCGAAACAGTGGAATCTTTAATGAATAAATTGTATGGATTGGCTAAACAAAAAATTCTGAAATTTTTATGGTAAGAAGATATATGAGTCTAGTTTCGAGGAAAATTTGCAGAACATAATTTGGAGTTCCGTAGCTCCAGATATAAATAATTTAATTGACTATGACTTGAGGAAACAACTTAACTGGAATTTGAATAAATTGAAAGAATATGAAAATAGTATGTTATCGTATTGCTTATTTTTTTTACATGTGAACTTACTAAGCTTTATAAGCTTACCCCCTTTTCCATTCCCATGTTTTAGAGTCCTATTAAACAAGCTCGGGCTGGAGGTCGTCGGGGATCGTTTCACACTATCAAGCTATCTATCAGTATCTTTATTTATAAATGATTTAAATTATGGCATGTATAGGGGCTTGACTAAGTCATTTTGTACATGTGTTAATTAATTTGACCAAATGTATTACTTCATAACGGTAATAAAGATTATTCTGTATTTGGCCACGAGTTGTGGCTCATATTAGTCATGAAGCTATAATGCTTGTGTATGCATGTGTTTGTTAAAGTTTAAGTTATAAGTGAAATTTTGTGGCTCGGGATTTGGTAGAATGTATTGTTAAGTCCAGTAATGCCTCGTACCCGGTTCCGGCGTAGGATACGGGTAAGGGGTGTTACAATAACAATTTTAGGTTAATTCCCACCTAAATGACTTCCTATGGTCGCCAAGCCTAGGGTTTAAGTTCTTCCTCTCCCAAATAGCTAATCTGCTAAAAACCCTTACCTAGAAATTAATTAATCAATCCTCCACTCACTAATCCCTAAAAGCGGATTAATTCCTCGTGGAATCTATAAACATCATAAACTCGATAATGAAGATATGCATACAAAGTAAATCAAGAATAAAGTGTAGAGAATCATGTTTGTTTTTGATAAATGAAGTGGATAAAATCCACTAGCATTTGATTGCATTTACAAATCACATTCTCCAAAGAACACAAAATAGAAAAAAACTAAAAATAAACCTAATGCCTAAAAGAAAGGAAAACTGAAACTAAAATTACAAAAAAAAAAAAACCCTAGAATCTAAAAAATTATCCTTAAACTAGTGCTAGATGAACCAATTTATAGAATTAAGGTAGTCGTTGTCCACAACCCTAACTTAGCTAACGTTCTCTGTTTCATTTCCATTGTGCTGACCAAAACGCCCCTGACTCATAATTAATCCCATACAGGACCAGTGTCACGACGCTCTAGTGTCTGTGTCGCGACATCAAAGGCAGTATGCTCAGGTTCAGAGGTGGTTTTAGGGGTGTGTCATGACATCCTATGGTTATGTCATGACACCAAAGGCAGACTTGGAATTTTTGTAATCTACTCCCTATGCTGCAACATCAAACTCCTAGTGTTGCAAGGCAGCAACCAACTTTGAGTTCCTATGCCTTTAAATGGTCTCCTGCGAACTTATTAAGCATGTTAGCTTGCCTTTACGTGTCATTCGGCCCCTAAGGTCAATAAAAGACTCAAAATACACTTTTTATTGAATTTAAAACTAAACTAAGAAAACATAACTAAAGCATACTAAAATTGCTCGTATTCAACCTCCTTAAGTATGAAAACTAGTTTAATCTTCTACATTGAATTACCCTTCTTATGTTTATTTTGATGTATGCTTGGTTGGTATGTTTAGTTGTTGGTTGTATAGAGATGAGTATGAGTAGCTAAATTTATGGTGGTTGGTTGATGGAAATGTTGCTTAGTTAGTTTTTGGGTACATAGACTAAATTGTAAAAACTAGACTAAATTGAATGAACTTCAAAATTTAGGATTGATACCCCTAAGGGAACACATAGATAGGTGAGACCGAAAGGAGAGAAACGGGACTAAATCGTCTAATTTGGTAATATGGTGACTGATAGGTAAAATTGAGCCCATTAGAAGTTTAAGCCTTTTAGATCCATAATCCAAGGTCTAACCAGCAACATGGGAGTCAACCGACCACTTGTTTATCTTGAATTGTTAATTGTGTAATTTCACTTGTTTTACAATTTGGTCCTTATTAGTCTTAATTAGTTATTTAGTGAAATTAATCTTTTTTAATGAATTGTCGCAACATGGTACTTAGTGAGTAGTTAGCTGGACTTCCTATTTGCGTTATTGATGTTTAGAAATCACCTAGTCTCGAAACTCTCTTGGGTTCGATCCTTGTTATACTTGAAATGTTCCATTGTACACTTATAAATATTTCAATTGATCTGTCACACTTGCAGATAATGTTATATTATTGATTGTTTAGTGTTAATTCTTATCTCTGGTGCACCTACGCTGGAAGCCAATCGATGTACTGCCAGTTCAGTCAGTCACATCTATGTCTTTATCCTCTAGGAGTCATCCGCTTTGATGCCCAAGACAAAGCATCTCCCCAATTGGACTTGATAAATGACATATTATTCTTTGAATTGGTTTGCTCATTTTTGATTAGAGTAATGACATGTTTAGGTTCGTCTACTAATAAAAGTTGTATTTTCATATTATGATCCAACCACGTAGTACTGCATAATTGTAACGCCCTCAACCTAAATCGATTCACCAGATCCAAATCTCAAGTGTTACCACTCTATTAAAGGTTTACACTTATCTAGAACATACAAATTTCAATAAGAACATCTTGTTTAGTAACTGTAACACCCCTAACACGTCTCTGTCATCGGAATAGGGTCACAGGATATTGCGACGATTAACATATCCAATAATATTTAAACTTAATTCAAAAATCAATTTAAATATCATAAATAAATGTCCAATCAATAATCGTAGCTTTCATAGAAAAAAAACCCTAAAATTGAGCCTATGAGGCCTTAGAAATAGTTTGGAAACAAACATTGATAAATTTCAAACAAAACAGAAAAATGTGGAAAAAACTAAAAACAAGGGTCACACGGCCGTGTGACAAAGGCCAGCCTGTGTGGCTACTCCACACGCCTGTGTGCTTAGACCATGTAACTGACTGTGACTGTGTGAAAAATCTCACACATAAAATTAATAAGACAAGACCATGTGAGGTGGCCATGTTCGGCACACGGCTGTGTGGCAGCCCGTGTCCCAGGCCATGTGCACCTAAAATGAGCCCTAATGCAAACCAGTTCAACATCCATTTCTTGGACACCAAACCAAACATTTCCCAATCACTTTCACATGGTTTAACCATATTTAAACATACCTAAAACATGCCAAAATCATTCATCTTGTCTGCCTAACCAATATGCCATCACTTGGCACCACAATTCAAAGATTGAAACATAATCCATTTGGGTGCAACTACTTAGCATTTCATACTTCTTCAACTATCAAAGATACCTCATTTATTGTAACCAAAATCATCAACCAAGATTTACCACTTTACCTCAGTATCTGTATCAACTCAACCATTCAAAATGCATTTAAAACCAAAAACATACCACTGCCATCACCCACTATAATCAACCAAAATACTAATGGAGATTTACATCAACATACACATCTCATACTTCAAATAACACAAAACATATCCATAATGCTTTTAACACATATAAACCACATCCTAATTAAAAGCTTCTTATAACTGAACCAAAATAAACAATTAATTACCAAATAAATTGTCAGATAGTTTGATCTCCAAAAGCAATCCAATCGACATCTCGTATCCGACGATCTATAAGAAAGAAAAACCAAAATGAGGTAAGCTTCGTTAAAGTTTAGTAAGTTCGTAATATACTTAGACTTTAAATTACCAAAAAGGATTTAATAAAACAATTTACAAGATAATTCAACATCCTGATCGTGAGTTCATTAATACATATATAATACATATAACTTTATCATATCAGCAAACATATACCTAAAAACACATTTAATACATAACCCAACCATCACATTTTCATTTAACGTTTAACATCTTTACTTCAAACCCAACCATCACATTTTCATTTAACATTTAACATCTTTACTTCAAGTATATATTTCAAATGTCCTTTTTTCACATATCTATATTCCTATAAATATTTTGTATAAACACTTTATATATTCATTTCATATATCTATTTTCATAAAAACATTTCGTATAAGCATTTCATATTACCATTTAACATATAATCATTCATTAAATCTTGTACTTACATTTCTTCCCTTTACAACACAAACTCACAAGGTTAGTAGGGATCACAAAGAAACATATAATTCCAACAAATAATGGAACATGTAATAATAACACAACAAGTATATATTACATCCATCATATGTTCAATAACATAACTTCCCATTTCAAGTATTTATATCAACATCTTCCTATTCCAATGTGTTGACCATATAACATTTCATATATATATATATATTCGTTTAAGCCTTTATCGCCTATTGAACCAAATGAAATAACATCGAATACTCGGACAAGCTGTGACTGTAACATGTAACTGCATATGTTCACACGAGCTGTGGGTCGAGATGTTAGGCTACATGATGCTACTCATATGAGCTGTGGAGAATCCGCAATAAATATAGAACCTCATCACCCGAAACTGTAAATAACCCCCTGATGACATGTCATTTGTTTCCTAAGTATTCTCAAGGTTCCGACGACACACATTTCATATCAAAATCCTTTAACTTTGCTTCCGTTATACCATTTCAAGCTCACATCCATGTATTTCACATTTTCCAAACATAGTACTCAACTTAAATATCATCACATACCAATCTCAAACAGTTAAACTCAATTACAACATAAATTGATATGTATTAAATCACAAAACCAAAAAAAAAAAAAATTAATTTAATCAATTTACGAACTTAACTAATCAAAAACAGTTACAAACGTAACACTGACAATTTCTCCTCTAACTTTCCTTTCCCACAATTAAAGTTAAGTTTACTTGTTTATTGATCTAAATATAATAATTTTATTCAATTAACAAATTAAAATATTATAAAATATTGAAATTTATATATTTGACCCTTAATCGTCATTTTACACTTTTACCCTTCACTTTTACTTTTTATTCAATTTAGTCCCTAAACTCGAAACTTTCAAATTTAACACAATTAAACTTAAAATCAACTCGTCAAATCTCATATAGTCACTGTACATCTCATATATTTTATAATTTTACAATAATTTCATCAAATTTTACTATTTAACAATTTAGTCCTTAAACTTAAAACTAATCAAAATTACTTTACAGAATAGTCCTATTTAACTACCAAGCTTAATAATTTGTCTTAAAACTTCAAAAATATCACAAATTCATCAATGGCATAAATCAAAACATTTAAAAATTTTACGAATTAGTCCTTGTGTTAGCTAGCTTAAAGCTACAACGATCTCAAAAACATAAAAATTATTAAAAACAGGCTAGGAAAACATACCATGCGAGAGCATTCAACATTGATCGAAGCTTTAGTTCATCTAGCTTTGGAGTTTCAGTTTCTAAGGAAAAAGATGAAGATAACGACTTTAAGTTATTTCTTTAATTTAATTATTTTTTAACATTTTAATATAATTAAAATTTCATAAATCACTACATTCAAACTATCCACTATGCTATATAAGGTCTATTTACCTTTTAAAGCCCTCAAATTATGGTTTCATAATCAATTTGCACTTTTAAACTCATAGCGGTTGACTTTGTCATTTTTACGATTTAGTCCTTTTTCTTTAATTAACTATCAATTCATCAAAATTTCTAGATCAAATTTCAGTACATGTAATAGCCTGATTTCAATGAAATCGGAACAGTGATTTTGGGACCACAAATTCAAAGTCAAAAAAATTATTTTTTATTATTTTATTACCTACAACATGATAGTAGTATCGTATAAAAATTTCGTTTTACCGTTTATATGCTAAATTTGATAAAAAGGATTAAATCAGATCAAGTATAAAAGTTGAGTTCTAGTAGCTAAAAGTATTAAATAGCTATAGAACCTTAAAGTATGAGTCCTTATATGGCAATTAGACCATTAATATTGATAGTGGATGTACATGGCTTGACATTTGTGTAATTTTTAAAGTTTTTAAAGGTTAATTAAGTAATTAAGTAATTAATGATAAAAACAAATGAAATAAAACAAACTATCATCTTTCATTATCATCATCAACCGAATTTAGAAGAAAATAAGAAGCCATTGGAGACCTAGGTTCAGCCAACCTTAATTTGCCAATAGGTAAGTGATTTTTGTCCCGTTTTTAATGATTTCTATGTTTTAAAGCTAGCCTGGGGACTAATTTGTGAAACTGTTAAACTATTAAGGTTTTGCCATTATTGAATATACATGAGTTTTAATGTTTGATAATAGAAAATGGATGGTTTTTGTTAGATAAACAATTTTTATAAAGTGATTTTTTATGAAATTATCAACTAGGGATTTAATTGAAAAATAGAAAATTATACACGGTGAATTTGTGAAATAAATGAAATATAGGGCTTGTTAGGGACCTAATTGATATTTTGGCCATATTGGGCTATGGTGGAATTTCATGAATTTCCATTTTTATGAGCTAGGGACTAAATTGCAAAGAATTAAAAGTATAAGGGTAAAATGGTAATTTTTCCAAAATATGATTTTGGGTTAAATTGAATGAAAAATATATTGAATTGAGTTAAATTTATCTGTACAGATGAAGATAGACCTCATGCGGCTTTAAATCTGGCAAAGAGAAAGTCTAGGATCAATCGCCTCCGTATCTACGTAAACTTGTCGAGGTAAGTTCATGTGATTAAGTTGTGATTATATTTTTATTTTGAAATATGCATGAATTTTAAATTTTCTATATGTATACATAGTTGCATATTCAACGACGTACGATAATTACCGAGTCCAATTTGAACCTTAGGAATTCGTAGGATACAAATGACATGTCATTAGGGTTTACATGATTTGGGTATTGGTCCTGAACGTCCTACCGATGGCTGAGGTCCTACATGTGTTGCAAATAATCCACAGCTCGTGTGAGCAACATCGTGTTGCTACGTTCCGACCCATAGCTCGTGTGAGCGTACTGATTTATAGCTCGTGAGAGCATACCGATCTACAACTCGAGTGAGCATACAGATTCACAGCTCGTATGAGCATATATGTACAGGATTTGACGGATTACAGTTATATGAGTTAGCACTGTAACAACCCATTTTTGGTGAGATCTAAACAGTGGTTTCGTGACCACAAATCTAAGCCCAAAAATAAAATTTTATTTTATTTTATTTTATGGATGGTATTATGATAGGAAGGTCATGTGAAAATTTGGAAACGAAAATTTTATCGATTGTGTGGTTAATTAGATAAAGGACTAAATTGCATAAAATGCGAAAGTTGAATTCTAGTAGCTATAAGGATTAAATAGATATGGAATTTAAAACTAGAGGTCCTTATATAGTAATTAGACTATTAAGAAAAGTACGTCGATTTTTCTTGGTGACTCATCCATGGAAAAATTAGAAATGACTAGGGACTAAATTGGAAATCAACAAAATTAAAAGATGATAGAAAATAAAAAGAAAATACCATCTTTTCTATTCATCTTCTTCTCCAATTCTTTTATGAAAATCCTAAGAGAGAGGAATATAACTTTTCAAGATTAGAAAGGTATGAAATCAAGTCCCGTTTTTAATTATTTCTATATTTTTAGAATCGGGATAGCCTAATCTTTCTATTTATGGGATTTAATTGAAAAGATAACAAAGTTTAGAAACTTTTCCATGGATGTAAATACTGGAAATTTGAAATTTATGGTAGAAAATAAAAGATAGTTGATAGATAAACAACTTTTACAAAGCAATTTTTCATGGAAACTTGATTTAGGGACTAAAATGAAAAAGTGGTAAAACCCATGGAAAATTCTAAAATTTGTGAAATGTGTGTGCTATAGAAATTGTTATTAAATCTTGGTTAGGCTTGGAAAGAGGACTAGATTACATGAATTTCATTTTCTGAGCCTAGGGACGAAATTGAAATTTTTGAAAAGAGTAGGGGCAAAATAGTAATTTTGCCTAGGATGTAATAGAATGCAAATGTATGTAAAATGTGATGACTTAATAATTAAATTTGCATATATAGACCCGGAAAGACCAACTACGGAATTAGATCTAGGGAAACAAAAAGTTTCGGATTAGTTGGAATTCAAACCCGAACAATTGTCAAGGTAAGTTCGTGTAACTTAAACATGTATGTTAAATGCTTTAATTGAATTGTATGATTATGTTGATACGTATGAGATGATATACATAATGAAATAATCATAAGTTGTGAAATGTGGACAAATTGTCATGTTCTGGTTGAACGTTGAGATTCGACGGAGCAAGGTAATATTCTCGGACGAGAATAAAATTACACATGTTGTATAAAGGATTTAGCCCGGACGGGTAATCCTAATGTAAGCCCTCTTGAGCATATACTATAGATTGGATTTGGCTCGGACGGGTAATCCAAATTAAGCTTTCTAGAGCATATGCTACGGATGGGATTTAACCTAGACTGGTAATCTTGTTGCAAATATGTGGCTCAAGAGTGTGCCTTTATTTATGTACCCTAATGGGTTCTTTTGTAAGTAATAATACTACTCGAACATCCATCCAAATCTCATTAGTTCAACGGAAAAGACTCTGGAAATATGGAAAGGTAGAATTAATGGAAATTTGTATGTAATGAGCTCATATATGTCTACTTGATATTCTTATGAGATTATGTGACTAACTTGTTTGAATAAGTGATTGTGTGTTTAGGTAACTTACCCAAAATTGATGGATTTGTGTTTTATGTATGCTTGTATTAATAAATATAACCGGTAAGTTTATTTCCTATTTTACGAACTTACTAAGCATGAAAATGCTTACCCCGTTTAATTTTTCCTTGTTTTATAGTGCTCGTAAGCTCGCGAAGGTTGGAGGATCAGTCGGAGCATAATCACACTATCCACTATCTCATTTTTGGTATACTTAGAAATCTCATTTTGGTATAATGGAATGCATAGGCTTAATTAGTCAAATGATGACTTGTAAGTGATGTTTTGTAATCTAGCCATTGGAATGGCTTGTAAGGATTTATTTGGTATGTCTAAAAGTTATTCTATGTTCAATGCTTATGTGTTAAGTGTGGATGAATGGAGTATGTTTATCTTCTATATGCATTAAAAGTATGCTTATGGACATGAATTGCATGTGATATTATGCCATGATAGATGTTAATTTAGGCTTGATTTTAATGCTTGATTTGGCTGGTATATTCATGCAAGTATTGGTTTAGATTGTTGGCAAAATTGGGTGAGAAAATGAAGCTAAGAAATGGCTTCATTTTGTCCACATGGGTAGACACATGGGCGTGTGTCTATCACACACGGCTGAGTACATGGGCATGAAGCCAGGCTGTGTGTCCCCTGCACCTTAAATTCAAGAAAACATAATGTTCAGAATTGAGCACATGAACGTGTGTCTCAGCCATGCGGGTAACACGACCTGTAACACGGGCGTATCCTAGGGTCACACCGGCGTGTCCTTTGGACCACACGGGCGTGTGAGCCCTGCGCCTTAGAAAAATTTTGTAATTTTGTGAAAAATTTTGTAATTTTGTGAAAAATTCTTAGAGGTTTCGATTAAGTCCCGATTCGATTCTAATACTCGTTTTGGGCCTCGAGGGCCGATTTAAGGGACAATAAGAAAATTTTGGAGTATGAATAGTATGTTTAAAACAAATTGCATAAGAATGCTCGATGAACTTCGGTAATACTCTGTAACCCTATTCCAATGACGGATACGGGCTGGAGGTGCTACAAGCACACTATGTGTGAGCTATCCCGGCTATCCAATGATATTCTAATGGTTCAACAGGCTATATTCTGATACGAATTGGTAAGATTTTGATACAGACTATTATAGGGATACACATGAATTACATGGAAATGTTGTTATATGGTATATGGATAATTGAATTGGATGATACATGTATATGAAACTTAATTAATTATTGTGCTCAACCATGATTATTGGTTTATATATGTATTTACATGTCTAACATGGTTGATGTTTATGTGCTTAGGCATTTGGCCAAATTATGCTGGGATATGCTATGTTTACTTACCTATTATATGACTAAATGGTAAGTTTTATTCTATGTTATACGAACTTGCTAAGCTTAAATGCTTACTCTATGTTATTTTCCATGATTTATAGTGAATCGGAAGCTCGTTTGGGTTGCAAGCTTGTTGGAGCTATATCACACTATCCATCATCGGCTCTTTTGGTACATTTGGATGTTTAATTTTGGCTATAATGGCATGTATAGTTATTTTTGGCTAATGTTGGCCATGTGTTTGGTTGTTGGAAATGGCCATTTAGTTTGGCTTATGATTTAGCACTTTGATGATGATATGAGCTTAGTTTATGGCATGTAAATATTAGCCTTATAATGGTTGATGAATGACATAATATGGTTGAATGATGGAAGATGAAATGATAGTTGAATATGCATAATATATATGGCTTGTGACTTGTGTTGAATTAGTACTTTATTGTGAATGGTATATGTGGTTATTTGATACTAGTTACAGAATGGCATTTTGGCACCATTCGGTAAGTTTTTGGTTAGTAAATTCAATGGTATGTTTTGATGCAAATATGCCTAAAAGTTAGTTGAGTATTTTGGTCAAATAAAGTACATGGTTATACATGTTTACATGTTGTCATTTGATGTGCCTAAGGGCATATTGGTTGTATGTGATTATACCATATGTATGAAGCTAGAATATGCATGATTTTGGTGCCTTGTTATGGCTTGTATATATATGCATTTTTTGTTGTAGGTACATGCCTTGTTGGGTGAGCAAAATAGCTTGTAAAATGGCCTATTTTCTTCCACACGGGCGTGTGTCTCAACCGTGTGTGACACACGGCCAAGCGACATGGCCGTGTGTCCCCTATAGCTTTCCAAGGCTTGCAAGTCAGGCTGTTACATGGCCTAGCACACGGCCTGGCACACAAGTGTGTGAGGTTGTTTCGAATGGTACACGGCCTGGCACACGGGCGTGTGGCTTGGCCGTGTGACCTAAGTTAGTGAGTTACACAGGCACAGACATGGGCTGGGACACGGTCGTGTATCCCTACTTCGAATGCCCATACGGCCTAAAACACGGGTGTGTCTCTTGGCCATGTGACCCTTGCAGTGTTGAAAATTTTCATTGTTTTCTGAAAAATTCTTTGAGTGTCCGACTTAATTCCGACTTGTTTCTAACACGTATTTAGGGCCCCGAGGGTTCGTATAAGGGACAATATGTATGTTTTGAATTGATATTAATATGTTCTTTTTATATGTTTTAAAAATTTTGAAATTTAGGTCCGTTTGATTTGAAAACTCTGGTAATGCTCTGTAACTCTGTTCTAGCGATGAATACGGGTTAGGGGTGTTACAATACACCTATATAGTCACTCCATAAATATTTAATAAAAATATTAACGGACTTGATTTACAAAAATGAGGTCTCGATACCTCATTTTTCAAAACCGCTTGACTTAAGGTACAAACCACTTGACCTTTGATAACTATCCAATTAACAAAACTTACCAAACCAAAATTTATTAAAATAATATAATCAACTCGTAAATATTAATAGATACTTTTTATAGGCTCACTCATCAGAATTGTGGTCCTGAAACCATTGTTTTCGACACCACTAAAAAACGAGTTGTTACCCAGTCAACTTACGTTTGGGTGCATAATGTGTACTCACAACCTTTTGAACAAGGCCTTTCACTATGCTAGGATTTACAAGTATACATAACACACTTATTTACATGGCTCTATTGTTCTACCTCTAAAGATTATTATTGACTACGTTACGAGGCTTATTGGCAAATTCCACCGATTATTTATAACATTCCTATCAAACATTAATGCACCGCTTCACCCACTCTATATGCATAACAGCTCATCCCACCATTCTTTTTTGCGCAGCCCTGGTATCGTCCCTCCTTGCGTGATCCCATTTCAGGCTACCTGTGACATAAAAGCACAGAGGTAAGTTCATGAGAACTTACTGAGTAAACCCTCTTTTACTAACCATATTCAAGAATCCCATTATCAATCTGCTTTGTTTTATTCCCTCCCCTAACTCTGGTGGATATATCTCTAAGATTTCAATTATTATGCCATAGGTTTCATACCTCACTTTGTGATCGTAACTTGCTATTCATATCATCGATACCTCATTCACGTTCTTTATTAGGTCATTACATGATTCCTTATCCATTCTTATTATAGAGGCCTCACAAACGGAATGCTTTTGGTTCACCACATACTCTAGCGTACTCTAACTTCCCTGTTCTTACTTTATTACTATATGGAGTTCGTCATAATGCTTCTTACGGAACTTTTCTTTCATAGTTTTCTATACACATTATTCCTTTAAAGTTTCCCAAACCTATCGTTCTTTTAGATTACCCTATACGCCATTCCATTGGAGTTCACCATGGATTCCTTTCTTTTTATTCAGAGTTTGCCACAAAGGCATTTCCTTTAGATGATTACCGCAAGGGCTTTCTATACTCACCATTGCTTTTTTCAAAGTCCACCACAAGGGTTTTTCCTTTAAACTGCACTACAAAGGTGTTATGTTGCCACAAAGGCTTCATTCATCAGAGACCTCCATAAAGGCTTTCCTTTGAGAGATCTACCATAAAGGCATCCTTTTCATACAATATTCACCACAAAAGATTTCCTTTCAGATGTTTGCCACAATACCTAGGACACGAAACTTTGAACAAAAAAAACTTGGGAATTAAATTAGGTCATGTCGAGACACGCCGAAATTTCCAAAATTTCCTTTTTCAGACTTTCACATAATTTGTTGAAATTATGTGTAAAAATCATGTTAAGTTAGCCCTAAAGCCTTTTAGAAATCATCCCTAATAGTTGTCAATGCTCCAAAAGTTAATTTTTAGCCAACGAGCAACCCCCTCTTCATCATCTTTTGTAATTTCTTCTCTTACTATCTCTTGTCTACCCATACTTTGATGGTTCATTTCCTCTCGATCAAGTTGCAAGGACAGTCTATTGCAGCCACAACGACCGACCTATTTGTCAAGCCCAAGCAAAAGAATGAACATGGTTAGGGGTCCCAAGTTCTTTACTTTTTTATACATTAATTTTTAAACTATCAATAAGTTCAATGATAGGCATGCATAATATAGCATCGGATAGTGAGTTGGTAGGGGAGATAACCTTGCAATACTTCAAGAGAAGGAACGTGACACCTACCTTATTGAAATTCGAAGAAAAACACCTTTTTAAAAGAGGGGATTTGAATCCCCAATGACTCTTAGTAGTACAAGCCAAGAATTGATTCAATACCATAAGTGGGCTAAATCCTGTAAAATCCCAACAAACCCAGCTATTATTCCTGTTGTACAAGAAATTTATGCCTCATTAAAAGAAATGGAAGCCAAGCGACCATTGGGCGATCCATGGTCGCACGTTAATGTTAGGGGCATAAACATCTTGATATCACCCTTAAAATTTGTAGATACTATGATGTTTCATTCTACATGTATGCTTTTTTTTGTTAAAATTTAATTTAATTTAATTTTTTTCCTAAACATAGATATGGACATCATCATAGACTACTTAATTGATAGGATAGGTGAATGGACACGTCAAGTAGACACTGAGTTTCCAATACCGATTCCATATGTTAGACTATCCCCTATCTCCAAGATGTGGTTCCAATTTATTTGCACTCGTATATATCCTGAGGTCAATGTGTCTAAAATCAATACTTTGGCAGCCACTATTCTTTATGCCATCTTGCAAAATGAAAGAATTTGTATTGGAACTTGGATATATCGAAGCATGATCTGTTGTGTTCGTGAGAAGAAAATAAGGTCACTTTTCCCACATATTGTGACAGCCTTATGAAAGCAAGTGAAAGTTTCCATGTGAAGGTCAAAATTATTTCTGCAGCCATCAAAGAATCCTATACGAGAGTTCAGAGCAAGACAATTTGTAGAACTTCATAAATGAAAAAGAGACTTCGAAGCCCAACAAAGTTCAGAAGAAGGTAACATTCTTGACTCATAATGGATAATTCGATGGATGCAAGAGGTAGGGCCGATTTACGAGGATTACGCACGGAGACACGGCCTACAAATGCCATAGTTCACATCCTCCAAATACAGTTCAAGACTAGGAAATAGTAAAATTGACGAGGAGGACCCAAAAGAGAAAGAAGATCCTGAATGTAACACCTTGAATTTTTGGGCCTAGTAGAATTAGGCCTATTGGGTCTTGGGCATGGGAGTGTTTAAAATTTTTTAGAACAATAAAATGGCACTTTTGCATGAAGGATCTGTTGGGTGAGTGATTTTAGAAGGTTATGGGGCTTCTATGAAGTCTTGAGTTCAAGCCATGTCATATGGGAAATTTTTTATTTTTAGCATTCGGGGAACCATGCCTCCTGGTTGCAAGCCTTTTAAGTAATTAAGATTAAATTGTGACACAAGAAGAGCTTGTGGCTTAGTGGCAAGTGGCGTAGGGAGTGAAGCTTGTGGTCTGAGGTTCAAGTCTCCTGAGGAGCAAGGGAGGTTTTATTTTGCAGCATGGATGGCAAGAGTTGTGGTGGATTCAAACTCTTTGGAGTGGTTGTGGACTTGGTAAAAGGGGGAGAGTATCATGGGATATGGATGATGGTTGTTGGGGATTTGGAGGAGGAAAATGTGGAGAGATTTTAGGGGAGAATTAAGGGAGGGATTTATGGAGAAAAAGGTAGAGTTTTAATTGATGAGGGTTTGTGCCGAATTGGTATAGGAAGCCCAGGAAAATTTGGCTAGGAAGGTTTTTCTCATCGTTGGCTTCGGGGATTAATAAGGGGGCATTGCTGAATTTTGCTTTTCTTTTTCCAAATTCGGCTCTTTTGTTCTTTGGTGCTAGAATTATTCTTTGCGTTTTCTTCAACTGAGTCTTTTCTTTTTGACCATTAATTGTTAGCTGACTTTAGGTGTAACTTATTCTTTTATTCTCTTCTTTTATCGTCTTGTGCTCTCTTGGAGGCCAATTGTTTTTCCCTTTTCTTGGCAGAATACTCTGGCATCTTTCGAGTAGGTTGCTATTGTCGATTATTTCTTCTCTTAATTATTCTTTACCTTTGCCGAACCTTCATGCTCCCTCTCTTCCAATCGGTCATTGTCCTTGACTGAATATATCAACTCTTTCCCCCTCATTTCTATCATTTCAGTTCTCCTCTCCTTCCGTGTGTTGGGTTAGTCGAATAATTTCCTCCTAGTCATTCACTTTGTTTTCGGCTAGTAAGGGTTCTCTGATGAATCGGTAAGTGCTCTTGGTTTACTCCTGTTTCTCTCCACCGTTGTGGTGTTTTCTTCTAACATCTTCCTGTGTTGCTGATTCATGAAAAAAGGGTACAAGTGTCTCGACTCTTGCGTGTGGGTATAGGCCGATTTCTTCTATCGATCGTTCTTAGTTCTACGTAGTGTTAAGTTGTCATTCTTTCGGTTCTAGTTATTTTTCGTTCATGGTAATAGTTAAAGAGGTTAAGATACAATGTAGGTTGTACCAAGGATGGGTGATCAATCCTTAGTCAGCGATCTAAGGGCAATAGATCGCTTGGTACTCAGTCAAGGTATGGTAATGAATATCCTTTTGGGGATTAAGTGCTTTCGATCATTAATGCATGGAATACTGATTGTAATTTTTGGGTTAAGTGTAGGTTGGTGCTCTAGGGTTTCGCGAAAGCTTGCAATCAGGTGTGTAACTTTGTGCTCTGTTGATGATCGGCGTTTGATGCCACATAAGCGTGAAATCGCACTTGTGGTGATTCGAGCCTACAAATCTTAGGCGTAGGACTGTAGAGGCTGTTATGGGCCTCGATGGGCCAAAATGGGCCGTGTGGGCCCAATGGGCCTGTAGGCCCCACACAGATTAAATTTGCATATTGTGATAAATGTTAGACCGAGCCGTGTAGTCCACATTGCTAGGGTCATTTTTGGGCAATGGGTCGTGTGGGCCCACTGGGTTAGTAGGGCCCACACGGATAAAATGCATGTTTTATGGTTTTTATTGGTTTGAACTGTGTTGTTCATATAGCCGAAGCTATTTCTAGCTAATTGGGCCACACGAGCCTGTGGGCCCACTTGGGCCGAGTAATGGGCCTTAGGCCCATTTACACTGTTGTGACTGTTTAGGTTACTTAAGTCGCTCGAGGCGACGGTGGACCTTCTGTTGGGTCGCTGAGACCCCGATTTGTAAAATTATTGAAATACCCCTGGTTTGCAAAATTACCAGAATACCCCTAATTTGTGAAATTATCGAAATACCCTCGATTTGCAAATTATCAAAATACCCCTGATTTGTAAAATTACCAAAATACCCCTGATTCGCAAAATTACCGAATTACCCCCGATTCACAAAATTACCTAAATACCCTCGATTTGTGAAATTACCGAAATACCCTCGATTTGCAAAATTACCAAAATACCCTCAGTTTGTAAAATTATCGAAATACCCCTGATTTGCGAAAATACCAAAATACCCTCGATTTGCAAAATTATCGAAATACCCTTAATTTGTGAAATTACCGAAATACCCTCGATTTGTAAAATTACCAAAATACCCCCGAGTTATAAAATTACTAAAATACCCCCGATTTGTAAAATTACCGAAATACCCATGATTTGCAAAATTATCGAAATACCCCCGGTTTGGAAAATTAGTGAAATATCCCTGTAGGGTAGAATTACCGAAATACCCCTGAAGGGTACCAAAATATCCTTATAAGGTAAAATAACTCTTTTGCCCTTGTGGATAAATGATTTTTTATGCTATGTTTTGACTGACCTGAGCTATGATTTGTTTGTCTTTCTTGAGTATGCCATGTGATTTATATATATGTGCTTTGCGTACATGACATGCTGCATGGGATTGGGATTTTGTAATTGGAGGAAGTGATTGATCTGTTAGGGTCACACGGGTCGCCCGAGACGACTGTGGACCTACCGATTTGATTGTTAGGGTTGCACGGGTCACCCGAGACAACTGTGGACCCACCGATTTAATTGTTAGGGTTGCACGGGCCGTCCGAGACGACTATGGACCCACTGATTTGATTGTTAGGGTCGCACGGGTCACCCGAGATGACTGTGGACCTACCGACGGCTTTAAGCCACTTATATTCTGGCAGCTCTACTGCGATATCGGTTAGTGCCGCAACCGGTGCTAATATTGGTGTGCTGGCTGGGTGGGTCGATTTTATCCCCACATGGTGTATTGGTTGGTACGGGTGGTGTGCTGGCTGGATAGGGGTGGGGGTGCATTCGTACACTATTGCATTTCTGTCTATGAGATTTGATACTGATATGGGCTAGGCCCAAACAATTCTGTTATGGGCCGAGACCCAAACAATTTTGCAATGGGCTTATGCCCACTGAAACTGTACTGTGATTGAATAGGGCTCAGGCCCAGACTACTTCTGAATTCTATCTATCTGACTGACTGTTTTTATATTAGGGGATTACACACTGAGTTTTTGTAACACCCCTAACCCGTATCTATCGCCGAATTAGGGTCACGAGGCATTACCTAAACATATACAACCAAAATCAAGCATTCATTTCTTTACAAGTTTCCTTTATTAGCTACGTCAATACACTTATCTTGTTCAACTTTCAAATCTCAACTTTTCTTCATTCATATCAAAGAATAAAGATTTCATAAGTTAACAATAGGCATAACACAATCACTCAATGCACATACTGAACCAAATAACACATATTAGACAAGATTTTCATGCATGATATTTGAACACTTTATTTACACGCATACTTCATTTCATAACGAGTACATATATTACAACCATGCTTTATAGGACTTAGCAAAGATTACCGAATCATTGAAATGAACAAATAATCAACTTTTCCCATTTCTAAAAGCATTGGCCGAATCATGACATACCCAAATGTAACAGTATTAAACGATGTTGAATTTTCATTCATACCACTAATATCAACTAGTTCATACTAGATCATATATTAAAACAACCATGTAACATACATTTGACTTACCAATAAGTCCATTATCACACCTATCACCCAAGTTAAATTTTAATACATTTCATAAATGCAAAACACACCAAATGTACATCATCCATATATACCTAAGTATGGCACACTCTATTCGAATGTTCATATGATTTATTATCCATCAATCTTAAAGGTTAAAATACGAAGACATAACAAAACCACACTTATCAAATGTGATGAAAATTTAACGTTAATATACAAGCTAAGTATTTCATTTCATACTTTACTATCAATTTTTAATCATCAACTAAGCTTATTCATCAACCTAACCAAAACCATTTGAATCGATTTATATCCACTCCATCACAATTCATACCAACTTTCAAGACTATTTCATCGTGCATCTACTAAATACATCACTCATATATATATATAAATACCATGAAATGAATTTCCATATTAAGTTTATATCAAGGCCGAACATACATAAATACTAACAACATGATCAAACATAACCAATTCAAACCCAAGCATAGAAATATAGCCATTTTCGCATGGAATTTGTATATACATTCACAAAATAACATTTTAGTCTATTCTAGAAGAGTTAGCCTATACATGCCATAGTATTAAGTTCATTATAAAAAGGGTACCAAAATAGTTGATAGTGTGCTTGACTTCGACGAGGATCCCTGAGCTTGAACTTCGACTTTAAAGTTCTAAAAAACAAAGCAACAACAACCCTATGTAAGCTTAAGTAGCTTAGTAAGTTATAAACAATAAGATAAGGCATACAACCAAGCATTCCACAAATTTCCTTAAATCATACTCAATCAAACTATTGAATAAGTCGTATTATCGAACACATGTTATGTTAACATTCATCAATAATTTGATTATTAAATCTCAAACATACGAACCAAGTATTCATAGGCTCCATACCCATATCGAAATGTTTTACCTAATCTTTATTTCACGGAGATAATGAACTATTATTAACCTGTATTAGGTATTTCGGTCCTTGAGGAAATGAAAACGATAACTCGCACACACAGTGCAATATTCATAACGTGCCGCACAATTAGTGTCGTTACTTAAATAAATCCGCACACACAGTGCCATTCAACCGATCTCGCACACACAGTGCTCGGTGAATGAATCCGCACACACAGTGCCATTCTTCCGATCTCGCATACACAGTGCTCAGTGAATGAATCCGCACACACAGTGCTATTCTACCGATCTCGCACACACAGTGCTCGGTGAATGAATCCGCATACACAGTGCTATTCTACCGATCTCGCACACACAGTGCTCGGCAAATAAATCCGCACAGACAGTGCCCTTAGCCGATCTTTTCCTCAACCACATAAACATATATATATTCACTATCAATATTATCTATGCCCCATTAAAACATCTATTAATCGTAAATTCATGCTCCCATCTTAACCCATTATATTCGGCAACTATCAATACACATACAATTATATATATAAGATAACTCTTGTTCATTATTGATTTCCAACACATTCGGCTAACATATAATATAAAAGCCTAATCACCAATTTAAATACAACCATGATTCCTCTCTATTTATTTCCACATATACAATCACCCAATATAAATATATATATACCCATACTTTCATCCATCTCCAAATAAATTAAACTTACATATTCGTATATATATATATATATATATATCATTAGCTCACTCGGCCAACTAATTTTTAACCAACATTTTCTCTCATTCGACTTATAATTAATAATATAGATCAAAATTAAATTTCTCCAATTGCTTATAACTTACCTTGGAAGTCGATGAATTTGAGTGTCCCGGCTATTCGTTTAGTTTAGCTTTTCCTTTGAACCTTGATCTAAACAATTTCAATTGAGCCCATTTAAAACATTTCCATCCAATTTGATCCATAAACACCTACTATAGCAATTTTACAAATCTACCCCTAATTTTTATACTATCTACAATTTAGTCCCTAATGCCATATTCACGAATTGCTCAAAATTAGACCAACATTCTTTAGAGCCGAACCTTTCTAAGGTTCTTATACTTCTATACAAACTAATTTCTTAGCAAAACAATCCTTCAGCTACTCATTTTTGCGAAATTTAAACCCTCACACCCTATTTCATATAAGTTTTCATACTTTGTACATGTTGATTTCATACATATAATTTTTATTCTTCCATCAAACACAACAAATTACTCACATTCATCAAGGTCGAATCTAAAACATGCTTCATACTAAAAATTTCCACATGGGTTTGTAAATATGCAAGGTAACTAACTCAAAACTATAAGAAAATTACAAAGATCATTTCAAATTCTAACCTTAAGGAGCATGCAATGGCCGAAAGTTGAGGGTTCTGCTTTTATTTTCTTTTCTTCAATTTCGGTGAATGAAAGAAAATGAAGAAGACGATACTTCTTTCTTTTTCTTATTTCTTTATTCTACTTATATTATAATATAAATAAAATGCCACTAACTAAAACAATTTAATATATAATATATATGCTAATCATTTTACCGTCCACTAGCATGAGAATTGGTTTATTTGACATGCAAGTCCCTTCATGAAGAATCAATTCAATTAAATCATTTCACTTAATTAAGGCCACTTTTACTACCTTAACTATTTAATCCCTTCACTTAAAATAATCACCCAAACACACAAATTAGTAAATAATATTCTAACACATGCTTGATCCCATCACATAGACATCAAATCAAATAATAAATTAGAAAGAATAAAAAAAATATTTTTCTAATTCGGATTCGGGGTCCTAAAACCACTGTTCCGATTAGAGTCGTAATTGGGCTGTTACAGTTTTCGTAAACTCACCTCGTTTTTAACTGTGCAGGCAATCCCTAGCCTTAGACGGATCGAAGCTGTGAGGGACTCGGAGATGGCCACACAACTGCTTCTGTTTTTCCATTAAGTTATTCATTAGTACTTTGTTTTGGTTTGGTTTGTAATAAGGCCTCTTAAAGTTTTCAGATTTTAAATTTTAGGTTTGGTTTTATTTTAATTTATATCTGTTAGAAGTAAATCGCAGTTTTTCCAAAATGATTACTATTTTCAAAACACTACGTTACAATTACTGTTTTCGGTTATCACGTTTCCGCAACGTTTTAAAAAAACCTTCCGCAGTTGAAAGAGATTTTGAAGGAAATCAATAGCGTTTTAAAAGTGAACGGCCTTTTTCAACGAACCCCATTTTGAAAATAAATGAACGTAAGCTGAGGCTTTACACAAGTTTTAAATGCCAAGAAGTTTTTAAATATTAAGAAGGGTTTTCAACGAAAACATGGTTTACGAAAAACACTTCAATGTGACACGCCAGATTGGGGCCTAACTTCTAGGCTGGGTTTGGGGTGTTACACTAAGGAAGAAGAGGATGAGAAGTCCAAACAAGACTCCTACTGAAGTTGAACTATTTTTATATTTTAGAGATTGTAATTTTACAACTTGATTTTTATTTAATTTTTCTTTAGCTAGATCATTTTTATTGCTAATTAAAAAAAATACTTATTTCTGTGTAGGAACTCCACGCTTTGGACGACACTATATTTTGGAGCTGAGCAAGCAAGGGGGAAGTCACCTGACAAAAATATGGAGTTGTCACACCAAAACGAGTAATCTCTTTCTTTAATTATTTTTCGGACACATTACGGACAATGTGTCAAATAAAATGTGGGGGGTGACATAAAATTTTCAAATTTTTATTTAATATTTTTCAGTATTTTTAATGTTTGCTTAGTAGCTTTTTAGTTAAATTTTTTTTAATCTTCTTTGTTTGTGCTCGAGCGTGTAGAAATGCAAGTGATTGATTAGGATCATATAATAAGATTGTGTGTATAAACTGTAAATATAGTTTGATAATAATTGATTTTAGATTGTCTAATTTTAGACTAATTAGTTCAATTTATTACACTATGAAAAGGTTAAAGTACAGGCTACTTCTCATATGCATCTCAACTCTCGTATGTCACGACTTTCTTTGTGCAATTCTCAAGGTAGAGGCTTTTAACTGAAACATTCTTGATTTTAAGCTTAATCTTGAACCAAACCCATTCGCTTGATTATTATAAAAAAAAAATTCTAGTCTTGCCACTGCAATGTCCCTTTGCAAGTCTTTAAAAAAAGAAATTTTGAGGTAAAATGACAATTTTGTTTTCTTTTTAGTCTATTTACTAATTGCTCAATTAGTTATTTTTTCTAAATTTTTCACCATTTAAGTTTTTGTGACTTTCATGTTAAGGGAGTTCCTTCATAGGGATTGAATTGCCAGCAGTAAATATGATAGATGACCACGATGATGGGTATGCTCATCATCATTAGAGATAAGCAAAATTTGAATTGATTCAAAAAAATTAAAAAAAAATTAGATTTCTAGTTATCCGAATCAAATTGTTCGATTTTTCAAGTCAATTCAAATTAGTGAGTCGATTTTTTTAAATTCAAGTAGAGTTAAATTTTTGCAATTCGAATAACCGAAAAATGAATAACCAAGACTACTACTGTAACACCCCAAACCCGGCCCAAACGCTACAACCGGATCTGGTATGTCACTTAAGGGATTTTACAAAACAGGTCGCATTTTGGAAAACAATTACTGTATTTAAACCTTTATACCAAAAACTTAATAATTCATTAACATATAAAATATGAAGTTATAAATTACCTTGGTGGATTTTAAATAAAAACTGTAATTTCATACATGTCTTAACTTAGTTTAAAGCATAAAACTTAAAAGCCCAGTAGGAAATGCCCAACATAAAAACAAAACATGAAGAATAGTCTAGTGGCCCATGGCCTTATTACAATTAAATTTTAAACCCACTTAAAATAAATTTCTTAAAAATAAATAAATAACATAAAGTCTTTCGCGGAATCCTCAGTACTCTATCGCATGGCCACCTTGCTCTCCTCTCCAGCCCGGTCCGATGCACTAAGTGTCACCTGAAATTGTTAAAATAATAGGGTGAGTCGCGAGACTCAGTGTGTAACCCTCGTGCACCATCAAATTGGGCCTTAGCCCACAGATCAGAATATAAACATAATATAGAAGATAATATACACAAAACCCAACCCAATCCTAGGTTTCCATCCGCTACACACCACCCTTACCTGCCGATCACACCATTGGGGATTTCTACAATCAACCCACACCACTACACACCATCGATGACAGTCATGCTGCAGTTAGCTGCTCATCGTCAAAGTTGTGACAGAGTCACCAGGCTGAAATGGCAGAAGCCACCAGAAACAGAGTTGTGACAAAGTCACCAGGCTGAAATGGCAAAAGCCACCAGAACATATCACTTCCCCCTTTTCATCAATTACCCAACACCAAGCATACAGAGAAATCGGCATACAAAGCATATTACTGAAGAAGGACAGAAATCACTGACACGATGATTAGCCTTTACCCTCCTCGGGTTTTTAATCATAATGCCGGGATTTCGGCATTTAATAGAGTATAGCAGATTTATACATATATATTAGCACCCAATCTAATAGTGAAAAAGGTTACACACCTGATTAATGTCGATACCCTTGCCAAATTGATCTACAACTTTGCTTAAAAAGCAGGAAAATGTAAAAATAGGACCTTTCCTAAAATCGGCCAAGGGTTAATAAATACCCGAATTAACACTTTGAAACTAATAGATTCTTCTTATCTTGAAATCCCGAAAGTAACACAATTCGAGTGTTACCGACTATTACTTAGAGATCTATGTGATTGGCCCCACTTCAGATCCCGGAATGCCGAAAATAAGAGAAAACAATAGATTAGTTACTAGATAGCCATTCGACTAGGGACTTTGAAAAGCCAGAAAAGATTTGGATTTCAAAAATCGATACTTACCTAAAATTCCCTTCAAATTTCGGCACAAGCAGGCTCCATTAAAGAAGATTCGGCAACTTCAGGAGGTGAGATCTAAGGATTTCAGCTTTTAGAAGATTTAAGAATTGAAGAGATGGCTAACAGAGATTCGGCCAATGAATATTAAGGAGGAGGTTAGAATAATAGAGATGTAGTTTCGGCTTTTAGAGATTAAAAGAAGAATATCAATAGAGGTTAGAAGATTCGGCTAACCAAGAAATTTCAGAGAGGAAGAAAAGGTGAAGAAGATGATGGTTTTCGGCTTTTTAGAGGAAGAAGATGAGAAAAGAAAAAATAAAAGAGAGCTTCAAAATTTCGACACCCTCTCTATATATAGAAAACCAATTCCTCCCCTTAGCAGAGATTGATTTTCGGCCAACACTGCCACACATGATAGCTCCTATCCCTTTTCTCTTATCTTAATCTGTTATCTCCTCAAAAATAGCCTTTATCTGCTTATTATCCACACATAAAATAAATATTAAAAATCCCTAAAAAGTAGCCTTGTGCCGTCCCCCTTATTGCTACATTTAAGTGCCGAAATTTAGCCTTAAAACTTGGGCTTCAAGCTGCCAGGATTTGGCCCTTCCTCATGCACAAGTGACGCCAACACCTCTTTCTCCTAATGGTACCATTTCCTTTGGGCCACAAGCCCAATATGCCCATTAGACTACTAAAACGTCAATTTAAACCCCTAGAGTGTCTGAACAAAATATTTAAAACAAGGCCTCAGCCCAATTTGAGCCCCATTTGTACCTTAAATTCTCAAATTAAAGTTTTAAGCATTCAAACACATAAAATGCACAGACCCAATTATTCATGATGTTACAGTTCTACCCCTCTTAAAATAAATTTCGACCTCGAAATTTACCTGATCAAAAGAGGTGGGGATACTGCCATCTGGCTCCCACGTCGCCTCTTCTGCGCCGTGATTTCGCCACAAAACTTTGACCAAAGGGACGGACTTCCTTCTCAACACTTTTACGTCTCGATCCAAGATTTGCACTGGTTCCTCCTCAAAAGATAAATCTGGCCTTACTTCAATCTCTTCCACCGGCACCACATGCGATAGATCAAAACGATAATGTCTTAGCATCGAGACATAGAACACGTCATGTATCTGCTCCAACTCTGAAGGCAACTCCAAACGATAAGCCACTGGCCCACGCATTCTAGCACCCGATAAGGCCCAATAAACCGAGGACTTAGCTTACCCTTCCGTCCAAACCTCATTACCTTCTTCCATGGAGAAACCTTCAAAAAGACTTGGTCTCCAACTGCAAAATTCCATCTCCTTCCGCTTTAAATCCGCATAAGATTTTTGCCGATCGGACGCCTCCTTCAACCGAGCCCGTATTAACTTAACTTTCTCCTCCGTTTCTGAAACTAGTTCTGAACCCAACACCTGACGTTCACCCAAATCCGTCCAACAAGTTGGAGTACGACATTTCCTTCCATATAACGCTTCGTATGGCGCCATCTGAATACTAGCTTGATAGCTGTTATTGTACGTGAATTCTGCCAGGGGCAAATATTCCTCCGAACTACCCCTAAAATCGATGATGCAACCCCTTAACATATCCTCCAAGATCTGAATTACCCTTTCAGAATGACCATCAGTCTGTGGCTGAAAAGCGGTACTAAATTCTAACTTTGTTCCCATCGCTTGATGAAGAGCCTTTCAAAATCGTGACGTGAACCTAGGGTCCCTATCCGATATGATCGACATCGGTACACCATGTAGTCTTACAACCTCAGCCACGTACAACTTAGCCAACCTTTGCAAAGTATAGTCCACCCGAACTGGCATGAAGTGAGCAGACTTCATCAACTGATCCACGATTACCCAAATCGAATCCTTCTTAGTGGGCGTAAGAGGTAACCCACTAACAAAATTTATCGTGATTCTTTCCCATAAGATTTTTGCCGATCGGACGCCTCCTTCAACCGAGCTCGTATTAACTTAACTTTCTCCTCCATTTCCGAAACTAGTCCTGGACCCAACACCTGACGTTCACCCAACTCCGTCCAACAAGTTGGAGTATGACATTTCCTTCCATATAACGCTTCGTTTGGCGCCATCTGAATACTAGCTTGATAGCTGTTATTGTACGCGAATTCTGCCAGGGGCAAATATTCCTCCGAACTACCCCTAAAATCGATGATGCAACCCTTTAACATATCCTCCAAGATCTGAATTACCCTCTCAGAATGACCATCAGTCTGTGGCTGAAAAGCGGTACTAAATTCTAACCTTGTTCCCATCGCTTGATGAAGAGCCTTCCAAAATCGTGACGTGAACCTAGGGTCCCTATCCGATATGACCGACATCGGTACACCATGTAGTCTTACAACCTCAGCTACGTACAACTTAGCCAACCTTTGCAGAGTATAGTCCACCCGAACTGGTATGAAGTGAGCAGACTTCGTCAACCGATCCACGATTACCCAAATCAAATCCTTCTTAGTGGGCGTAAGAGATAACCCACTAACAAAATCCATCGTGATTCTTTCCCATTTCCAATGGGGAATCTTCACCGGCTGCAACAATCCTGAAGGCACTTGATGTTCAGCTTTCACCTGCTGGCACGTCAAACACTTCTCCACATATTCCATAACTTCTCGCTTCAAACCTGGCCATCAGAATTGCTCTCGCAAATCCTGATACATCTTAACTCCTCCAGGATGTATAGCATAAGGGCTACTATGTGATTCCTGAAGAATCATCTGCCTTAACTCCACATCTTTTGGCATACAAATCTTCCCACGGAAACACAAAACTCCATCACCATTCCAACTATAGTCGTCTCCTTCACCATTCTGCTCTTGTCGGATTCGAGTACTCAAAGCATCATCCAAAAGTTGCTTCTCCTTGATCTGTCTTGTCCACATAGGTCTTACTTGAAGTTCGGCTACCAAACTGCCATATTTATACAGGCTAAAATGAGCGAACATCGCCCTCAAATCCGCTATCGCCTTCCTACTCAATGCATCTGCCACCACGTTAGCCTTACCCGGATGGGATTCGATTGAACAGTCATAGTCCTTCAAGAGTTCAATCCACCTACGTTGCCTCAGATTCAACTCCTTCTGGGTAAGGATATACTTCAGACTCCTATGGTCCGTGTAAATAACCGACTTTTCCCCATACAGGTAATGCCTCCAAATCTTCAGAGCAAATACTACCGCAGCCAATTCTAAATCGTGCGTAGGGTAGTTCAATTCATGCGGTCGCAACTGTCGAGACGCATATGCAACAACTTTTCCATCTTGCATTAACACACACCCTAAACCTGTGTGTGACGCATCACAGTAGACAGTAAATTCTTTTCCCGCCTCTGGCTGAATTAACACTGGCGCTTCCGTCAAGATTCTCTTCAGCTTCTTAAAGCTCTACTGCTGTTTGCCAGTCCATACAAACAATACTCCCTTCCTTAACAACTTAGTTAAAGGTGCCGCTATTGAAGAGAACCCCTCGACAAATCTCTTGTAATACCCTGCCAATCCCAAGAAACTTCAGATTTTCGCCACAGACATCAGCGGCTTCCAATCTAATACAACTTCTATCTTCCGAGGGTCTACCCTAATTCCCTCTGCGGAAAGTACATGCCCTAAGAAAGTCACTTCCTTCAGCCAGAACTCACACTTACTGAACTTTGCGTACAGCTGCTTCTCCCTCAAAATTTGCAACACCACACGAAGATGTGCATCATGCTCCTCCTCGGACTTGGAGTAAACCAAGATATCATCGATAAACACTACCACGAATCGATCAAGGTATGGTTGAAACACCCGATTCATCATATCCATAAATGCTACTGGCGCGTTCGTCAAACCGAATGGTATTACAAAGAACTCATAATGACCATAGCGTGTTCGAAACATCATCTTATGAATGTCTCCTTCCTTCACCTTTAACTGATGATAACCCGACCTTAGATCAATCTTTGAAAAGACCGAAGCTCCTTTGAGTTGATCGAATAGATCGTAGATTCTCGGCAGCGGGTACTTGTTCTTAATCGTCAACTTATTCAGTTGACGATAGTCCACGCATATACGCATGGATCCGTCCTTCTTTTTCACGAATAGGATCGGTGCTCCCCATGGAGACATACTCGGTCGAATAAATCCTCGATCTAAAAGCTCCTGGATCTGAGCTTTGAGTTCCACAAACTCCTTCGGTGCCATTCGATAAGGGGCAATGGATACCGGAGCTGTACCCGGAAGTAGTTCTATTCCAAACTCCACTTCGCGATCCGGGGGTAATCCTGGCAACTCCTCCGGAAAGACATCCGCAAAATCCTTGGCTGTTCGAACCTCATCGATAGTCACCTCCTTAACATCCAAAGCACTAATACAAGCTAGAAATGCGTTGCATCCTTTCTGAATCATCTTACCAGCCTTCAATGCCGATACTACGTTGGACAAATAGTTCCTTCTTTTCCCTAATACAACCACCTCCCCGCCTTCCGGGGTACTCAACACCACACGCTTGGTCTCACAATCTAACTTAGCACAATGCTTAGTCAACCAATCCATTCCTAGGATAAGATCAAACTCTCCAAATGGCAATTCCATTAAGTCTGCCGGAAACACTACCCCTTGAGTCTCTAACGGTACATCCTTAAATAGCTTGTCCACTACCCTAGATTGTCCTAGGGGACTAACCACGGTCATCTTCCTAGTAGTTGTTTTAGATTCTATACTTAGGGTCTCAGATACCGAACATGCAACATAGGAGTGGGTTGACCCAATATCAATCAAGGCAAGAAAAGGGTTATCAGCAATAAGAAACGTACCGGTTATGACATCCAACGCGTCACCATCCTCCTATCGACGAACTGCATAAACTAGACCCGGCTGCCTCGCATGTACATTACCTGCACCTCTACCAGGTGCTCCACGACCATGACCAGCCCCGTTTCCACCTCTACCTGGTCCACGACCCCTCTGTACTGGCTGGCCACCTCTCCCAGCCTGGTCAGTACCTCGCCCCATTGGCTGTACCTGATCCACTTGCGGACAGTCCTTAATCAGATGCTCCATGGATCCACACCTGAAACATCCACTCGTTCTTCTTCTACACTCCCCAGAATGTGCTTTCCCGCACCAATTACATACTTGATTCTGATTCCCCGCAGCAGGTGTCGGAGCACGAGCTGGCCTATCAGACCTAGGCCTTTTCTGCAAATTCCCAGATGCTCCTGCTGGCCTAAAATTTCTCTTATTCCTTCCTCGCTCCTTATCTCTTTCCTGTCTCTCAGTCCGTTTTACCTCCTCAGCTATCTTAACATTTTCCACCAGAACATCAAAATCTCTTTCTCTCTGCGGTGCTATCAAAACCCTTAACTCATTCCGCAATCCATCCTCGAACCGAACACAACGTTCATATTCGGTTGCTACCATTCCTCGAGCGTAGCGGCTCAAGCGCAGAAACTTCGCCTCATATTCAGCCACAGATTTACTTCCATGCACTAGATTCAGAAATGCCTTCCTCTGTGCATCCACATAGCTGGCCCCAACATACTTCTCCTGGAATGACTCCTTAAAGAAGTCCCAGTCAATCCGATCTGCGACAGTACCCTCCTTCATCGTGAGCCACCACTGATAAGCCTCGTCTCGAAGAAGAGACACTACCCCTTTCAGCTTCTCCTCAACTGTGAAATCTAAGTCATCCATCATGCGCTCAGTTGCTTCCATCCAATACTCAGCTGTGTTAGGGGCTACGCCAGAAACTCCCCTAAACACTTCTGCCCCATTGGCCCTAAGCCGCTCCGACACAGATTTTCGGGCTCCTGTGCCCATGCCTACTCCAACAACTCTTTCGAGAACCCGCAACATCGACTGAGATACTACATCATCTTCGGTCGCATGATCCCGTAACTCTCCTTCCACAGCTGGAGGATCCGGCATTTCGTTTCCTGACCCGTGGCCAGACCCTGCTGGCTCAGACAAAGCCATCCTATCCCTATTGTGTCCACGCGGCGGACGTCATCGACCCCTTGTACTCATTCTTCACTTAGCGTTTATCTGATTAAGAATTTTATGAATCATTAATTATTTCCACTGATTAACTACGAACAGTTTTATGAATAGTAATTTTAAGAGTAGTTCTTTCGAATCCACAATCCAATCTCAAGTTTACCTCCTAATTTTAGAGGCCACATACATTCAAGAATCAGCATACAGACAACATCCATGCACCTACATTCAACACATAGGGGTATTTTTGTCATTCCACTACCCAGGGGTATTTTCGTAATTTTATCCTACAGGGGTATTTTCGTAATTTTCAAAAATAGAGTTCCTTGTTGATTTCATGAAATAAGGGTATTTTGGTAATTTTGAAATCTGGGGGTATTTCGGTAATTTTGAAATCCGGGGGTATTTTGGTAATTTTTGCAATCCGAGGGTATTTCGGTAATTCTTCAATTCGGGGGTATTTTGGTAATTTTGAAATTAGGGGTACTTTGGTCATTTTGCAAATCAGGGCAATTTAGTAATTTGTACAAATCAGGGATGTTTTAGTTATTTTCACAAATCAAGGGTATTTCAAAATTTTACAAAACTAAGGGGTATCCTAGGGAATTTGATTTCAAAAGAAAATAGCAGTGTTCAGGTGTTTATGAGTTTCTTTTTTTTAAGGAAAAATTTCGTTGACTTTGTAAATCGGGATATATTTGCAAATCATGGGTATCTTAGTAATTTTTTTCTAAGTGTATTTTAGCAATTTTGTAAAAATAAGGTGGCTGGTCCCTTTCGGGTTTTAATTATAGATTTTGGTCCGTCAACAAATCGTCGTGGCTAGGGTAAACAGTCACTACGCACCAGGTAAGATTCCAGCGAAGAGGAGGTGAGTCGCTAGGACTGCTTAAATACCAAGCTCTCCCTGAATCCACTCCTAGTCGTGCGTATGCCCATTGCGACACCCTAACTCGGCTAAGATGAACAGTCACTATGCACCAGGTGGGATTCCAGCAAAGAGGAGGTGAGCCACTAGGACTGCTTAAATACCAGGCTTTTCCGGATCCAATCCTAGACATGCATATGTCTGTTGCCACACCCAAGCCTTGTGACTCATTTACGGTTTTGTTTCGTGAAATTAAGTCTTATGAGCTTTTAGAAAGTTGTTTAAGCTAGGCCTAAAGTCCATCAAGTTCTAATCTAACTAATCTACGTCCTATAAAGCCCATAAGCCCACATATACATATCACACAATGGTTCAGAGTACTTACCTGGCGGACTTGGGCCGGAGACGCAGGTGCCATGCCGAGTTAACAAACCTGTTATCGATTTAAAAACATGCATGTTTCAAAAACCCATCTTTAGAAAACGTTTTGAGCCCAAAAACCCCCAGAACCGAGTTTTGAACTGGGCTCTGATACCAATCTATAACACCCCAAACCCGGCCTAAACGCTACAATTGGATCTGGTATGTCACTTAATGAATTTTACAAAACAGGTCGCATTTTGGAAAACAATTACTATATTTAAACCTTTATACCGAAAACTTAATAATTCATTAACATATAAAATATGAAGTTATAAATTACCTTGGTGGATTTTAAATAAAAACTGTAATTTCATACATGTCTTAACTTAGTTTAAAGCATAAAACTTAAAACCCCAGTAGGAAATGCCCAACATAAAACCAAAACATGAATAATAGTCTAATGGCCCATGGCCTTATTACAATGAAATTTTAAACCCACTTAAAATAAATTTCTTAAAAATAAATAAATAACATAAAGTCTTTCGCGGAATCCTCAGTACTCTATCGCATGGCCACCTTGCTCTCCTCTCCAGCCCGGTCCGATGCACTAAGTGTCACCTGAAATTGTTAAAATAATAGGGTGAGTCGCGAGACTTAGTGTGTAACCCTCGTGCACCATCAGATTGGGCCTTAGCCCACAGATCAGAATATAAACATAATATAGAAGATAACATACATAAAACCCAACCCAATCTTAGGTTTCCATCCGCCACACACCACCCTTACCTGCCGATCACACCATTGGGGATTTCTACAATCAACCCACACCGCTACACACCATCAATGGCAGTCATGCTGCAGTTAGCTACTCATCGTCAAAGTTGTGACAGAGTCACCAGGCTGAAATGGCAGAAGCCACCAGAAATAGAGTTGTGACAAAGTCACCAGGCTGAAATGGCAAAAGCCACCAGAACAGATCACTTCCCCCTTTTCATCAATTACCCAACCCCAAGCATACAGAGAAATCGGCATACAAAGCATATTAATAAAGAAGGACAGAAATCACTGACATGATGATTAGCCTTTACCCTCCTCGGGTTTTCAATCATAATGTCGGGATTTCAGCATTTAACAGAGTATAGCAGATTTATACATATATATTAGCACCCAATCTAATAGTGAAAAAGGTTACACACCTGATTAATGTCGATACCCTTGCCAAATCGATCTACAACTTTGCTTAAAAAGCCGGAAAATGTGAAAATAGGACCTTTCCTACAACCGGCCAAGGGTTAATAAATACCCAAATTAAAACTTTGAAACTAATAGATTCTTCTTACCTTGAAATCCCGAAAGTAACACAATTCGAGTGTTACCGACTATTACTTAGAGATCTATGCGATTGACCCCACTTCAGATCCCGGAATGCCGAAAATAAGAGAAAACAATAGATTAGTTACTAGATAGCCATTCGACTAGGGACTTTGAAAAGCCGGAAAAGATTTGGATTTCAAAAATCGATACTTACCTAAAATTCCCTTCAAATTTCGACACAAGCAGGCTCCACTAAAGAAGATTCGGCAACTTCAGGAGGTGAGATCTAAGGATTTCGGCTTTTAGAAGATTTAAGAATTGAAGAGATGGCTAAGAGAGATTCGGCCAATGAATATTAAGGAGGAGGTTAGAATAATAGAGATGTAGTTTCGGCTTTTAGAGATTAAAAGAAGAATATAAATAGAGGTTAGAAGATTCGGCTAACCAAGAAATTTCAGAGAAGAAGAAAAGGTGAAGAAGATGATGGTTTTCGGCTTTTGAGAGGAAGAAGATGAGAAAAGAAAAATAAAAGAGAGCTTCAAAATTTCGGCACCCCTCTATATATAGAAAATCGATCCCTCCCCTTAGTAGAGATTGATTTTCGGCCAACACTGCCACACATGATAGCTCTTATCCCTTTTCCCTTATCTTAATCTGTTATCTCCTCAAAAATAGCCTTTATCTGCTTATTCTCCACACATAAAATAAATATTAAAAATCCCTAAAAAGTAGCCTTGTGCCGTCCCCCTTATTACTCCCTTTAAGTGCCGAAATTTATCCCTAAAACTTGGGCTTCAAGCTGCCAGAATTTGGGCCTTCCTCATGCATAAGTGACGCCAACTCCTCTTTCTCCTAATGGCACCATTTCCTTTGGGCCACAAGCCCAATATGTCCATTAGACTACTAAAACTTCAATTTAAACCCCTAGAGTGTCTGAACAAAATATTTAAAACAAGGCCCCAGCCCAATTTGAGCCCCATTTGTACCTCAAATTCTCAAATTAGAGTTTTAAGCATTCAAACACATAAAATGCACAGACCCAATTATTCAGGATGTTACAACTACGTTTTGGATTTAGGGTTAATTTCAATTTTAAAACCCTAACCATTCTTGAAAGTTGAATTGAAACTCCAAATTTGGAAATTGGAACCCTAAATTTCTTTTCTACCTAATTTGATCTCAAATAAATCCAAAGTCTCACAGTCTAGTCCAATAAAAAAACCAAAATTCTTCTTCGTCTTTGTAACACCCCAAACCCGGACAAGACACCACGTCCGAATCTGGTATGCTACGGGGAAATCGTTTTTGAAAAGTTAGATTTTCCGTTTAAAAGCTGAGTGAAAACACAGTGTATTTGAAACAAATTTGAGTAGACTTGTTTGAAAAACGGTTGATGTATTTGAAACCCGGAGATTTTGAAAACTTAGCCAGAATGTGTAGTTAAAACGAGTTTATACCATTTAAAACCTCATTAGTTTCTTAGTGATACATAAAACACTTTTAAACTTAGAAGAACTACAAGTTTGAATTGGAAACCAGTTGTATTTGTTTATCAAAAAGACTTAGTGTGATACCCGATGGTATAGTTTAAAAACCCAGTGCGTTATAGTTTTGAAATCATTATCTTTCCAAGTTTTAGTAAAATTTATTCCAAGTTACTTTGTTAAGGCATGTCAAAAATCAACTTAAAGCGTAAACAACATAAAACATAACTTTAAAGGCCTTTTACAAATCCAAATAAAACCCAATTAGAAGTAACTAAACTAAAGTACCCAAATAGTAGAGTCTGAGTAAAACTTTATTAAGCATGGCAGGTGCACCCCGAGTCCATCCCGGCTCCATGTCCGCGTCTACGAGTCACCTGAAATGTCAAAGGAGAGGGTGAGTCGAGTGACTCAGTGTGTAAATCCCGCTCCCAAGAAAACAACATGCTAACACACATCATACATAGCAACATAATTAATGCAACCCAATCCTAACCATCCATATCGCCTTTTCTACCCCGTGTGGTACCAAACCACTGGTGGTGCCAAACCACTGGTGACATATAGTCACAATGTGTTACCAAACACTGGTGTCCCAAAGACACAATATCCATCAATGTGGTACCAAACCACTGGTGTCCCAAAGACACAATTGTGCTACCAAAGCACTGGTGACCGAAGTCACAAATCCAATGATGATGGGGCCAACCCATCGTGTGATACCAAATCACTAGCAGACGATCCCATATCTCAAGTGGGGCCAACCCACGGTGGTCAAACCACAGGGACAAGTCGCAATGAGGTGCCAAACCTCTGGTGTCCCAAAGACACAATGTGCTACCAAAGCACTGGTGACCGTAGTCACAAATCTGGTGATGGGGCCAACCCATCGTGTGATACCAAATCACTGGCGTCAATCCCGTATCTCCCAAGTGGGGCCAACCCATGGTGGTGTTAACCACAGGGACGAGACGCTGAGGTACCAAACCTCTGGAGGTGCCAAACCTCTGGTGACCCAAAGTCACAAAGTTGTGCTACCAAAGCACTGGTGCTCGTCAGCACAAGATATCACTGCTCCCTCCACTCGTATCACCCATCAACATACCATACTCATGTAATCATGCATATCATACAATCATGCATATTATGCCCACATACCAAGCATTACCTCTCATAGCATACATACATAACATGGATCATGATATCATACTTCATTAATAGTACTCATATTAGAACAGACTTACCCAAATCGTACACATACCCTATTTGGGTATCCAATTGTCCATCATACTGTTATAATTTTTAACAGGCAAACAGGTTTATTAATGCTATTACTAAGTATCAGTGTGTTAGTTTACACACCTGATAAGTACAAGTCTAAAGATCCCAATGAAACGATCTAAGTCCCTCGATTGCTAGCTCCTATAATCGGCCAAAACATAGGGGTTAGGCATCTACAACATTCGGCCAACACCACATAGACCAAAAGGGTTTGTCGAAAGCCCTTACCTTGTTAATGGTTTGATTCTTTATCAAACCCGAACCACAAAGGCTCTCCTTCCAACAATCGGCTACACCTTCAAAAGAGAACTATTAATCTTTTGCCACTCCAGACTTAATCGCACTAAATAGATAAATAATCCAATACTAACATAGCCACTTACCACTGCCTACCAATCAATTGACAGGAGAAAACGGCTCCTCTTGATTGCTTTGAAACCTTTGATGTCCTATAATGAAAAGATTAGAATCCTTCCAATCATGACCATAATCGGCCCTTACTTAAACCAAAATCGATTGAGAACAGAAAGAAAATAAATGACCGTTCGGCCATGGACTTACCAGATTCCAACGATTGAAACAAGGCCCCCAAATATCCCACAGATATTCGGCCAAGTAAACCACTAGAAGAAGAGGTGGATTCGGCCAATAAAACACTAAGAGAAAGGAGGTATTCGGCTTAGATGCTTACCACTCCTATAATCGGCTTGAAAAGAAAAGAAATTACAAGATGATAAAGAAGTTTCGGCAAAGGTAATTGAGAAGAAGAAAGAATAAGAAAATCGAGGGAGGGTACCTTCGGCTTTGGAAAGAAAAAGGAATAGAGAAGAAGATTTTTGGGGTGACTTTCGGCTATCAAAAATTCAGGGAGATGGAAAAGAATATTAGAGGAATAGAATGCTAGTTTCGGCAACCAAATGATCAAAAGAACCAAAAGGGAGAGGCATTCGGCTAGCAACACAAAATGTAGAAAAAACCAATTACAAAATTCGGCAATGGAGTTGCTTGGGGTTTCGGTTTCAAGAAGCAAAAGTGGGAGAGTTTTACTTGAAATTCGGTTTAGGAAATTGACAAAAAGAAAAGGAATTCTAGCTTACCACACTTGACTGAAAACAACCAAAATGCTAAAGTGGAAATTCGGCACTCCCTCCACAACACACTACCTAGCCGTCCACCTTCCCCAAACCTCTCCAAAAATTCGGCCAAATCCCCCCAAAAGCTCCCATTCACTCATTTGAAATGAGTGGACCAAGTCCTCCTCCACACTTTGCTCTCCACCATCCAAGTCACCACTTGACCAAGTCCAAGGTGGAGTTTAAGTCACACACAACTCCTCCCTCCTATGCCGTCCAAAATGAAGCCAAAATAGAGGAATCCTGCTGCTCGAACACTGGACCTCCACTCCTTGAAGTTGACGCCATACCCAGCTCCCCCTTGCCACTCTGCCAGCTCTTCACTTGTGCAACAAATTACCAAAGAAAACCCTTATACCCTAACTCCAACAGCTCCCCTGACTTGACACCCAAAACCAAAATTTTCCCATTCACTCAGACACACTCCTAGCCTACAATTAAGCCCCTAAAACACCGAAATAGCAACACAGCACACCAAACACATGCAATATCATGCAGCAACAAAATAGCCCCTAACCCGGGATATTACAGTTCTACACCCCTTAAAAATATTTTCGGCCTCGAAATTACCTGATCAAAAGAGTTGCGGGTATTGCTGTCTCATCATATCCTCGGGTTCCCACGTGGCTTCTTCTACGCCATGATTCCGCCAAAGTACCTTAACCAAAGGCACAGACTTCCTTCGTAGAACCTTCACATCTCGATCAAGAATCTGCACAGGTTCTTCTTCCATAGTCAAGTCTGGATTTACCTCGATCTCTTCCACTGATACCACATGTGACGGATCTGAACGATACCTCCGAAGCATCGAAACGTGAAACACATCATGAATCTGACTAAGCTCTGCTGGCAATTCAAGCTGATACGCTACTGGTCCAACTCGCCTCAATACCTTATACGGCCCAATGAACCTCGGACTTAGCTTGCCTTTCTTCCCGAACCTCAGGACCTTCTTCCAAGGCGAGACCTTCAGAAAAACTCGATCCCCAACAGCAAACTCTATATCTCTTCGCTTAAGATCGGCATAAGACTTCTGCCGGTCCGAAGCTTCCTTCAATCGAGCCTGAATCAACTTAACCTTGTCTTCGGTCTCAGCAACCAACTCGGGTCCCAACAACTGACGTTCACCTAACTCTGTCCAACACGTAGGTGAGCGACACTTCCTACCATACAACGCCTCATACGGTGCCATCTTGATGCTCGCTTGATAACTGTTGTTGTAGGCAAACTCGGCTAACGGTAGAAACTCCTCCCAACTACCTCTGAAATCCAAGACACAACCTCTCAGCATGTCCTCTAAGATCTGAATAACCCTTTCTGATTGACCGTCAGACTGCGGGTGAAAAGCCGTGCTGAAATCCAAACGAGTACCCAGAGCTTGATGCAATGCTTTCCAGAACCTTGACGTAAACCTGGGATCCCTATCCGAGATTATCGAAACTGGCACACCGTGCAACCTCACTATCTCTGACACATACAGCTTCGCTAGCTTCTGAAGTGAGTAGTCAACCCTCACCGGAATAAAGTGAGCTGATTTAGTCAGTCGATCCACCACTACCCAAACTGAATCCTTCTTACTTGGCGTAAGCGGTAGTCCACTGACAAAATCCATGGTTATCCTTTCCCACTTCCACTGAGGAATCTTTACAGGCTGAAGCAAACCCGACGGCAACTGATGTTCAGCCTTGACCTGCTGACAAGTCAGACACTTCCCAACAAACTCTGTCACCTCTTTCTTCAAACCAGGCCACCAAAACTGCTCTCTCAGATCCTTATACATTTTGCTACCTCCAGGATGCATAGCATAAGGACTGCTATGCGCGTCCTGAAGAATCTTCTGCCTCAGCTCAGCATCCTTAGGCATACAAGCCTTACCCTGAAAACACAGAACCTCGTCACTAGACAGACTGTAACCATCCACACTACCATTCTGCACTTGCAACCTTCGCGCACTCAGAACCTCATCCAATAACTGTTTCTCTCTGATCTGCTCAACCCAAGTAGGCTTAACTTGTAACTCTGCCAGAATACTCCCGTCGTCATACAAACTCAAATGGGCAAACAAAGCTCTTAAGTCCGAAACAACCTTACGGCTCAATGCGTCTGCCACCACGTTAGCCTTGCCCGGATGATACTCAATCGAGCAGTCGTAATCTTTCAGCAACTCGACCCATCTGCGCTGCCTCAAATTCAAATCCTTCTGAGTCAGGAGATACTTCAGACTCTTATGATCCGTGTAGACTATCGATCTCTCTCTATATAAGTAGTGCCTCCAACTCTTTAAGGCGAAAACTACAGCCGCTAGCTCCAAATCGTGCGTCGGATAGTTGACCTCATGTGGCCTCAGCTGCCTGGAAGCGTAAGCCACAACCTTACCTTCTTGCATCAACACACAACCCAGACCCGTATGTGATGCATCGCAGTACACGGTGTATTCCTTACCAGCCTCACGTTGAATTAGAACCGGAGCCTCAGTCAAAATCTTCTTTAACTTATCGAAGCTTTCCTGCTGTTTCTCAGTCCATACAAACGGAACCTCTTTCCTTAATAACTTAGTCATCGGCGCTGCTATCAACGAGAAACCCTCAACAAACCTTCGGTAGTATCCTGCCAAACCCAGAAAACTACGAATCTCCGCCACTGACCTAGGTGGTTTCCAATCCAAAACTGCCTCAATCTTACGAGGGTCTACCCGAATCCCCTCAGCCGACACTACATGACCCAAGAACGTCACTTCTCTAAGCCAGAACTCGCACTTACTAAACTTAGCATAGAGTTGCTTTTCCCTCAGAATCTGCAGCACCACCCTTAAATGCGCATCATGCTCTTCCTCTGTCCTTGAGTACACCAAGATGTCGTCTATGAAAACCACCACGAACCGATCCAGATACTGCTGAAACACCCTATTCATCATATCCATAAACGCTGCTGGTGCGTTAGTCAACCCGAACGGCATTACCAGAAATTCGTAGTGCCCATACCGAGCCCGAAACGCTGTTTTATGGATATCCGCCTCCTTAACCTTCAACTGGTGATACCCAGATCTCAAGTCGATCTTCGAAAATACCGCAGCACCCTTCAGCTGATCAAACAAGTCATCTATCCGTGGCAACGGATACTTGTTTTTAATCGTCAACTTGTTCAACTGGCGGTAGTCTATGCACATCCGCATCGTACCATCTTTCTTCTTAACAAAAAGAACCGGCGCACCCCACGGCGAAACACTTGGCCTAATAAAACCTCGATCCAATAACTCCTGGATCTGAGCCTTAAGCTCCACCAATTCCTTTGGTGCCATCCTATACGGAGCAATAGACACTAGCGCAGTCCCGGGTAACAGATCAATCCCGAACTCTACCTCTCGATCTGGCGGCAAACCCGGAAGCTCCTCAGGAAACACATCAGCAAATTCCTTAACAGTACGAACCTTCTCTACAGCAGACTCTTTAGCCTCCAAAGCATACACATGAACCACATACGCTTCACAGCCCTTCCTGACAATCTTCTCCGCCTTCAGAGCAGATACCACATTTGATAAGTAATCTCTCCTATTACCTATCATAGCCACTTCGTCACCATCAACCGTCTTAAGAACCATGCGTTTGGCCGCGCAATCCAACCTCGCCTGGTACTTAACCAGCCAATCCATCCCAAGAATCAGATCGAACTCCCCAAACGGCAGTTCCATCAGATCAGCAGCAAATTCTACCCCTTGGAGTTCTAGAGGTACATCTCTAAACAGTTTATCTACTACTACAGAGTGACCTAAAGGACTAATCACAGTCATCTGCCTAGAAGATATCTCAGAGTCTAAGTCCATTGTCTCTACTATACTACTGGCAACATAAGAGTGCGTCGAACCCACATCAATTAAAGCAGTATAAGGAGTACCAAAAATCAAGAACATACCGATTATGACGTCCGGTGCCTCGCCCTCCTCTCGGCGCCTCGCAGCATATACCAATCCAGGCTGTCTGGCATCAGAACTACCCGCATCTCTGCCCGGTGCTCCACGGCCCCGACCAGAACCATTACCACCTCTGCCATTACCGCGGCCCCTCTGCGGTGGCGGTCCATTACCTCTGAACTGATTACGGCCCTGACTCTCCGACTGAATCCTGGCCATCCTACGCGGACAGTCCCTTATGCGATGCTCCAGAGAACCACACTCGAAGCAACCTTTTCCACCAGTCCAGCAACCACCCCAATGAGATTTCCCACACTGATTACACTGCGGCGGTCCCTGCCTAGCAGCAACAAACCTAGCAGACTGATTCTGCCCACTCGGTCTAGCCCTCTTCTGCGGATTACCCGACGATCCAGAAGACCCAAAACTCCTCTTAAGCCTACTCCTGTCCATACTCTGCCTCACTGACTCCTTAATACCCTCGGCTACCTTAGCCTTCTCAACTAAGACAGCAAACTCGCGCTCCTGCTGTGGAGCAATCAGCAGCCTCAACTCGTCTCGCAGACCATCCTCGAAACGAACACACCTCTCATGCTCAGTGGCTACAATGCCCCTGGCATACCTACTCAGCTTCAGGAACTCAGCCTCGTACTCAGTAACAGATTTACTCCCCTGAACAAGCCTCAGAAATGCCTTCCTTTGGGAGTCAATATAACTAGCTCCGATGTATTTCTTTTGATAAGCAGCCCTAAAATAATCCCATGTCAAATCCTCTGCTGCCACACTGTCCCGAACCGTGAGCCACCACTGATATGACTCATCCCGGAGAAGCGATACAATACCCTTCAGCTTCTCTTCAGCCGTCAAGTCCAGATCATCCATAATCCGCTCAGTTGCCTCCAGCCAATATTCAGCAGTGCTAGGAGCAACACCCGATACACCTCGAAAGAATTCGGCCCCGTTAGCCCGGAGTCGCTCAGGAACAGATTTCCTGACTCCTGCACCACCACCTACACCAGCTACTCTTTCCAACCCTCGCAGCATCGCCTGTGACACCGCGTCGTCTCCAGTCTGGTCTTGGAACTCACCACCTCCAGCTGGTGGCGGAACCGGTATCTCATTTTCTGAACCCTGCCCAGATCCTACGGGCTCAGAAACCGTCATTCTACCCCTACCTCTACCACGAGTGTTACGACCACGTCCGCCTCGAGTGCTCATGTCTAATCTTTCTACGTATTTGATTAAAGAATTTTATGCATCAGTATTTATTCCACTTGTTTTTAAAAGCAAGTCTTATGAATATTAAAGAGGATTTGTTCTCGCGAGTTCACAAAATCCTATCAGTTTCAATCTCTAAAGTAGTATACTATTGCTAGTCATCAAATCATATCATATCCAATCAAATCACAAGTAATAGTACGGGGTACTTACCTGGGCGAACTGGTGCTGGAGACTCGGTGCCATGCCTTTCAAACCATATATTTAGACCAAGAACACTTAAAACATCCTTTTTGAAAACATTTTGGGCCTCAGGCCCACAGCTGAGCCTTTGAACTTGGCTCTGATACCACAATTGTAACACCCCAAACCCGGACAAGACACCACGTCCGAATCTGGTATGCTACGGGGAAATCGTTTTTGAAAAGTTAGATTTTCCGTTTAAAAGCTGAGTGAAAACACAGTGTATTTGAAACAAATTTGAGTAGACTTGTTTGAAAAACGGTTGATGTATTTGAAACCCAGAGATTTTGAAAACTTAGCCAGAATGTGTAGTTAAAACGAGTTTATACCATTTAAAACCTCATTAGTTTCTTAGTGATACATAAAACACTTTTAAACTTAGAAGAACTACAAGTTTGAATTGGAAACCAGTTGTATTTGTTTATCAAAAAGACTTAGTGTGATACCCGATGGTATAGTTTAAAAACCCAGTGCGTTATAGTTTTGAAATCATTATCTTTCCAAGTTTTAGTAAAATTTATTCCAAGTTACTTTGTTAAGGCATGTCAAAAATCAACTTAAAGCGTAAACAACATAAAACATAACTTTAAAGGCCTTTTACAAATCCAAATAAAACCCAATTAGAAGTAACTAAACTAAAGTACCCAAATAGTAGAGTCTGAGTAAAACTTTATTAAGCATGGCAGGTGCACCCCGAGTCCATCCCGGCTCCATGTCCGCGTCTACGAGTCACCTGAAATGTCAAAGGAGAGGGTGAGTCGAGTGACTCAGTGTGTAAATCCCGCTCCCAAGAAAACAACATGCTAACACACATCATACATAGCAACATAATTAATGCAACCCAATCCTAACCATCCATATCGCCTTTTCTACCCCGTGTGGTACCAAACCACTGGTGGTGCCAAACCACTGGTGACATATAGTCACAATGTGTTACCAAACACTGGTGTCCCAAAGACACAATATCCATCAATGTGGTACCAAACCACTGGTGTCCCAAAGACACAATTGTGCTACCAAAGCACTGGTGACCAAAGTCACAAATCCAATGATGATGGGGCCAACCCATCGTGTGATACCAAATCACTAGCAGACGATCCCATATCTCAAGTGAGGCCAACCCACGGTGGTCAAACCACAGGGACAAGTCGCAATGAGGTGCCAAACCTCTGGTGTCCCAAAGACACAATGTGCTACCAAAGCACTGGTGACCGTAGTCACAAATCTGGTGATGGGGCCAACCCATCGTGTGATACCAAATCACTGGCGTCAATCCCGTATCTCCCAAGTGGGGCCAACCCACGGTGGTGTTAACCACTGGGACGAGACGCTGAGGTACCAAACCTCTGGAGGTGCCAAACCTCTGGTGACCCAAAGTCACAAAGTTGTGCTACCAAAGCACTGGTGCTCGTCAGCACAAGATATCACTGCTCCCTCCACTCGTATCACTCATCAACATACCATACTCATGTAATCATGCATATCATACAATCATGCATATTATGCCCACATACCAAGCATTACCTCTCATAGCATACATACATAACATGGATCATGATATCATACTTCATTAATAGTACTCATATTAGAACAGACTTACCCGAATCGTACACATACCCTATTTGGGTATCCAATTGTCCATCATACTGTTATAATTTTTAACAGGTAAACAGGTTTATTAATGCTATTACTAAGTATCAGTGTGTTAGTTTACACACCTGATAAGTACAAGTCTAAAGATCCCAATGAAACGATCTAAGTCCCTCGATTGCTAGCTCCTATAATCGGCCAAAACATAGGGGTTAGGCATCTACAACATTCGGCCAACACCACATAGACCAAAAGGGTTTGTCGAAAGCCCTTACCTTGTTAATGGTTTGATTCTTTATCAAACCCGAACCACAAAGGCTCTCCTTCCAACAATCGGCTACACCTTCAAAAGAGAACTATTAATCTTTTGCCACTCCAGACTTAATCGCACTAAATAGATAAATAATCCAATACTAACATAGCCACTTACCACTGCCTACCAATCAATTGACAGGAGAAAACGGCTCCTCTTGATTGCTTTGAAACCTTTGATGTCCTATAATGAAAAGATTAGAATCCTTCCAATCATGACCATAATCGGCCCTTACTTAAACCAAAATCGATTGAGAACAGAAAGAAAATAAATGACCGTTCGGCCATGGACTTACCAGATTCCAACGATTGAAACAAAGCCCCCAAATATCCCACAGATATTCGGCCAAGTAAACCACTAGAAGAAGAGGTGGATTCGGCCAATAAAACACTAAGAGAAAGGAGGTATTCGGCTTAGATGCTTACCACTCCTATAATCGGCTTGAAAAGAAAAGAAATTACAAGATGATAAAGATGTTTCGGCAAAGGTAATTGAGAAGAAGAAAGAATAAGAAAATCGAGGGAGGGTACCTTCGGCTTTGGAAAGAAAAAGGAATAGAGAAGAAGATTTTTGGGGTGACTTTCGGCTATCAAAAATTCAGGGAGATGGAAAAGAATATTAGAGGAATAGAATGCTAGTTTCGGCAACCAAATGACCAAAAGAACCAAAAGGGAGAGGCATTCGGCTAGCAACACAAAATGTAGAAAAAACCAATTACAAAATTCGGCAATGGAGTTGCTTGGGGTTTCGGTTTCAAGAAGCAAAAGTGGGAGAGTTTTACTTGAAATTCGGTTTAGGAAATTGACAAAAAGAAAAGGAATTCTAGCTTACCACACTTGACCGAAAACAACCAAAATGCTAAAGTGGAAATTCGGCACTCCCTCCACAACACACTACCTAGCCGTCCACCTTCCCCAAACCTCTCCAAAAATTCGGCCAAATCCCCCCAAAAGCTCCCATTCACTCATTTGAAATGAGTGGACCAAGTCCTCCTCCACACTTTGCTCTCCACCATCCAAGTCACCACTTGACCAAGTCCAAGGTGGAGTTTAAGTCACACACAACTCCTCCCTCCTATGCCGTCCAAAATGAAGCCAAAATAGAGGAATCCTGCTGCTCGAACACTGGACCTCCACTCCTTGAAGTTGACGCCATACCCAGCTCCCCCTTGCCACTCTGCCAGCTCTTCACTTGTGCAACAAATTACCAAAGAAAACCCTTATACCCTAACTCCAACAGCTCCCCTGACTTGACACCCAAAACCAAAATTTTCCCATTCACTCGGACACACTCCTAGCCTACAATTAAGCCCCTAAAACACCGAAATAGCAACACAGCACACCAAACACATGCAATATCATGCAGCAACAAAATAGCCCCTAACCCGGGATATTACAGTTCTACCCCCCTTAAAAATAATTTCGGCCTCGAAATTACCTGATCAAAAGAGTTGCGGGTATTGCTGTCTCATCATATCCTCGGGTTCCCACGTGGCTTCTTCTACGCCATGATTCCGCCAAAGTACCTTAACCAAAGGCACAGACTTCCTTCGTAGAACCTTCACATCTCGATCAAGAATCTGCACAGGTTCTTCTTCCATAGTCAAGTCTGGATTTACCTCGATCTCTTCCACTGATACCACATGTGACGGATCTGAACGATACCTCTGAAGCATCGAAACGTGAAACACATCATGAATCTGACTAAGCTCTGCTGGCAATTCAAGCTGATACGCTACTGGTCCAACTCGCCTCAATACCTTATACGGCCCAATGAACCTCGGACTTAGCTTGCCTTTCTTCCCGAACCTCAGGACCTTCTTCCAAGGCGAGACCTTCAGAAAAACTCGATCCCCAACAGCAAACTCTATATCTCTTCGCTTAAGATCGGCATAAGACTTCTGCCGGTCCGAAGCTTCCTTCAATCGAGCCTGAATCAACTTAACCTTGTCTTCGGTCTCAGCAACCAACTCGGGTCCCAACAACTGACGTTCACCTAACTCCGTCCAACACGTAGGTGAGCGACACTTCCTACCATACAACGCCTCATACGGTGCCATCTTGATGCTCGCTTGATAACTGTTGTTGTAGGCAAACTCGGCTAACGGTAGAAACTCCTCCCAACTACCTCTGAAATCCAAGACACAACCTCTCAGCATGTCCTCTAAGATCTGAATAACCCTTTCTGATTGACCGTCAGACTGCGGGTGAAAAGTCGTGCTGAAATCTAAACGAGTACCCAGAGCTTGATGCAATGCTTTCCAGAACCTTGACGTAAACCTGGGATCCCTATCCGAGATTATCGAAACTGGCACACCGTGCAACCTCACTATCTCTGACACATACAGCTTCGCTAGCTTCTGAAGTGAGTAGTCAACCCTCACCGGAATAAAGTGAGCTGATTTAGTCAGTCGATCCACCACTACCCAAACTGAATCCTTCTTACTTGGCGTAAGCGGTAGTCCACTGACAAAATCCATGGTTATCCTTTCCCACTTCCACTGAGGAATCTTTACAGGCTGAAGCAAACCCGACGGCAACTGATGTTCAGCCTTGACCTGCTGACAAGTCAGACACTTCCCAACAAACTCTGTCACCTCTTTCTTCAAACCAGGCCACCAAAACTGCTCTCTCAGATCCTTATACATTTTGCTACCTCCAGGATGCATAGCATAAGGACTGCTATGCGCATCCTGAAGAATCTTCTGCCTCAGCTCAGCATCCTTAGGCATACAAGCCTTACCCTGAAAACACAGAACCTCGTCACTAGACAGACTGTAACCATCCACACTACCATTCTGCACTTGCAACCTTCGCGCACTCAGAACCACATCCAATAACTGTTTCTCTCTGATCTGCTCAACCCAAGTAGGCTTAACTTGTAACTCTGCCAGAATACTCCCGTCGTCATACAAACTCAAATGGGCAAACAAAGCTCTTAAGTCCGAAACAACCTTACGGCTCAACGCGTCTGCCACCACGTTAGCCTTGCCCGGATGATACTCAATCGAGCAGTCGTAATCTTTCAGCAACTCGACCCATCTGCGCTGCCTCAAATTCAAATCCTTCTGAGTCAGGAGATACTTCAGACTCTTATGATCCGTGTAGACTATCGATCTCTCTCCGTATAAGTAGTGCCTCCAACTCTTTAAGGTGAAAACTACAGCCGCTAGCTCCAAATCGTGCGTCGGATAGTTGACCTCATGTGGCCTCAGCTGCCTGGAAGCGTAAGCCACAACCTTACCTTCTTGTATCAACACACAACCCAGACCCGTATGTGATGCATCGCAGTACACGGTGTATTCCTTACCAGCCTCGGGTTGAATTAGAACCGGAGCCTCAGTCAAAATCTTCTTTAACTTATCGAAGCTTTCCTGCTGTTTCTCAGTCCATACAAACGGAACCTCTTTCCTTAATAACTTAGTCATCGGCGCTGCTATCAACGAGAAACCCTCAACAAACCTTCGGTAGTATCCTGCCAAACCCAGAAAACTACGAATCTCCGCCACTGACCTAGGTGGTTTCCAATCCAAAACTGCCTCAATCTTACGAGGGTCTACCCGAATCCCCTCAGCCGACACTACATGACCCAAAAACGTCACTTCTCTAAGCCAGAACTCGCACTTACTAAACTTAGCATAGAGTTGCTTTTCCCTCAGAATCTGCAGCACCATCCTTAAATGCGCATCATGCTCTTCCTCTGTCCTTGAGTACACCAAGATGTCGTCTATGAAAACCACCACGAACCAATCCAGATACTGCTGAAACACCCTATTCATCATATCCATAAACGCTGCTGGTGCGTTAGTCAACCCGAACGGCATTACCAGAAATTCGTAGTGCCTATACCGAGTCCGAAACGCTGTTTTATGGATATCCGCCTCCTTAACCTTCAACTGGTGATACCCAGATCTCAAGTCGATCTTCGAAAATACCGCAGCACCCTTCAGCTGATCAAACAAGTCATCTATCCGTGGCAACGGATACTTGTTTTTAATCGTCAACTTGTTCAACTGGCGGTAGTCTATGCACATCCGCATCGTACCATCTTTCTTCTTAACAAAAAGAACCGGCGCACCCCACGGCGAAACACTTGGCCTAATAAAACCTCGATCCAATAACTCCTGGATCTGAGCCTTAAGCTCCACCAATTCCTTTGGTGCCATCCTATACGGAGCAATAGACACTGGTGCAGTCCCGGGTAACAGATCAATCCCGAACTCTACCTCTCGATCTGGCGGCAAACCCGGAAGCTCCTCAGGAAACACATCAGCAAATTCCTTAACAGTACGAACCTTCTCTACAGCAGACTCTTTAGCCTCCAAAGCATACACATGAACCACATACGCTTCACAGCCCTTCCTGACCATCTTCTCCGCCTTCAGAGCAGATACCACATTTGATAAGTAATCTCTCCTATTACCTATCATAGCCACTTCGTCACCATCAACCGTCTTAAGAACCATGCGTTTGGCCGCGCAATCCAACCTCGCCTGGTACTTAACCAGCCAATCCATCCCAAGAATCAGATCGAACTCCCCAAACGGCAGTTCCATCAGATCAGCAGCAAATTCTACCCCTTGGAGTTCTAGAGGTACATCTCTAAACAGTTTATCTACTACTACAGAGTGACCTAAAAGACTAATCACAGTCATTTGCCTAGAAGATATCTCAGAGTCTAAGTCCATTGTCTCTACTATACTACTGGCAACATAAGAGTGCGTCGAACCCACATCAATTAAAGCAGTATAAGGAGTACCAAAAATCAAGAACGTACCGGTTGTGACGTCCGGTGCCTCGCCCTCCTCTCGGCGCCTCGCAGCATATACCAATCCAGGCTGTCTGGCATCAGAACTACCCGCATCTCTGCCCGGTGCTCCACAGCCCCGACCAGAACCATTACCACATCTGCCATTACCGCGGCCCCTCTGCGGTGGCGGTCCATTACCTCTGAACTGATTACGGCCCTGACTCTCCGACTGAATCCTGGCCATCCTACGCGGACAGTCCCTTATGCGATGCTCCAGAGAACCACACTCGAAGCAACCTTTTCCACCAGTCCAGCAACCACCCCAATGAGATTTCCCACACTGATTACACTGCGGCGGTCCCTGCCTAGCAGCAACAAACCTAGCAGACTGATTCTGCCCACTCGGTCTAGCCCTTTTCTGCGGATTACCCGACGATCCAGAAGACCCAAAACTCCTCTTAAGCCTACTCCTGTCCATACTCTGCCTCACTGACTCCTTAATACCCTCGGCTACCTTAGCCTTCTCAACTAAGACAGCAAACTCGCGCTCCTGCTGTGGAGCAATCAGCAGCCTCAACTCGTCTCGCAGACCATCCTCGAAACGAACACACCTCTCATGCTCAGTGGCTACAATGCCCCTGGCATACCTACTCAGCTTCAGGAACTCAGCCTCGTACTCAGTAACAGATTTACTCCCCTGAACAAGCCTCAGAAATGCCTTCCTCTGGGAGTCAATATAACTAGCTCCGATGTATTTCTTTTGATAAGCAGCCCTAAAATAATCCCATGTCAAATCCTCTGCTGCCACACTGTCCCGAACCGTGAGCCACCACTGATATGACTCATCCCGGAGAAGCGATACAATACCCTTCAGCTTCTCTTCAGCCGTCAAGTCCAGATCATCCATAATCCGCTCAGTTGCCTCCAGCCAATATTCAGCAGTGCTAGGAGCAACACCCGATACACCTCGAAAGAATTCGGCCCCGTTAGCCCGGAGTCGCTCAGGAACAGATTTCCTGACTCCTGCACCACCACCTACACCAGCTACTCTTTCCAACCCTCGCAGCATCGCCTGTGACACCGCGTCGTCTCCAGTCTGGTCTTGGAACTCACCACCTCCAGCTGGTGGCGGAACCGGTATCTCATTTTCTGAACCCTGCCCAGATCCTACGGGCTCAGAAACCGTCATTCTACCCCTACCTCTACCACGAGTGTTACGACCACGTCCGCCTCGAATGCTCATGTCTAATCTTTCTACGTATCTGATTAAAGAATTTTATGCATCAGTATTTATTCCACTTGTTTTTAAAAGCAAGTCTTATGAATATTAAAGAGGATTTGTTCTCGCGAGTTCACAAAATCCTATCAGTTTCAATCTCTAAAGTAGTATACTATTGCTAGTCATCAAATCATATCATATCCAATCAAATCACAAGTAATAGTACGGGGTACTTACCTGGGCGAACTGGTGCCGGAGACTCGGTGCCATGCCTTTCAAACCATATATTTAGACCAAGAACACTTAAAACATCCTTTTTGAAAACATTTTGGGCCTCAGGCCCACAGCCGAGCCTTTGAACTTGGCTCTGATACCACAATTGTAACACCCCAAACCCGGACAAGACACCACGTCCGAATCTGGTATGCTACGGGGAAATCGTTTTTGAAAAGTTAGATTTTCCGTTTAAAAGCTGAGTGAAAACACAGTGTATTTGAAACAAATTTGAGTAGACTTGTTTGAAAAACGGTTGATGTATTTGAAACCCAGAGATTTTGAAAACTTAGCCAGAATGTGTAGTTAAAACGAGTTTATACCATTTAAAACCTCATTAGTTTCTTAGTGATACATAAAACACTTTTAAACTTAGAAGAACTACAAGTTTGAATTGGAAACCAGTTGTATTTGTTTATCAAAAAGACTTAGTGTGATACCCGATGGTATAGTTTAAAAACCCAGTGCGTTATAGTTTTGAAATCATTATCTTTCCAAGTTTTAGTAAAATTTATTCCAAGTTACTTTGTTAAGGCATGTCAAAAATCAACTTAAAGCGTAAACAACATAAAACATAACTTTAAAGGCCTTTTACAAATCCAAATAAAACCCAATTAGAAGTAACTAAACTAAAGTACCCAAATAGTAGAGTCTGAGTAAAACTTTATTAAGCATGGCAGGTGCACCCCGAGTCCATCCCGGCTCCATGTCCGCGTCTACGAGTCACCTGAAATGTCAAAGGAGAGGGTGAGTCGAGTGACTCAGTGTGTAAATCCCGCTCCCAAGAAAACAACATGCTAACACACATCATACATAGCAACATAATTAATGCAACCCAATCCTAACCATCCATATCGCCTTTTCTACCCCGTGTGGTACCAAACCACTGGTGGTGCCAAACCACTGGTGACATATAGTCACAATGTGTTACCAAACACTGGTGTCCCAAAGACACAATATCCATCAATGTGGTACCAAACCACTGGTGTCCCAAAGACACAATTGTGCTACCAAAGCACTGGTGACCGAAGTTACAAATCCAATGATGATGGGGCCAACCCATCGTGTGATACCAAATCACTAGCAGACGATCCCATATCTCAAGTGGGGCCAACCCACGGTGGTCAAACCACAGGGACAAGTCGCAATGAGGTGCCAAACCTCTGGTGTCCCAAAGACACAATGTGCTACCAAAGCACTGGTGACCGTAGTCACAAATCTGGTGATGGGGCCAACCCATCGTGTGATACCAAATCACTGGCGTCAATCCCGTATCTCCCAAGTGGGGCCAACCCACGGTGGTGTTAACCATAGGGACGAGACGCTGAGGTACCAAACCTCTAGAGGTGCCAAACCTCTGGTGACCCAAAGTCACAAAGTTGTGCTACCAAAGCACTGGTGCTCGTCAGCACAAGATATCACTGCTCCCTCCACTCGTATCACCCATCAACATACCATACTCATGTAATCATGCATATCATACAATCATGCATATTATGCCCACATACCAAGCATTACCTCTCATAGCATACATACATAACATGGATCATGATATCATACTTCATTAATTGTACTCATATTAGAACAGACTTACCCGAATCGTACACATACCCTATTTGGGTATCCAATTGTCCATCATACTGTTATAATTTATAACAGGCAAACATGTTTATTAATGCTATTACTAAGTATCAGTGTGTTAGTTTACACACCTGATAAGTACAAGTCTAAAGATCCCAATGAAACGATCTAAGTCCCTCGATTGCTAGCTCCTATAATCGGCCAAAACATAGGGGTTAGGCATCTACAACATTCGGCCAACACCACATAGACCAAAAGGGTTTGTCGAAAGCCCTTACCTTGTTAATGGTTTGATTCTTTATCAAACCCGAACCACAAAGGCTCTCCTTCCAACAATCGGCTACACCTTCAAAAGAGAACTATTAATCTTTTGCCACTCCAGACTTAATCGCACTAAATAGATAAATAATCCAATACTAACATAGCCACTTACCACTGCCTACCAATCAATTGACAGGAGAAAACGGCTCCTCTTGATTGCTTTGAAACCTTTGATGTCCTATAATGAAAAGATTAGAATCCTTCCAATCATGACCATAATCGGCCCTTACTTAAACCAAAATCGATTGAGAACAGAAAGAAAATAAATGACCGTTCGGCCATGGACTTACCAGATTCCAACGATTGAAACAAGGCCCCCAAATATCCCACAGATATTCGGCCAAGTAGACCACTAGAAGAAGAGGTGGATTCGGCCAATAAAACACTAAGAGAAAGGAGGTATTCGGCTTAGATGCTTACCACTCCTATAATCGGCTTGAAAAGAAAAGAAATTACAAGATGATAAAGAAGTTTCGGCAAAGGTAATTGAGAAGAAGAAAGAATAAGAAAATCGAGGGAGGGTACCTTCGGCTTTGGAAAGAAAAAGGAATAGAGAAGAAGATTTTTGGGGTGACTTTCGGCTATCAAAAATTCAGGGAGATGGAAAAGAATATTAGAGGAATAGAATGCTAGTTTCGGCAACCAAATGATCAAAAGAACCAAAAGGGAGAGGCATTCGGCTAGCAACACAAAATGTAGAAAAAACCAATTACAAAATTCGGCAATGGAGTTGCTTGGGGTTTCGGTTTCAAGAAGCAAAAGTGGGAGAGTTTTACTTGAAATTCGGTTTAGGAAATTGACAAAAAGAAAAGGAATTCTAGCTTACCACACTTGACCGAAAACAACCAAAATGCTAAAGTGGAAATTCGGCACTCCCTCCACAACACACTACCTAGCCGTCCACCTTCCCCAAACCTCTCCAAAAATTCGGCCAAATCCCCCCAAAAGCTCCCATTCACTCATTTGAAATGAGTGGACCAAGTCCTCCTCCACACTTTGCTCTCCACCATCCAAGTCACCACTTGACCAAGTCCAAGGTGGAGTTTAAGTCACACACAACTCCTCCCTCCTATGCCGTCCAAAATGAAGCCAAAATAGAGGAATCCTGCTGCTCGAACACTGGACCTCCACTCCTTGAAGTTGACGCCATACCCAGCTCCCCCTTGCCACTCTGCCAGCTCTTCACTTGTGCAACAAATTACCAAAGAAAACCCTTATACCCTAACTCCAACAGCTCCCCTGACTTGACACCCAAAACCAAAATTTTCCCATTCACTCAGACACACTCCTAGCCTACAATTAAGCCCCTAAAACACCGAAATAGCAACACAGCACACCAAACACATGCAATATCATGCAGCAACAAAATAGCCCCTAACCCGGGATATTACAGTCTTCATTCTATTCTTCTTCGACTTCACGCTCCCATCTTAGCTTTGTCTCAAAAACTTTAAACCCCTAAATTTCATTCGAAAAAAAAAGTGCGGACCAAAAATTTAAGTTTACAACTTCTAAAAAAAGGTAAGTTAATTTTTATTTGGGTAATTACACTAACAGTCACTCAACTTTGGGGTAGCTAACAAGACAGTCACTCAAGTTTCAATCCAATCACTCAACTTTTGAAAAATAACAAAATAGTCTTTTTAACAATTTTCTGTTAAAGACGTAACGCAAAGTTGACTTGTCATTTAACTGGCCACGTTGGCATCCTAGTTGTCGTTTAAAGGGCCCCAATTTAAAAATTGAACCCTATCTTTGCAGTAGATGAAGTAGAAGAAGAAGAAGAATAAAAAAGGGATATCACTTTAAAAATTGAACTCTAACTGGGCAGTAGATGACATAGAAGAGAAAAAGAAGAGGAATATCACTGGTTCCATCACCAAAATTGGAAAAAGAAAATCTCTAAGTGGTCTTCTTGTGTATACAGTGGATGAATTGAGCATCCTATTTTCTTGTATCTATCAGACAATGGATCATCAAGGGTATCATCACCCAGATGTCCAATCATATGGGATGCCACAACAATGTCTCAAACACACTCGAATGATGCTGCAACCTACAAAATTCAAGCCCTGGTTCAGTAAGAAGAAAAATAAGACCTAAAAAAGGATTGGTATTTATGTTGTGTCGAAACCATTTTTTGAAAAAAAATGGTCGACTTTAAAAATGAAAATGGAGTTGCCAACAATCTTTTTTTGAGGTGTGATCGGATCACCTTGAGATTGATCATTAAAACATTTTGATTTATTAAACAATGATTTTGGCCTAAAAAATTCGAGAAAATGGGTTCGGGAGTTAGTTACGTACGAAAAAGGATTAGCACCCTCGTAACGCCCAAAATTGGTACCTAATTGATTAATTAACGTCTTAATGTCGAAAATTTGAAAAGATTTTAAAATACGATCCTCTTTATTTAAAAGAAAACTTGAATAAATTAAATTGGATGCTAATACCCTCTTATTTCGAAGAAGTAAAATATCACGCCCAGTGAGTTAGGATACGACATTTTAAATCCTCGAAACTAAGCTTGCCTTTTGACTTTTAAAACTCATGCATTTAAGCTTAAGAAGGATATTCGGTTATTTGGGTCAAATGAAAAATCAGAACCCAGTAAGTTAGGGCACAATTTCTCAAAATTCCAAATACAGAATATTACCTTTATTTTTTGAAATCCTTACCTCGAAATAACAAAATGTCACATCCAATGAGTTAGGACACAACATTTTTGAATTCTCGAGAATAAGCTTTTATTTAACTTATATGCTTTGATTTAAAAAGGATAATTGGTTCTTTAGACTCGACGAGAAAAATTGAAACTCAGTAAGTTAGGGTACGGTTTCTCGAAGCTCCCAAATTCCGAGCATTGCCTCATTGTGAAAACATTTTGAACCAGAATGTAGCAATAAAATGAAATGCATTTTTATTTAAAACGATGGTTTGTGAATAAAATCATTACACCAATAAATTACAATATACAAATACTAAAAGGAACACTTCGAGAAAATTACACAACCCACTAATCTTCAATGCTAATACAAACAATCAAAAGAAACTATTATAACATAAAATAGCTAATAACACCAACAGTGCAATGACAATGTTATGTCTAACATAAAAATAATAATAAAAGTGACGAAATAACAATGAAAATAATAATAATAATAATAATAATAATAATAATAATAATAATAATAATAATAAAATTTAAATTTAAATTTTGAAAGTATATGAAAAGTAGTAAATAAATAAATAATGGAATAAATAACAATGATGATGGAAAAAATAAAATAAACAAGCCAATTTTAAAAAAAAAAAACGAAATGAGTGAATCAGTAAATAAAACTAATATAAACTTGATTTAAAAAATAAATCAATTTAAAAAAATAAAAACAGAATATTAAAAAACAGTTTTAAAATAGATAAATAAATAAAAGTTTAAATAAAAGGATAGGTAACTTGAATAAGGTATTAAATAAAAACAAATTAAAAGGTTAATAATAATAATGAGCATAATAATAATAATAATAATAATAATAATAATAATAATAATAATAATAATAATAATAATAATAATAATAATAATAATTTAATTTAATTTAATTTAAGAATAATATAAATTTAGAAAGTATATAAAAGATATATATATATATATATATATATGTAAATAAATAGATAAATAACAAAATGGCAATAATAGGAATAATGATAAAAATAAGTAAAATTTGTTTAAAAAAGGGTAAATAAACAAAAATATTTGATACTAAATCAACCAATTTAATGATATAATAATGATATTAACTAATTAATTTGAAAATAAAATAGCAAAAATGATGAAAATGGACTAAATTGAACTTAAAACCAAAATTCGGGGCAAATAAAAAATAGATAAAAGAGAAAAGGGCCAAAATGGAGAGGCGCTAAAGGACAGAGGACCAAATAGGAAATAAGTCCATTCCCTGGACACGCGTCCCTTCCCCAAAGGATCGGCGAACCAGGGACTAAGTTGAAACGTTGAACAAATTCTGTGGTCAAATTTAAAAAATAAAAAGAGTCGCAAAAGGACTAAATTAAAACAAATAAAAAAGGCGGAAGGACCATCTGCGCAAATAGACCCTCAACATAAAAAACACGCGGATCCCCTGGCAGGTTGGGTCGCACGTGTAGGTCTAGAGTTAAACGACGCTGTTTTGGCGCTGATGACCCTGGTGCAAAATGGCACCGTTTTGTGCCTGTATTTAAACCATTTTTTTTTCAAAAATCTTCATTTTTTTTCACTCCATTTCTTCAAAAAACAAAAGAAAGAGAAGAAAAAAAAAAACACTCTCAAAATCCTCCCCTTTTCCGATTTCCGGTCTAGGGTCCGGCCATTGGCTGTCGCGCCGGCCACCAGTCACCGGCGACGGTGCCGTCGTCCACGGTGGCTGAAAAAATAAATAAATAAACATTTTTCCTTTTTTGAGTCGCCTAGCCCCCAGGAAGCTGTTTTTCATCGGAAACGACCTTTTGTTATTTCTCTTTAAAACACCAGTAAAGAAATAGAAAAATAAAAAACAATAGAAAAGGAACCACCTTTTGTTTTTGATTTCTTTGTGTTTTGAATCTCTGTTTTTGCATTCAATCTTGAATTTCGTCTGTAGAAAAAAAAACAATAATCTGTTCTTCGATTTTTTATAGCCGAAAATGATAAAAAATACATTATTTTTTGTTATTTTTCTGTGCTGTTATGTTTTCCTGTGTTTGATTTGCAAGTACGGAGGCCGTACAGTGGCTGATGTGGAGGTACGGTGCAAGGAGGGTGATGGTGCTGACTTGGCAGCGGCGACTGAAGAGGCTGTTAAGGTTTGCTAAAAGTTTCCTTTAGGTTTAGGCTTTGGGCCTATGTAATTTGAGCTTTTAATTAAATAAAAATTGGACTCTCTTTTTTTAATTTGTTTATTGGGCCCCGGGCTAAAATTGGGCCTTACATGTTGAACTTCATGTACATGACCTGCAAGCTCTTGATAGTCCCTGAATATGAAGGGCCTGGAAGAATGCATCACAGTGAACCATCTTTGGCTAAAGTTTGACCAAACTGCCTCTACTTTAGGTCCAGATTCTTTTATTGATTTCACTTTTTCCACAAACTTTTTTCTACTGATTGGTAATATAAATCCAGAATTGATAAACAACTCATTGGATTACTCATTAATGGCTCCTCATTGGTCGTGAAGTGAAAATGCACAGTTTTATAATATCCTATCTTCCTCAAATATTTGGCCACCTTTTCTTGCAATCCGGTATCCTTGTAGACTCCTCTTTTTCCATACAACTTGAACTACAAGCAATTAAATCATGGAATAGAGACAAACAATTTATTTGGTTTGATCCTTTTTTTTTAAAAAAAAGTATCCTCAAATTTCTGAGAGGAAATGGCATACTTTAGCTGAAAGTGATTCGATTGCATGTTCTTCAAGAACTTGTTTATCCCATGGAATTCCTTTGCCATCAACAGCAAGATCTGTAGCTATCTCGTAAGCTTCTAATGGTAGTGCTTCTTGCTTCTCAATGCTGTCAAGTAACCAAGCTTCACTCACCACTCGTACCCCTCTTTCCCTGAAATGTTCCATCCATTGTCATTTAACTAAAGACTTTCAATGCCTAAAATATTCTTAGCTAATAGAATGTCAGATTTTTGTGCCATTAAAAAGAGCTTCTTACATACAAGAGAGGATCAATTGAGTGTCAAGATATGTATATGTATTTATGTCTACTCACATTGCTTCTACCAATTTTAATGAGCCCCCACGCTCTCGTTCAGAAAGAGAAGCAACCAAGCAAGTTACAGCTGCCCCTAAAGTTTTACAAAAGCATTTTATCAAAGCAATAAACAAGAGAACATGAGAAGGAATCATAAGATCTGAAACTCTACAATGATGTAAACAACTACCAATGATTGAGTTGGAGACTGTCCCTCCATGTTTCTTTATCTTGGTTTTCCAGTATTGTTGCATCAGAAGAGTTGCAACATGAAGGGTTTTAGCCCATTCAATCAAAGAACAAAGATTATAAGGTTCAATGATATATAGAACTGAAAATATTTTCACATACATGTGTGCAACTAAGCCGGCCCATCAAGGAAATCATCATTCCTAAGAAAGGTTTGTCAGTGACCCCTGCATATTGGTGAGGCCAGAGTTTTGGATCCTCATACTTCTTTACGAACTATAGGAAGAAAAAAAAGATAAAGATTAGTTGTCTTGGACTAAATTTTGTATCATATAAACCAAGAAGATTGATTAATCAACAAAATTTACTTTAGCAACAGGTGAATTTAGGACAGAATTAGACAATTCGAATGGTTCTTGCTTCCTTGTTGGGCTTCTTGTTTTGTATACACACGAGCTGAAAATTCAAGGGAAAACAAGGAGAAGAGAAGAATAATACAAAAGAGGAAGAAGAATAGAGAATGAAGAATTCAAATCTGGTTCACTTTTTGCATAACCGTTTTATTATCCATAGTGCCGGTATAAAAGGTAGCAACCAAAACACATATTATCGAAACGCACCGTTTCAGTAAAACAAACATAAAACGCAGCGTATACTAACATATAACTAACATGGTCAAGACGCATCGTTTCAAGCTGCATGGTAATAACGTGCATGTGATAATAAAACTATACATAACAAATACTCCGCCCCTGAAGAAAATCCTTGTCCTCAAGGATCGAACAGAGGAAATAGCTGGCGAAACGCATCCAAATTTTCCTAGGTAGCGTCTTCAGGAAACGTGTCCGCCCATTCAACCAAAACGTCGACAGCAGCCTGATTCCCCTTCTTGACAAGATGTATGTCCAGGATACGAATCGGTGTCTTAAGGAGAGCCCCATCGGATCCCACTAGTGATAGGGTAGGAGTACTCACTGCAGACCCAGTGTGTTTTTTTAGTTGGGAAACATGGAAGGTAGGGTGAATTCGAGTGGAAGGCGGCAATGTCAGTCGGTATGCTACTTGCCCCATACGAGCCTCAACTGGAAAAGGGCCAAAATATCTAGGTGACAGCTTCTGATTCTTGAACTGGCGTAACGAACGTTGGCGATAGGGCTGCAACTTCAAATACACCAAATCACCCACCTGAAACTCTCGCTCAGAGCGATGACGATCTGCCATTTGCTTCATTCGATCCTGGGCACAAGCTAAATGGAACTTCAAGACCTTGCGCATGACCTCGCGTTGTTGCAGGGAACGATCAACTGAAGCCACTGAAGAAGCCCCAGCCATGTAGGGTAAATGAAGAGGTGGGTCTTGTCCATAAAGAGCTGCATAAAGGGTGCACTGTAGAGCTGAATGATAGGTGGTATAACACCACCATTCAGCCATAGAGAGCCATGATGCCCAAGCAGAGGGTTTTTCTCCCATCATGCAACGTAAGTAACTCTCCAGACACTTATTGAGGATCTCAGTTTGGCCATCGGTTTGGGGATGATAAGCGGTGGAAAGTTTAAGCTTAGCCCCCAAGTGTCGAAATAATTCCTGCCAAAAATTGCTCAAAAAAATTTTGTCGCGATCAAACACAATAGCTTCTGGAACTCCATGTAACTTGTAAATGTGGTGAAGGAATTCGTGAGCAACGGTAGCAGCAGTAAAAGGATGAGTTAGGGCAAGAAAATGACCATATTTAGTCAAGCGGTCAACCACAACGAGAATGGTGGATTTCCCTTGAGACACTGGCAGTCCTTCAATAAAGTCCATACTAATGACGGCCCATGCATGATCAGGAACAACAATTGGTTGTAAGAGGCCAGGAGACGCAGCATTATCAGCCTTACAACGTTGACAAGTTACACATTCTCGAACCCAAGTTTTGACATTCTGGGAGAGACCCTTCCAATAAAGCAAGGAAGAGATCCGATGTCGAGTAGCATGTATGCCCGAATGACCCCCCACAGCACTGTCGTGAAATAGACCGAAAATCTGTTTGCAAAGCTGGAGGTCTTTGCCCACCACAATTTTGCCCTTCCTATGGAGGAAAGTACCATGCCAAGAGTACTTGGGATGCTTCTAAGGCTGATTTTGAACATCCTGGCAGAGTTGAGAAAGTTTGGGATCATCAACATAAGAAGCTACAATACGTGCCCACATATCAGACCAAGAAGTAGTTATACTACTTTCACATTGTAAGAGTTGGGGCGTATCATCATGAAGTCTCCTTGATAAAGCATCAGCAACGGTGTTTTGAGTGCCCTTACGATAAGATATCGAATAATTATACCCCAACATTTTCGCGACCCACTTCTGTTGGTAAGGAGTGAGGGCCTGCTGCTCCGAAAGGAACCTAAGACTTTGATGATCGGTCTTAATAAAGAAATGCTGACCCACTAAGTAAGATCTCATTTTCATCAGTCTGCCAACAACACAGCTAACATCTCCTTTTCATAGATGGACATGGCCTGATATTTGACCCCCAACGCTTTACTAAAGAACGCCACTAGCCGGCCATTTTGCTGAAGAACTGCCCCAACCCCTTGTCCACTAACATTAGTCTCAACGCAAAAAGGCTCGTGGAAATTGGGTAATACCAGGACAGGTGCTTGGCATACAACAGCTTTGAGTTGATCAAAAGCGGCCTGCTCCACTGTCGTCCAGCACCATGGAACGTCTTTTTGGAGTAATGTAGTCAGGGGCTTAGCAATCACCCCATAATTTTGAATGAAGTGCCTATACTAGCTTGACAACCCAAGGAAACCACGTAGCTCCTTAACAAAACTTGGAGGCGACCAGTCCAGCACACCAGGAACTTTCTATCTATCCATACTGACAACCCCTCTGGCAATAACATGTCCCAAGTACTCCACTTGGGAAGCTCCAAAAATACACTTTGAGCGTTTAGCATACAATTGATTAGACCGCAACACCTGGAGTACCTCTCTTAAGTGTAGTAAGTGATCTATCCAGCCTTGCGAGTAGATGAGGATGTCATAAAAAAAACAAGCACCGATTTCTTCAGGAAAGGTCGAAAGATGGAGTTCATCAAAGATTGGAAACTAGAGGGGGCATTGGTCAAGCCGAATGGCATGACCAAGAATTCATAATGGCCTTCATGGGTCTTAAAGGCTGTTTTGTGCACATCTGATTCCCACATTCAAATTTGATGATTGCCTGAACGCAAATCCAACTTAGAAAAAAATTTGCTTGCCCCAATTCATCCAATAGCTCCTCAATCACGGGAATAGGAAACCGATCTTTGATAGTCAATTGGTTGAGCTGTCTATAATCAATGCAGAGTCTCCAACTTCCATCCTTCTTCTTAACTATGACTACAGGAGAGGCGAATGGGCTGTTGCTATCACGAATTATACCCGCTTGTAACATCTCCTGGACCAACTTTCCGATTTCGATTTTTTGAACAGCAGGATAGCGATATGGTTTCACCTTAACCACTTTGGTTTCATCAGTTAATGGGATTTTGTGGTCTTGTAAATGAGGTGGAGGCAGACCAACCGGGGTTTGAAAGATATCCTCAAATTCACCAAGAAGGGATTGCAATTCATCAGCCACTTGAGCTGGTTGTAAAGTGATAGCAGTCTGCTCGCGAGAAGTCAAAAGCATGGGATATGGACCATTGCCTACCAAACTAAGGCATTTGGAAAATTGAGTGCTTGGAACCAGTTGAAGTGAGCCAGGTACTAAGCCACGCAAGAGACAGTTTTGTTTCTGATGCTGGAACTGCATGGTTAAGTTGGCGAAATCCCATGTAATTGGTCCAAGCGTTAGTAGCCACTGAATGCCAAGGACCAAATCAAAACCCTTCACCGATAGAAGTAAGAAGTCAGTCTGAAAGTGGTATCCTTGTGCTGCCCAAGGAACTGCTCTGCATTAGCCTTGAGTGGACAAACGAACCCCATTTGCCACCATTACCTTCAGTGAATTCCCTGCTTCTACTGGTAATTGTAACCTTTTGGCCACCTTGTGATCGATGAAATTATGCGTGCTACCGGAGTCTACCAATACGACCACCTCTGTGTGATCAATGATAGCTGAAAACCGCATGGTAGTATGGCCCTGCAACCCTTGGAGCGCATGCAACGATAGCACAGGACTATTTGGAACCTGATCCACCAATTCCAAATGGTCAGAGTAATCCTGTATTTCTTCAGAATTCAAACTCTTCACATCAGACCCTTGTTCCCAGTTTGGGTCAATAAAAAGTTGAAACACTTGGGACTTAAAGCATTTGTGACCCGGCGAATACTTTAATCCACACCAAAAGCAAAGGCCCTTCCGTCGTCGATCCTCTAATTCAGCTTGTGACAAAGACTTCGATGGCACTCGTTGTCCCACATTTCCACTCACAGACCCTCCCACAGTTGTTGAATTTCCTACTCCTTGTAGCGGCCTAGGATTAGGAAACAACGACTTTGAAGAGACAAGTCCATTACCCCCAATAAGTCCCTTCTTCATTGGCCCACAAACAATACTCTCGACTTGTCGAGCCAGTTTATACCCCTCCACCAATGTTTGAGGCGTAAACAACCTGACGTATTAACCTATCTTCGACTTCAAGTTGCTAATAAAAATACTTAATGCATAAGGTTCAGGTAAGCTCAATTGATTCAACAAGCTTAAGAATCCATCATGAAATTGTTCAACAGATCCTTGTTGTTTAAAGGTAACTAACTCCGCCATAGGATCAAGAAAAGAGTCAAATCCAAACCGTTCTTTCATTCCTCGAGCATACATCTCCCACGTCAACTGATGCAACCCTCCATGTCTGTGCACAAAAAAGTGATGCCAGTCTAAAGCTCGTCCTTCCAAGTGCAACATGACTACTCTCACCTTAGCGTTTTCAACTACTCCTTCCGCCTCAAAGTACTGTTCTAACTTTGACCACCACCCCCTAAAATTATCACCATTAAAGTGTGGACAATCCATTCGGAAAGAAGCATTGCTAAAGTCGACAGTGCCTCCTCTAGAAGGAAATTTTGAATGCCCTAAGTCCGATATTGGGGAGACTAAGAGATGTTCCATCGTTGGAAAACTAGTAGGGGAACCTAAGATCCCCTTTCCCTTGGCCGTTCCTGCACCAGTAACTGGAACGGAAGGACTCTGCCCAAAATATTGCTCAAACAGAGAATGCAACTACAATTGGAGTTCAAATCTCACCTCTGAACGTACCTCAGATTTGATACCCTCTTGGAACTCCTTCAAACGTGCATCGATCTTGGCATCCAGCTGAAAAAATTCTACTTGCAACTGAGTGAGCTCGCCTTGCATCAGTCCAAGCTCCTTCTGCATTCTGGTCGTCACGCCATCCCCCGCCATGAAAATCGAACTGGCTCTGATACCTTTGTGATGAAACGAGCTAAAAATTCAAGGGAAAACAAGGAGAAGAGAAGAATAATACAGAAGAGGAAGAAGAAGAGGGAATGAAGAATTCAAATCTAGTTCACTTTTTGCATAACCGTTTTATTATCCATAGTGCCGGTATAAAAGGTAGCAACCAAAACATATATTATCGAAACACACCATTTCAATAAAACAAACATAAAACGCAGCGTATACTAACAGATAACTAACATGGTCAAAAATGCATCGTTTCAACCTGCATGGTAATAACGTGCATGGTGATAATAAAACTATACGTAACACACTGTAAGTTCCCTTGCAAGAATAGCAGTTGCCATAAAAAAAGGGTTCTTAAATTGAGGCCCTTGAAACAAATTTTGGGAATTTAAGTGCTCTCTATTGAAATACCACTGGCATTAGGGTTCCCTAGGCTCTCGAACATACTTCTCTGATCGACACCAAATGTGAACCCATGCGGAGAAACTTCTAAGGGCGGACAGATAAAAATTGAAGTAGCACCAAGATTATTGAAGATAGGGATAGGAACGACAACAGGAACTGCATCGTTTACCTTTGAGAAACCATAGTTGAATAGAGCTCCAACATGTGGTGGGAATGCAGGCAAAGAAGGATTGATACTTTCAGATGATTTAGTTGATTCTGATTGAACTAAATTCATTTTAAGATCTTCCTCCTCCTTCTTCTACTACTCAACCCATCCCAAATTTCAATCTCTCTTTTTTCTTTTTCTTTTTCTGTTTTTTTGCCCGTCCCTTCCCCCTACCCCAAATTATGTCCCTTTGGCGACGTCAACAGTCCCATTAAGTTGGTGATGAAAAATGTTAATGGGTGACTGATTTGTCACTTTTTAATAACTTTAATAATTGTATTATTTTTTAAAAGTTGAGTGATTGAATTAAGACTTGAATGATTATTTGTCAGTTACCCAAAATCAAATGACCGTTAATATAATTTATCTTCTTATTTTCTATTGCACTTTTTGGTTACTACTAAATAGCTGAAACTGAGATTTTAAAAGAAATTGGAAATTTTTTTTGCCAATTTTTTCAAAATTGTTTCCTTAGAAACAAAATCGAAAGTTCTTCTTATTCCAAACCTAGTTCTTTCCTTTCCTTTTACTGGAGTTGATTTGATTTTCTGTTGAATAGATGCTTGGTCGATTTAGTTCTGTACAGTTTTCACGGTTTATTTCATTTAACACCGACAAATTGTTTTAAGAAGCTTAAATTTTGTTTTCCATGTATTTGGCATCTGGACTAGAATGATGAAGATACATGATCAATGCTGGTCCTATTAAAATTTTGTTTCCATGGTATTTGCTCATCGATGTTGGATGAAGATATTGTGCTTACAACAATTTGGCAAATTATAAGCAGCACGTCAACATAACAGAGAACATTATAGCTTGGCAAATAACATTGATTTGTTTTTTTAATTTTATTTTGAATAAATATATTTGTTTCAATTTGAATTTTATATAACTCAACTCAATTAAAAAAAATTGGATAAAATAATATTCATCTAACTCAATTAACTTAATTTTTTTTTACTTGACTCGATTCGATTAAATGTTCACCCTTAATTATCATAGTTGCCATAACTCTTTTTAACTCAATTTTTATTTTTTTTAAATTATTGAAAATTCAAAATATTTTTTTTATAGTTTTTATGAATTTTTTATATTCAATTTTTTATTTTTATGTAGTTTTTCAATATTATATATTTTTAAAAATTTATATTTTTTAATTTTTTAAATTAAGAGTAAACTGATAAAATATGTAAAAATTAAAAATTTATTTATTTAATTTTAATCTATAAAATATGTAAGTATTAATAACTAAATTTTCATTATCTTAATTAATAAAAAGCCACGCCATTTGTTCATTAATAATTTAATAGAATAGTTATCAACAAACTCCGAAGAAGAAACTAAAATTTTTTGAAATTGACTGTGAAAACAAACTAATATTTGAGTGATAAAAAGTTTATGGTAATAATTATAGTTTTGGGGGTTTGGTTAGTTGAGAATTTTATGCATTTTTCCAGCAAAATATTGGTATGCGTTCTTTCTTTTTTTTTTTTTTTTTTTTTTTTTTTTTTTTTTTTCTAGTGGTAAGTTGTTGAAAATAATTTTACGGGTTCATTTGTTTCGAAGTAAAAATTTTTATGGAAAACATTTTTAGGATTTTTTTTTATATTTTTTTATGTAAAAAAGAATAGTTAACGTAAAAGGTTTTTCAGTTAACGTAAAAGATTTTTCAGTAAACGTAAAATTACTTTATTATTCCCGTAAAATGTTTTACTAACTTTTTTTTCGTAAGACATTTTTCAAACTGATAAGGCTCTGTTCACTGTAACACCCCATACTTTACCCGAACATCGGGTCAAAACACCGAGATGTTACATTGTCTACTACATTTTTCACTTATTAAATATTTTCTTATAAACTTTCATAACTTTTCAATTTAGTCCCTTTTTGTCATAAAAATTCAATATTTACTAATTAATCATATTAAATCAATTTTCTTTCTTGTTACACTTTGATCATATAATTTATCTCAATATCTTATTTCACATATCAAATTTCTATGTACTTCACTTCTATTATTTCATCCACATCTTTTCTCAAGTTTAACAATTTAGTCCTTGTGTTCATAAAAATTTCATATTTTTCCATAATTTCACTTTTACAATACTTTATGCATATTTCATCATCTCATAGCACATTCATTAAACTTTTATCATAATTTTCTTATTCACATATTAAATTGTTTCACACTTAAACTTTTGTACATTTTTCAATTTAGCCCCTATTGCCATGTAATTTATTTTTCTTCATATAAGCACTTTAATTAAATAAGTCATTATAATATCTTATTTCACATAACAAATTTTCATACATATCACTTCTCTTGTTTCAATTATAAATCTTACAAAATTTATAATTTAATCCTTAACATCTAGACCTGCTGATGGGTCGGGTCACCCGGCCCGACCCGAATGCTTGAGTGGGTTTGGGTAAAAATATATGCCCGAAAAATGGGTTTGGGAAAAAAATAAGACCCGTTTAGAAAACAGATCGGGCTTCGGGTAAGGCTTTTTTGGCCCCTGAGCCTAGCCCACCCTGAATATGCAAAAAAAAATTACTGTTTTATTGCTTTTTTTATTATTTTGTTACTATTTTGCTGTTGTTTTTTTCACTATTTTTCTACCATTTCACTATTATATTGCTATTATTTTGTTGTTATTGTATAACTCTTGTTTTATTGTTAATTTTGTTATTATTTTAGAGGCATTTGCTTGTTAAGTTGCATCTATCTTAGTGTTATTTAAGTATACATATTTCTTCAAAAATTATTTTCAATTTGTTCGGAAACATTTATTTTAATGTTTTTAGTATATTTGATGTATTATATTTTTTTAAACATAATATAAAAAAATTAACACAGGCAGGCCGAGCCGGACCTAGGTTTTATCATTTTTATCCAGGCCGAGCTTGGGCAAAATTTTAGGCTCATGTTTTGGGTCGAGCCTGGGCCTGGCAAATGGACCTAAAATTTTGGTTGTGCCCGGCCTGACCCGGCCCATGAGCACCTCTATTAACATCATGAAGATTCATTATTTACTATAATTTCACCTTAACATCACATTGTAATCAATTCACTACTTCATTTAAACTCTTTATTGTAAATCTCATATGTATGTTTGTTTCGTTGAAAGTAACTTTTTATGAAATATTTTCAGGAAATCTGTCAAATAACAGAAAATATTTTGCACAAATGTATCCAAACACCAAAAAATATTAATTTATTTCCATAAAAGTAAGTTATTTTCAGTAAAACAAACAGAGCTTACATTTCATAAATTACGATTATAGGCACACAGTAAAAAAATATGTAATAAATATATTCATTAAAAGTTTACATAAACATTAAATGATATTTTGGTTGAAATGATAAAGTTTTTTTGAACATTAATATTATTATAGATTCTTATCATATCTTTTTTTTTATATATATATAAGGCTTAAAACTACTCATAGTTCATCTCCAACTTTTAAATAAGATGATAATGTACTTTAACACACTCAACCTCATGTCGTCATACACAACAATAATATCGATACCAATCAAGTTAAGACTCAAATATCGGCGATTGAAATGATAAAGTTAAAAGTTTAATATTCATAGTTTTTGGTTCAAAACTCGTGTGTGAATTTTTATTGACTTATAAAATATAAATATAAATAAAAATACTCTTATAATAATATAATTCACTCTTTTTATACCAATAAAAATGTGAACATTTTTTATGTCAAACTTTTTTTAAATTTGATGCCAATTATTTAAATGTTTTTAATTAATTAAATTTTATAAAATTATTTTTAAAATTAATTCATTGAAAGTTTTTTAATATATTTTTCAAAATTTTGTCTCTAGTAATTTATTTAGAAAATAAGACATCAAAGTTGAAAAGTTTTTACCTCTAAAAATTAAAATGTGACAAAATTAGTAGAATGGAAAAAGTACTTTGTAAAAGAAAATTTTCAATTTTAGTTGAATCGATTGACAGGACTTGAAACAATTACTTTTATCATAGCAGAGATTAGGGAGTGTCTTTCTAATCATGACCTCACTAGTTTTTCTCTTTCATTTTTGCTTTCCCGAGAATGTGCGCTCGCAGAGGCACCGAGCTTCTCTCCGACCAAGCCTTCCATGACTGTCATTATGCTCATCACCATCAATTCCATCAAGCTCTTTGCCTTGCGCAACTGACATGTCCACTGGTGAGAACAGTGCTCTTTCTCGTTTTAGGCCTCTTCCTTGCCGAATTTGGTTTTAAGACTCAAAAGATCCACCCAAGATCCGGTCATTGGACTATTAAAGTCAAGTTTACGATTGCCTGTCAAGCTTCATTTTGGCCGTTAAAGTTTTTGTTTAATAGAGGTGTCAATTCGCTCGAATCTCCAATTAGATATCTTGAGTGACAACAGTTGAGGCTTCATCCAAGGTTTCTTTAGTTGCACTATAGTAGACATAGTTGTGTCCTTAAAGCCACACTCTAGCTATTTTTTTCTACTAGTAGTAGATAGAACATTGGGATAATAATTCTTTGGTTCATGTAGAGTGTTCATTCCATTATTATTCTAATCGAATTATTATTAATTAAATTATTCGAAATGTAAAAAATTTAATCGTTAATTAAATCGAAATTTATATATATTTTTAGTTAAAATAAGTATAAAACATATAAAAAATATTATTAATGTTGATTTTCTTTTTTAATAGTTTAAAAAATATATTATATATATATATTATTATTTCGATTAATATAAAAATAATAGTTCGAAAAATACATTGTTAATATAAATTCTAAAACCCGAGCCTGACCCAGCCCACCTGTATTAAAATTTTTTATATTATTATTTCTATATAAAAATAAATTTAAAAAATATAATACATCAAATACACTAAAACATTAAAAGAAACGTTTTCCAACAATTTAAAAATAAATTTAATTTTTTTAATATTTATGCTTAAATAACACTAAGATAGGTGTAACTTAGCAAGCAAATACCTCTAAAATAGTAGCAAAATTAACAATAAAACAAGAGTTATACAATATCCAAACAATAACAACAAAATAGTATCTATATAATAGCAAAATGACAACAAAACAACAGTAGAAAAATTTTTTAGGCAGATTTGGGCCAAAAAAAGTTTGCCGAGGCTCGACCCGTTTAGAAAATGGGCCTAATTTTTTTTGCTAAAAACCCATTTTTGGAGCTTATATTTTGCCTAAACCCTTCCACTTTTCGAGCGGGCCTTTGGGTCGAGCCACCCGGCCCATGATGAGGCCTAGGTTGGTGTAATGCCCTAAAGTTTCTCTATTTTTAAATTGCTAACTGTGACTTGTAAATTGAGGTATTGTGCTCGACTCCTTTCTCTTGAATTTTGATTTTTTTCCTAATCTATGGCTTAGCTTATTTGGCTTACCTTTAATTTCTGAGTTGTTGTAGACGAGAATGAGGCTATTGGTTCAGTCTTAACTCTTTAGCTTACCATTGGGTCCCATGTTTGAATCTTCTTGTGCACAAAAGAGGATTATTTTTGCTTCTTTCTTTTGTGTCGTCCTAGTTGTCAGGGTTGGAGTCAAATTTAACCACTTAGCAACATGATAAGATATTAACTAACCTGATTTGAAAAGATTTAATCAGTTTCATTTTTAAAAAAAATTGAGAATTTTTCTCCCCAAAAATCTCTTTGATTGTTATCCCCCTCTCTTCCCACTTTCTCCATCTACCATTTTCATCTCTTTTCTTTCTGTTTTCAATTTTCCTCCTTTTTTTCGATTTCAATTCATCTCTTTGTCGTTTTCCATTTGTTTTTCCCTTTCTCTCTGTGCTCTTTTTCTTTTTACGGTTTTCACCATCACCTCTGTAAAGACCTCTTATTCTTTCTTCCCTTGTAACAATCCGTTTTCAGTGATATCAAAACAGTGATATCAGGACCACAAATTTGATGTGAAAATATTTATTTTATTATTACTTTAATGTCTATGGTATGTTAGTAGTGTCGTATAAAATTTTCGTTAAGAAATTTTAATGTTTGCATGTTTAATTTCATAAAAAGGACTAAATCGTAAAAGGTGCAAAATTAGAATTTTTTAAGTTAAAGGTGTCAAATTGCTATGAATCTTTAATATGAATGGACTTATATGGTAATTTGACCATTATAATAAATGGACATTCTTGGATATGAATTAAGTGATTTTGATATTATAAACTAAGGTTAAGTTTGTATTTTAATAAATAATATAATGTAAATTAAAGAAAAACAAAAGACATCATCTTTTGTTATCTCTTCCACCAAAATTCAAAAGAAAGGAACCTCCTTGGAAGCTTGCTAGGTTTGTCCAAGCCTTCTTTGAAAATGTGAGTGATTTTTTATTCCCTTTTTAATGATTTTTATGTTTTTGAAGTCATTGTAGCTTAATCTAACTAGCCTAGGGACTAATTTGCAAAAATATTAAAGGTTTAGCATTTTTCCATGATTTCTCTTGTATAATTTATGAAGTTTAAAGGTAGATTATGAATCCTTGTTGTTAAATAAACAACTTTTGTAAAGTGATTTTTAATGAAATTATCATTTAGGGACTTATCTGTGAAAATAGTAAAATATCATGACAAAATGGTGAATTGGTGATTTGTGTGGGTTGATATGACTCCCTAGATAAATCTTCTAGCATGATATATGGATGAAAATGCATGAATTTCAATTTACGAGCTTAAGGACTAAATTGAAAAGAAGTTAAAACATTAGGGGCAAAAATGAAATTTTGCAAAAGTATGGAATTTGGACTGAATTGAATAGAATGAATATTAAATAGATTGAATTTGTTTATTTAGATCAAGTTAAGCCTTGTACGGATCTAGATCGAAGGAAAGATAAAGCCTCGGATTAGTTGAACCTATTTTGACATCTTTATAATCGAGGTAAGTTCGTATGTTTAAATAATGCTTTAATGTTATTTGATTTATGTGATATTATGCTATTTATCATATCATGTTATGACGAAAATCCAATGAAGTTACGACAACTATCCAGCCCCGTTTGAACCTTAGGAATGTATAGGATACAAATGTCATGTCATTAGGTTTACCATGTTTCGGGTACTGGTCCTGAATGTCCTACCGATGGCTAAGTTCTGGCATTTGTTGTGGATACTCTGCAGCTTGTGTGAACGGCACTGTATAGCTACATTCCAATCGTTAGCTTGAGTTAGCAGACCCTTTTATAGCTCTAGTGAGCATCGATGTAAAGGAAAAGGAAAAGGAATGGTTTCGACCATGTGTTAGCACACTTTGTGTGAGCATCCCACGTATCCGATATTATTCTAAGTGGTTCAATGGGCATGAAAAGGAAAGGAACGATAAGTGTTCCAATGGCTAAATTATGAACTTATAGAAAGGTATGAATTGATGTTGATCAAAGTATGTATAACCATGTTTTATGGCAAGTATGAATTCAAATGTGCTATGTTAATGTATTATATCTTACCATGTGATGATATTGTTGAGTTATGTGTTAAAGCACTAACTATTGTTGTTGATGATGCTTAGGCTTGTGCCAACCTTGTGTTGGATTGATTTATGTCTATTTTATAAGATTTTGCATTGAAATGGTAAGCTATGTTCATGATTTACGAACTTACTAAGCATTATATGCTTACGTTGTTTTCTTTCCTAGGTTTTATAGATTATCGGAAGCTCGTCAGAGACCTATCACACTATCTATTGATAATATCGGTAGATTTTGATGCTTTGGGTCAATGTTATAATGGCATGTATAGGTGAACTTATGTTCAAGGTTTAGTTGTTATGGTTGGCATGTATATATGGTATTATAGTTGGTGTGCTTTTGGCACTTTGATACCTTGTTGGTTGATGCCAATATGGCTTGGTTCATGCATGTTTTAAATGACGAATTCGGTATGTGATGATGTAGTTTCAATGTGATCAATTGTGATGAGTTTTTGGTATGGAAATAGGTTAGATATGAATGCTTGAATATGGACCAATTATGCACATGTTTAGATAGATTTGATGAATTATGTTTGAGGTGCCTTATTGGCATATTGGTTGAATGAATTATTTGTATATTGAAATGGTAATATTATGTATGTTTGGCCTATTTTGGTGCCTTGATCATAGGTGCATAAGGCTTGTAGGTACTTATTGGAAATGTGTGAAAGAAATTACTTGATTTTGGCCAATTTCTTGTCCACACGGCCTAAGACATGAGCGTGTGTCTCAGCCATGTGTACCCTGTAGGTTTTAAAGGTTGTATTTCGAAAGTTACACGGCCTAACACATGACCTGGCACACAGGCGTGTGAAACCATTTTGAGTGTTACACAGCTTGGCACACGGGCGTGTGGCTTGGCCGTGTGACCCAAGTCAGAGAGTTACACGGGCATGAGTACGAGCTTGGACACAACCGCGTGTCCCTATTTTGAATGTTACACGGCCTGAGGCACACGTCACACGGCCGTGTGACCCCTGCAGTGTGAATTTTTCTAACTTTTTCCTCAAGGTTTCAAATGTTTTTGGTTTAGTCCCGAATCGTTTCTAAAGTGTTTCTAAGGCCTCGAGGGCTCGAATAAGGGATGATAAGAATGTGTATGAATGAATTATACTATGATTAATGAAATGTTTGGAAATAAATGTTTTAAGTTACGTTTTTATGATAATGCTCTATAATCCTATTTCGGCGACGGATAGGGGTTAGGGGTATTTAATGGTATCAAAGTTACGGTTTAGTCGATTATCGGACTGAACATAGCATGTATGAGTCTAGAAATACATGCCATTATATAACCTGTGATAGTGTAATGACCCTTGACTCGTTTTGAACTATGCTTTCATATAGAAAATGTCATCCAACCGAGCCGATTCTGATTAGGCTGAAAGTAACGTGCAAGCCTCCATTCATGGGACAACGTTGAGTGGCAGTATGCCCATATCTGAGGGATGGGGAGGAGAGGCTAAAGAAGCCTTCTTCCAAATTATGAATGAGTGGTTTACTGAGTACGTACGAACGAACCCGATGGCTTAACGACCTCCACCCCCACCTGTTCCCCAACCGGTTCCCGTAGTTCCTCAAGGTTTGGAACCAATCAACTTAGCAAGTCACCAGTTGATAAAATTCGTAAATATGGGGCTGAAGAGTTTAAGCTATATCTGAAGATGATCTAGAGATAACTGAGTTCTGGTTAGGAAACACGATCAGGGTTTTCGATGAATTATCTTGTACTCCGGCTGAATGCGTGAAATGTGTTGTTTCCTTATTGAAAGACTCTGCCTATTAGTGGTGGAATACCTTGGTTTCAGTTGTGCCAAGAGAGCGAGTAGACTAGGAATTCTTTCAAGCTGAGTTTCGTAAGAAATATATAAGTCGGAAGTTTCTTGATAAGAAATGCAAAGAGTTTTTCGAGCTTAAATAGGGCCGAATGACAGTTTCTGAGTATGAGAGAGAATTATTCGATAAGAAAGTATACCCGAGAATGTATACCGACTGAGATTGCTATGTAAACAGTTTGAAGATGGACTAAATGATGACATAAAACTGTTAGTCGGGATACTCGAATTGAAAGAATTTGTTGTTCTAGTTGATCGAGCACATAAAGTTGAAGAATTGAGTAAGGCTAAAAGAAAAGCTAATTTTGAGGCTTGTGATTTGGGTAAGAGATCAGCGGGAATATCTTATCAATCACTGTCAAAGAAGTCAAAGAATATCGTAACCATTCGTTAGCTTCAGTGGGTTATTCCAGTAAAGATTGCGGAAAATGACATGCGAGTTCAAAACCTCAGGCTACATTTGTAGCGAACGTAGGCAGTGTGAAGAGTAATGAGCCCGATTGTCAATAATGTGGACGTCGACATTTTGGTGAATGCAAGATGAAAGACAGGGCATGTTTTAAATGTGCTTCGTATGAGCATTTTATCCGAGATTGCTCGGAGAGACCTAAAAAAGAAAAGGCTTAGACTGATCGATCGAGCAATAAAGCTGTGAGAGGTAGACCGCCACGGAACCCTGAAAATGTGAAATATAGCCGCAGTGGGACAAAAGACTCTGCTGTGAGATCCGAGGCACGAGCACCACCTAGGGCTTATGCGATACGTGCATGAGAGGAAGCAGCGTCAGCACTAGATGTTATTACTGGTACATTTTCTATCTTTGATACTAACGTTACAGCTTTAATTGATCCAGGATCAACACATTCATATGTACGCACGAATCTAGTATCAAGTAAGAAATTTTCTGTTGAGTCTAATGAATTTGTGGTTAAAGTAACAAACCCCCTAAGTGAGTATGTGTAACACCCCAAACCCGGACAAAACACCACGTCCGAATCTGGTATGTTACGGGGAAAAACGTTTCTAAGAAGTTCAGATTTTCCGTTTGAGAACTGAGTGGAAACACCGTGTGCTTGAAACAGATTTGGGTAGACTTGTTTGAAAAACTCTTGATGTATTTAAAACCCGGAGATTTTGAAAACTTAGTCAGAATTTGTAGTTGAAACGAGTTTAAACCATTTAAAACCTTATTAGTTACTTAATGATACATAAATCACTTTTGAACTTAGGTGAATTGCAAGTTAGAATTTGAAAACCATTTGTATTTGTTTGTCAACAAGACTTAGTGTGATACCCGATGGTATAGTTAAAAACACATCGCGTGATAATTTTGAAAACATCATCTTTCCAGGTTTTAGTAAAACTTATACCGGCTTATTTTGTTAAGGTATATAAAAATCAATTTAAAGCATGAGCAACATAAAACATAACTTTAAAGGCCTTTTACAAATCCAAATAGAACCCAAATAAAGTAAATAACTAAAGTACCCAAAGTATAGAGTCTGAGTAAAGACTTTATTCAGCATGGCATAAGCACCTCGAGTCTATCCCGGCTCCAAGTCCGCATCTACGAGTCACCTGAAAAGTCAAAGGAGAGGGTGAGTCGAGTGACTCAGTGTGTCCGCTCCCGAAGATTCAACATGCTAACACACATCATACATAGCAATATAATCAATGCAACCCGATCCTAACCATCCATATCTCCTTTTCTACCCCGTGTGGTACCAAACCACTGGTGGTGCCAAACCACTGGTGACATATAGTCACAATGTGCTCCCAAAGCACTGGTGTCCCAAAGACACAATATCCGTCAATGTGCTACCAAAGCACTGGTGTCCCAAAGACACAATTGTGCTACCAAAGCACTGGTGACCGAAGTCACAAATCCAATGATGATGGGGCCAACCCATCGTGTGATACCAAATCACTAGCAGACGATCCCATACCTCACGTGGGGCCAACCCACGGTGGTCAAACCACAGGGACAAGTCGCAATGAGGTGCCAAACCTCTGGTGTCCCAAAGACACAATGTGCTACCAAAGCACTGGTGACCGTAGTCACAAATCTGGTGATGGGGCCAACCCATCGTGTGTTACCAAAACACTGGCGTCAATCCCATATAATCATCTGTGGGGCCAACCCACTGTGGTACTGAGCCACTGGGACGAGACGCTGAGGTACCAAACCTCTGGAGGTGCCAAACCTCTGGTGACCCAAAGTCACAAAGTGTGCTACCAAAGCACTGGTGCTCGTCAGCACAGTATATCACTGCTCCCTCCTCTCGTATCACCCATCAACATGCCAAACTCATGTAATCATGCATATCATACTATCATGCATATCATGCCAATATGTCTAATTTCATACCCCATGTCACATATCCATAACCATGATATCATACAGATCATCAGTAACTCATAATAATAGCACTGACTTACCCGAGTCCAAAATCATACCCATGAGGGTATCATAACAGTCACCACTGTTTCATTAGTCATCATACAGGTTATTAACAATATTACCAAATATTAGTGTGTTAGTATACACACCTGATAAAAACGAGTCTAAAATCCAACGAGAACGATCTAAGCCCCTCGATTACAAGGTCCTACAATCGGCCAAACATTAGGGGTTAGGCATCTAAGACATTCGGCCAAAAACACTTAACCAAAGGGGTTAATATCGAACCCCTACCTTCACTTGGTTTGGTTTCCTACCAAACCCGAACCACAGTGATACTTCTACCCACAATCGGTCACCCCTTCACAAGAGAACGGTTAATCACTTACAACTCCTGATTTAAACGAAATTAAAAGAATGCACTAACAACCTAATCGCTTACCCCCAACTTACCAATCGGTTAACCCAAGAACGAAAGCTCCACCTGATTGAATCCAAAATCCAGATGACCTATAACAAAGAGATTAATACCATTCCAAGAATAACCATATTCGGCCCTTAAACAAACCAACATCAATAAAGCATAAGGGAGAAGGGAGATGACCATCCGGCCAAAAGCTTACCAACCCCCAACCGATTGCAACTAGGAGCCCAACACGCTCACCACCCTTCTGATATTCGGCCACCAAGGAACTATTAAGAGAGAAGAGAGTTTCGGCCAGGCTTTAAAAGAAGAAAAGGAAAATCGGCTTTAGGTGTTCAACACCCTTCAATTCGGCTACCACTAGGAAATAAGAGAAATAGATGTGGTTTAAGAGAAGCAAGAATTCGGTCACTAATGGAAGGAATATTCGGCTCAAGCGTTTCAAACAAGGAGAGAAAAGAAGAAAAGAAATGGTAAGAGGAGGAGAGAGCTTGTTTCGGTTTGCTCAAGTGAAGAGAAAAAAGAAAACAAGGCACAATCGGCTACCAAGAAAATTGAGAGGAACCAATCAATTTCGACAACTAATTGCTTGCACCTTTTGGCTTCAAAGAGAAAATGAGAGAAATGCCTTAGAATTTCGGCTTGCTTTGACAAAAAGGAAAAAGAAAGTGTGACCTTACCAATGACAAAATGAGAAGATCCTAGCCTACTACCCCTTGACCGAACAACCAAAATTCACAAGTGAATTTCGGCATAGCCTTCCCACTCACTTACCAAAGCCGTCCAACCTCTTCCCCAACACCCAAAAATTCGGCCAACACCCCACAACACTCCTCCATATTCGGCCACATCCCTCCACAAGCTCCCAACCACTTATTTCAAATGAGTTTACCAAGTCTTACTCCCCTTTTTGCTCTCCACCATCCAAGTCACCTTTTTGACCAAGTCCATGGTAGAATTCCACTTGCATTCTGCCTCTTCTCCATGCCGTCCCAAAAAGCAACCAAAATGGGAATCCTGCAGCTTGAACTCAGGACCTCCCCTCCCTTGCAAATGACGCCACCTAGCTCCCAAGTTGCACCTTCCTCAGCCACTTTGCCAACACTTTATTTGTGCAATGAAACCACAATTTATTTTCTTAAACCCCAGCTTCCCTAGCTCCCTTCACTTAACACCCAAAAACTAAAATTTCCTAATTTACTCAGGCATACACCTAGGCTATAATTAAGCCCCAAGAACATAAAAATAGCAACATAGCACACTACAAACATGCAATATTATGCAGCCACAAAACAGCCCCCTAACCCGGGATATTACAGTTCTACCCCCCTTAAAAATAATTTCGGCCTCGAAATTACCTGGTCAAAAGAGTTGCGGGTATTGCTGTCTCATCGTATCCTCGGGTTCCCATGTCGCTTCTTCTACACCATGATTCCGCCAAAGCACCTTAACCAAAGGCACAGACTTTCTACGCAGAACCTTCACATCCCGATCAAGAATCTGCACAGGTTCTTCTTCCACAGACAAGTCTGGATTCACCTCGATCTCTTCCACCGCTACCACGTGGGACGGATCTGAACGATACCTCCGAAGCATCGAAACGTGAAAGACGTCATGAATCTGACTAAGTTCTGCTGGCAACTCAAGCTGATACGCTACTGGCCCAACTCGCCTCAAAACCTTATACGGCCCAATGAACCTCGGACTTAGCTTGCCTTTCTTTCCGAACCTCAACACCTTCTTCCAAGGCGAGACCTTCAGAAACACTCGATCCCCAACAGCAAACTCTATATCCCTTCGCTTAAGATCGGCATAAGACTTCTGCCGGTCCGAAGCTTCCTTTAATCGAGCCTGAATCAACTTAACCTTGTCTTCTGTCTCAGCTACCAACTCAGGTCCTAACAACTGGCGTTCACCTAACTCTGTCCAACATGTAGGTGAGCGACACTTCCTACCATACAACGCCTCATACGGAGCCATCTTGATGCTCGCTTGGTAACTGTTGTTGTAGGCAAACTCAGCTAATGGTAGAAACTCCTCCCAGCTACCTCTGAAATCCAGGACACAACCTCTCAGCATGTCTTCTAAGATCTGAATAACCCTTTCTGATTGTCCGTCAGACTGCGGGTGAAAAGCCGTGCTGAAATCCAAACGAGTACCCAATGCCTGATGCAATGCTTTCCAGAACCTTGAAGTAAACCTGGGATCCCTATCCGAGATTATCGAAACTGGCACACCGTGCAACCTCACTATTTCTGAAACATACAGCTTCGCTAGCTTCTGAAGTGAGTAGTCAACCCTCACCGGAATAAAGTGAGCTGATTTAGTCAGACGATCCACCACTACCCAAACTGAATCCTTCTTGCTTGGCGTAAGCGGTAACCCACTGACAAAATCCATGGTTATCCTCTCCCACTTCCACTGCGGAATCTTCACAGGCTGAAGTAAACCCGACGGCAACTGATGTTCAGCCTTGACCTGCTGACAAGTCAGACATTTCCCAACCAACTCTGTCACCTCTTTCTTCAGACCGGGCCACCAAAACTGCCCTCTAAGATCCTTATACATTTTGCTACCTCCAGGATGCATAGCATGAGGACTGCTGTGTGCGTCCTGAAGAATCTTCTGCCTTAGCTCAACGTCCTTAGGCATACAAGCCTTACCCTGAAAACACAACACCTCATCACTAGATAAGCTGTAACCCTCCAAACCACCATTCTGCACTTGTAACCTTCGCGCACTCAGAACCTCATCCCCTAACTGCTTCTCTTTTATCTGCTCAACCCAAGTAGGCTTAACTTGCAGCTCTGCCAGAATACTCCCGTCGTCATACAAACTTAAATGGGCAAACAACGCTCTTAAATCCGAAACAACCTTACGGCTTAACGCGTCTGCTACCACATTAGCCTTACCCGGATGATACTCAATGGAACAGTCGTAATCTTTCAGCAACTCAACCCATCTACGCTGCCTCAAATTCAAATCCTTCTGAGTCAGTAGATACTTCAAACTCTTATGGTCCGTGTAAACTATCGATCTCTCCCCATATAAGTAGTGCCTCCAAATCTTTAAGGCGAAAACTACAGCCGCTAGCTCCAAATCGTGCGTCGGATAGTTAACCTCATGTGGCCTCAGCTGCCTAGAAGCGTAAGCCACAACCTTACCTTCCTGCATCAGCACACAACCCAGACCCGTATGTGATGCATCGCAATAGACCGTGTATTCCTTACCAGCCTCAGGTTGAATTAAAACCGGAGCCTCAGTCAAAATCTTCTTTAACTTGTCGAAGCTTTCCTGTTGTTTCTCAGTCCAAACAAACGGAACCTCTTTCCTTAACAACTTGGTCATCGGCGCTGCTATCAACGAGAAACCCTCAACAAACCTTCGGTAGTATCCAGCCAAACCCAGAAAACTACGAACCTCAGCCACTGACCTAGGTGGCTTCCAATCCAAAACAGCCTCAATCTTACGAGGATCTACCCGAATCCCCTCTGCTGACACTACATGACCCAAGAACGTCACTTCTCTAAGCCAGAACTCGCACTTACTAAACTTAGCATAGAGTTGTTTTTCCCTCAGAATCTGTAGCACCACTCTCAAATGCTCATCATGCTCTTCCTCTGTCCTTGAGTACACCAAGATGTCGTCTATGAAAACCACGACGAACTGATCCAGATACTGCTGAAACACCCTATTCATCATATCCATAAACGCTGCCGGTGCGTTTGTCAACCCGAATGGCATTACCAGGAATTCGTAGTGCCCATACCGAGTCCGAAACGCTGTTTTATGGATATCAGCCTCCTTAACCTTCAACTGATGGTACCCAGACCTCAGATCAATCTTAGAGAATACCGCTGCACCCTTCAGCTGATCAAACAAGTCATCTATCCGCGGCAACGGATACTTGTTTTTAATCGTCAGCTTGTTCAACTGGCGGTAGTCTATACACATCCGCATCGTACCATCTTTCTTCTTGACAAAAAGAACCGGCGCACCCCACGGCGAAACACTTGGCCTAATAAAACCCCGATCCAATAACTCCTGGATCTGAGCCTTAAGCTCCACCAATTCCTTTGGCGCCATCCTATACGGAGCAATAGACACTGGCGCAGTCCCGGGTAACAGATCAATCCCGAATTCTACCTCTCGATCAGGCGGCAAACCCGGAAGCTCTTCAGGAAACACATCAGCAAATTCCTTAACAGTACGAACCTTCTCAACAGCAGACTCTTTAGCCTCCAAGGCATACACATGAACCACGTACGCTTCACAGCCCTTCCTGACCATCTTCTCCGCTTTCAAAGCAGATACCACATTTGATAAGTAATCTCTCCTATTACCTATCATAGCGACCTCAACACCATCAGCCGTCTTGAGAACCATGCGCTTAGCCGCGCAATCCAACCTCGCCTGGTACTTAACCAGCCAATCCATCCCAAGAATCAGATCGAACTCCCCAAACGGCAGTTCCATCAGATCAGCAGCAAACACTACCCCTTGGAGTTCTAGGGGTACCTCTCTAAACAGTTTATCTACCACTACAGAGTGACCTAAAGGACTAATCACAGTCATCTGCCTAGAAGTTATCTCAGAGTCTAAATCCATTGTCTCTACTATACTACTGGCAACATAAGAGTGCGTAGAACCCACATCAATTAAAGCAGTATAAGGAGTACCAAAAATCAAAAACGTACCGGTTATGACGTCCGGTGCGTCGCCCTCCTCTCGGCGCCTCGCAGCATACACCAATCCCGGCTGTCTAGCATCAGAACTACCTGCACCTCTGCCCGGTGCTCCACGGCCCCGACCAGAACCATAACCACCTCTGCCATTACCACGGCCCCTCTGCGGTGGCGGTCCATTACCTCTGAACTGATTACGGCCCTGACTCTCAGACTGAATCCTGGCCATCCTACGCGGACAGTCCCTAATGCGATGCTCCAGAGAACCACACTCGAAGCAACCTTTACCTCCAGTCCAACAGCCACCCCAATGAGATTTCCCACACTGATTACACTGCAGCGGTCCCTGCCTAGCAGCAACAAACCTAGCAGACTGATTCTGCCCACTCGGTCTAGCCCTCTTCTGCGGATTACCCGACGAACCAGAAGACCCAAAGCTCCTCTTAAGCCTACTCCTGTCCATACTCTGCCTCACTGACTCCTTAACGCCCTCGGCTACCTTAGCCTTCTCAACCAAGACAGCAAACTCGCGCTCCTGCTGTGGAGCAATCAGCAGCCTCAACTCGTCTCGCAGACCATCCTCGAAACGAACACACCTCTCATGCTCAGTGGCTACAACGCCCCTGGCATACCTACTCAGCTTCAGGAACTCAGCCTCGTACTCAGCAACAGATTTACTCCCCTGAACAAGCCTCAGAAATGCCTTTCTCTGGGAGTCAATATAACTAGCCCCGATGTATTTCTTTTGATATGCAGCTCGAAAATAATCCCATGTCAAATCCTCTGCTGCCACACTATCCCGAACCGTGAGCCACCACTGATATGACTCATCCCGGAGAAGAGATACGATACCCTTCAGCTTCTCTTCAGTTGTCAAGTCCAGATCATCCATGATCCGCTCAGTTGCCTCCAGCCAATATTCAGCAGTGCTAGGAGCAACACCCGAAACCCCTCGGAAAAATTCGGCCCCGTTAGCCCGGAGTCTCTCAGGAACTGATTTCCTAACTCCTGCACTACCACTAGCCCCAGCTACCCTTTCCAGCACTCGCAGCATCGCCTGTGACACTGCGTCATCCCCAGTCTGATCTTGGAACTCACCACCTCCAGCTGGTGGCGGAACCGGTATCTCATTTTCTGAACCCTGCCCAGATCCTACGGGCTTAGAAACTGTCATTCTACCCCTACCTCTACCACGAGTATTACGACCACGTCCACCTCGAGTGCTCATGTCTAAACTTTCTACGTATCTGATTAAGAATTTTATGCATCAGTATTTATTCCACTTGTTTAAAAAGCAAGTCTTATGAATATTAAAGAGGATTTGTTTTCGCAAGTTCACAGAATCCTATCAGTTTCCATCTCTAAGGTAGCATACTATTGCTAATAATCAATCATACCACATCCAATCAATTCACAAAGAATAGTCCGGGGTACTTACCTGGGCGAACTGGTGCCGGAGACTCGGTGCCATGCCTTGCAAACCATATATTCAAACCAAAAGCACTTAAAACAGTCTTTCGAAAACATTTTGGGCCTCAGGCCCACAGCCGAGCCTTTGAACTTGGCTCTGATACCACAATTGTAACACCCCAAACCCGGACAAAACACCACGTCCGAATCTGGTATGTTACGGGGAAAAACGTTTCTAAGAAGTTCAGATTTTCCGTTTGAGAACTGAGTGGAAACACCGTGTGCTTGAAACAGATTTGGGTAGACTTGTTTGAAAAACTCTTGATGTATTTAAAACCCGGAGATTTTGAAAACTTAGTCAGAATTTGTAGTTGAAACGAGTTTAAACCATTTAAAACCTTATTAGTTACTTAATGATACATAAATCACTTTTGAACTTAGGTGAATTGCAAGTTAGAATTTGAAAACCATTTGTATTTGTTTGTCAACAAGACTTAGTGTGATACCCGATGGTATAGTTAAAAACACATCGCGTGATAATTTTGAAAACATCATCTTTCCAGGTTTTAGTAAAACTTATACCGGCTTATTTTGTTAAGGTATATAAAAATCAATTTAAAGCATGAGCAACATAAAACATAACTTTAAAGGCCTTTTACAAATCCAAATAGAACCCAAATAAAGTAAATAACTAAGTACCCAAAGTATAGAGTCTGAGTAAAGACTTTATTCAGCATGGCATAAGCACCTCGAGTCTATCCCGGCTCCAAGTCCGCATCTACGAGTCACCTGAAAAGTCAAAGGAGAGGGTGAGTCGAGTGACTCAGTGTGTCCGCTCCCGAAGATTCAACATGCTAACACACATCATACATAGCAATATAATCAATGCAACCCGATCCTAACCATCCATATCTCCTTTTCTACCCCGTGTGGTACCAAACCACTGGTGGTGCCAAACCACTGGTGACATATAGTCACAATGTGCTCCCAAAGCACTGGTGTCCCAAAGACACAATATCCGTCAATGTGCTACCAAAGCACTGGTGTCCCAAAGACACAATTGTGCTACCAAAGCACTGGTGACCGAAGTCACAAATCCAATGATGATGGGGCCAACCCATCGTGTGATACCAAATCACTAGCAGACGATCCCATACCTCAAGTGGGGCCAACCCACGGTGGTCAAACCACAGGGACAAGTCGCAATGAGGTGCCAAACCTCTGGTGTCCCAAAGACACAATGTGCTACCAAAGCACTGGTGACCGTAGTCACAAATCTGGTGATGGGGCCAACCCATCGTGTGTTACCAAAACACTGGCGTCAATCCCGTATAATCATCTGTGGGGCCAACCCACTGTGGTACTGAGCCACTGGGACGAGACGCTGAGGTACCAAACCTCTGGAGGTGCCAAACCTCTGGTGACCCAAAGTCACAAAGTGTGCTACCAAAGCACTGGTGCTCGTCAGCACAGTATATCACTGCTCCCTCCTCTCGTATCACCCATCAACATGCCAAACTCATGTAATCATGCATATCATACTATCATGCATATCATGCCAATATGTCTAATTTCATACCCCATGTCACATATCCATAACCATGATATCATACAGATCATCAGTAACTCATAATAATAGCACTGACTTACCCGAGTCCAAAATCATACCCATGAGGGTATCATAACAGTCACCACTGTTTCATTAGTCATCATACAGGTTATTAACAATATTACCAAATATTAGTGTGTTAGTATACACACCTGATAAAAACGAGTCTAAAATCCAACGAGAACGATCTAAGCCCTCGATTACAAGGTCCTACAATCGGCCAAACATTAGGGGTTAGGCATCTAAGACATTCGGCCAAAAACACTTAACCAAAGGGGTTAATATCGAACCCCTACCTTCACTTGGTTTGGTTTCCTACCAAACCCGAACCACAGTGATACTTCTACCCACAATCGGTCACCCCTTCACAAGAGAACGGTTAATCACTTACAACTCCTGATTTAAACGAAATTAAAAGAATGCACTAACAACCTAATCGCTTACCCCCAACTTACCAATCGGTTAACCCAAGAACGAAAGCTCCACCTGATTGAATCCAAAATCCAGATGACCTATAACAAAGAGATTAATACCATTCCAAGAATAACCATATTCGGCCCTTAAACAAACCAACATCAATAAAGCATAAGGGAGAAGGGAGATGACCATCCGGCCAAAAGCTTACCAACCCCCAACCGATTGCAACTAGGAGCCCAACACGCTCACCACCCTTCTGATATTCGGCCACCAAGGAACTATTAAGAGAGAAGAGAGTTTCGGCCAGGCTTTAAAAGAAGAAAAGGAAAATCGGCTTTAGGTGTTCAACACCCTTCAATTCGGCTACCACTAGGAAATAAGAGAAATAGATGTGGTTTAAGAGAAGCAAGAATTCGGTCACTAATGGAAGGAATATTCGGCTCAAGCGTTTCAAACAAGGAGAGAAAAGAAGAAAAGAAATGGTAAGAGGAGGAGAGAGCTTGTTTCGGTTTGCTCAAGTGAAGAGAAAAAGAAAACAAGGCACAATCGGCTACCAAGAAAATTGAGAGGAACCAATCAATTTCGACAACTAATTGCTTGCACCTTTTGGCTTCAAAGAGAAAATGAGAGAAATGCCTTAGAATTTCGGCTTGCTTTGACAAAAAGGAAAAAGAAAGTGTGACCTTACCAATGACAAAATGAGAAGATCCTAGCCTACTACCCCTTGACCGAACAACCAAAATTCACAAGTGAATTTCGGCATAGCCTTCCCACTCACTTACCAAAGCCGTCCAACCTCTTCCCCAACACCCAAAAATTCGGCCAACACCCCACAACACTCCTCCATATTCGGCCACATCCCTCCACAAGCTCCCAACCACTTATTTCAAATGAGTTTACCAAGTCTTACTCCCCTTTTGCTCTCCACCATCCAAGTCACCTTTTTGACCAAGTCCATGGTAGAATTCCACTTGCATTCTGCCTCTTCTCCATGCCGTCCCAAAAAGCAACCAAAATGGGAATCCTGCAGCTTGAACTCAGGACCTCCCCTCCCTTGCAAATGACGCCACCTAGCTCCCAAGTTGCACCTTCCTCAGCCACTTTGCCAACACTTTATTTGTGCAATGAAACCACAATTTATTTTCTTAAACCCCAGCTTCCCTAGCTCCCTTCACTTAACACCCAAAAACTAAAATTTCCTAATTTACTCAGGCATACACCTAGGCTATAATTAAGCCCCAAGAACATAAAAATAGCAACATAGCACACTACAAACATGCAATATTATGCAGCCACAAAACAGCCCCCTAACCCGGGATATTACAGTATGTGTTAGTCGATAAAGTCTGTAAAAACTTGTAACACATCTAACCCCTATTCGTCGCCAGAACAAGGTCACGGAGCATTACCAGAGTTTACAGATCAATTATAGAAAATTTCATATCATTTACTATTCATATCTGGAATCAATCATATCATCCCTTAAATGGGTCCTCGAGGCCCAAAATACAAGTTAGAATTAAATCGGGACTAACCAGAGACTCAAAATAAATTTCACGAAATTTCAAAATTTTTCTTAGGTACAGGGGACACACGCCTGTGTGGTCAGGCCGTGGATGACACGCCCGTGTCTTAGGCCGTGTGTGTAATAGTCTAATTTAGGGCCTAGTCGGAATAGTGGTGCGAGACCACAAATTCGAGGTAGAAATGTGAGTTTTAAGGTTTATGAGATGTTTGCATGATAGTATGTTCATGAAGAAATTTTATTAAATTGTGATTGAATGGTCCATTAGGACTAAATTGCAAAAGTTGTAAAATATGAGATTCTAGAAGCTTTTAGCATGAAATAGCTTTGGATTATTAATTAGAGGTCCTTAAATAGCAATTTGCCCAATTTCTAATTTTTGGACAAAAATGGACATGAGTTAATAATTTTTGAAAGTTTAGTAAAAAGAGCATTTTGGTCATTTGTCTTATTAATGATTAAAAAGGGAAAAGAAGTCAAAAATTATGTTCATCTTCTTCCCCTTAGTGTCGAAATTCTCAAGGAAGCCATAGCTAGGGTTCTTCATTTTTTTTCAAGCTCATAGTAAGTGCATCCTAGCCCCGTTTTTGATATTCTTCGTATTTTTAAAGTCCTTGTATCTTGAATTAGCTATTTTTAGCTATATGTTGAGCTAGGATTCATGTTAAAAAATATACCCATGTATGACATTCATGTATTTTCATGTTTTAAGGAAGATTATGAAAGCTTGATGTAGAATAAACATCTTTTTCTAAGTGAATTTCATGAAAATAGCTTGTAAGGACTAATTTGTGAAAGTTTTGTAATTGGTCATACATAAGTGAAATAGTAAGAATTGAATATTGCTATAGTTGAGAAAATGAATCAGCTAAGCATGAAATACAAGAAAGTTGAATGAAAATCACTTTACGAGCCTAGGGGCAAAAGTGTAAATATGAGAAAGTTTAAGGGCAAAATAGTAAATTTTCCAAAGTATGAGTTATGAGTCAATTCAGTCAATTCGAGTATTAAATGAGTTAAATTATTATTATAGATTAAGAAAAACGAAGCCCGGATCGAAACCTAGGCAAGAACAAAGACGTGGACTAAATTGACTATCTTCATACATTTTGTAAACCGAGGTAAGTTTGTATGATTTTAAGGCTTCGTGAGTATTCTTATTGAATTGCTTATTATATTGTTATTGTACATTATTTTCATGAAATTGTTTAAATATGTTTAAGCAAGGAAATTAATGAAATTAAGTACATGAAAGTCCCGATTGAAGTGGATTACCAAGGATGCTTAATCTACAACATGAGGCAAGAAAATCGTATAAGACCATGTCAAGACATGGCATTGGCAATAAAGCAAAGATATCATGTAAGTCCAAGACAAGTCTTGGCATTAAAGAGTTATTATGAGATAAAGACCTATATAAGTCCAAGCCAAGGCATGGCATTGGTGAGTCTCCAAGTCAAGATATCACGTAAGTCCATGACAAGTCATGGCATTGAAAAGATATCATGAGATAAAGATCCCATGTAAGTCCAAGCCAAGGCATGCCATTGGTGAGTACCCAAGGAAGATTTCATGTAAGTCCAAGCCAAGGCATGGCATTGACAAGTTTCATTAAGCAAGGATACCACGTAAGCCCATGTCAAGACATGGCAATGGTAAGCTTCCAAGGAAGCGCCCAAGGTAAACTTCGTAAAAGCCCATGTCAAGACATGGCATCGACACCAAGTTAAGAGATCTCATGTATGACCATATCTTAGATATGGCATTGGCATCAAGACTCATGCATGATAGATTTAGTATCCTCTGTTATTTCGGTAAATTCATCGGGCAAAATAATAAAGAATGAATGAGATAACAAGAAAGTAAAGCATGTAAAGCCATTATCAAGTCAAAGTTGAATAAGATTGTTATTCAAGTTAAGAAAGATGAAGTTTGAGTTTATGCTTACATTAGCAAAGTATACTAATCTATATGATTAAGTGATATAGGTATCTTGTTTACATTACAAGCATGAGACGAGTAAGTAACATGAAATGAATATGAATAAGTAAGAGTAAGTAAGCTCTAGCTCTTGAGAATTGTGATGCTATTGTTTTATGATGGATGAGTTATGTTAAGTACTCATATTGTTATATGCATTACATGCAAACTTACTAAGTTAAATGCTTACCTCTTTATTTCCTTCTTTTGTAGTCTGGCCAAGCTAACTCGTGGATCATTGACGTCGGAGCTTAGAACACACTATCAATAACTATTTTGGTATAGCCAAGTTGTTTATATTAAGAATGGCATGTATAGGAAATGTCTCATTTTGAGTTATGTCTTAAGAGGAGCCAAAGTGTTAGTTATTAAGTTCATTATTCTTTTGTATATGGCTAAAGAAATTGGCCAATATTTACTAAGTATATATATATATATATATCAATGTCGATGAATTATGCATTATTATTCATGTTTTGATGAAGTATTTGAGTTGTTGAATTGAGTATATGTTTGATCTTGATTTCAGGGTGGCAATTAGCTTGGAAAATAGCCTCTAAATGTCCTTATAGATAGTCACACGGGCGTGTGACTAGGACGTGTGTCCCCTGCATGTTAGTGTTTTAATTCAGAATAGACCACGGGCTAGTCACACAGTCGTGTGCCTAGGCCATGTGAGATGGTCAGTACTCACCATGGGTAGAGAACACGGGGTGTTCCTAGGCCGTGTGACACAAGCAGAATAATTATATACGGGGTAGGGACATGGGCGTGTGTGACCACACGACCTGACCCCACGGGAGTGTCCCATTTCACACGGGCGTGTGATTCCTGTTTCGATGAAAGGTTTTCAAAGTTTGTAAAAGTTTTTGGATGTGAGTTTAGGGCCTCGTAGGCCCTTGTAATGCATGTTATGACTAAGAAAGAAAAGTGTTTAAATCAAAACGAAATTTTATAGCCCGTAAGAGCACGTTTATGTATGTTTCAAGTATGGTAATGTCTCGTATCCAGTCCCAACTTTGGACTCGGTATGGGGTGTTACAGTGTGGGCATTCGATGTGAGGCACACAGCTGTGTCCCAGTCTGTGTTCAAATTAGGTAGCTACTGACTTGGGTCACACGGCTAGCCACACGCCCATGTGCTAGTCCGTGTGGACAATGTAATTTTTGAAAATTAGGTACAAGATTCACACGACTGAGACACACTTTCGTGTCTCTGCCCATGTGATCAACTCTGAGCATTCTATTTCTAAAATTTTAAGATGCAGGGGACACACAGCCTAACTACACACCCATGTACAAAATATGGCAATTTCCAAGCCTTATTTCTCACCCAAAATTTGCCTTGTACCTACATTAATAATTTCATACAAATACCAGCCAATTCAAGATGTTAAAACCAAGCCAACATTAATATTATATTTCATATATCATCACATGTATTCAAACTTACCTTTTGAAATACATATATGTTTACCATAATTCAATCTAACCATACCAAGTACTCATATATTAACCATATTATAACCTCAAGTATATATTCACTGAATATACTTTTACTAGCCATTCCAATGGCTAGATTACAAACAACCATTTACATGTCAACATTGGCCAAATTAGCCTATACATGCCATTATACCAAAATAGGATTGCTATTTATACCAAAACGTGTTGAAGGATAGTGTGATGATGCTCCAATCGATTCCAACCTTTACGAGCTTTCGAGCACTATAAAACAGAGAAAAGAAAACAAAGTAAGCATTTAATGCATAGTAAGTTAGCATAACAGAAATTTAACTTGCCATACATTTACATTTAAGGTAAGCATATAAAGATGCATCCAAGCAATTTAGCTAATAGCCTATATAAAACACAACTTCATCAAACATGTTAGTCATTATTCCACATAAATTCCAAGTATCAAAGATGAGCTCATCATATAGAGATTTTCATAATCATGTTCTTTTCACATAATATTTCCATATAACATGTGCTTTTCCTTAAATAGTCATATTAAGTTCATTTTAACCATGTCAGAACTCTTCCCGTTGAATTTATTTGGAATATCGATGAATACACATGTAGTACACTTGAAGTGTACAAATCTGTAAGCCGTCAACTCATAATTAGGGGTAACCAATTAGGGCTCATAATCAGGAAGCATTCTCTCGAGTCTCATATCAAGATACTCATGTAAGCCATGTAACAGGAAGCTTATCCGGGCTAAATTAGGAAACTCATAAGAGTTTAGAATAGGAAGCTCACTGAGCTTAATAGGTAACTTGGTAATCCGAAGAGCTATTATCAGGGAGCTCCTAATAGCCATATAACAGGATGTTCAAGCGAGCCATATCAGGAAGCTCAAGAAGAACATATAACAATATGCTCATGAAGAGCTACGTTTGTATTCGCAATATATACAGGATCACAACCTATCATATAACAGGACGCTCACAAAGAGCTGCGGTAGTCTGCAACATATGTAGGATCTGTAACACCCCTAACCGGTATCCGTCTTCGGAACAGGGTTACAGAGCATTACCAGAGCATTACCAGAGTTTACAGTTCAATTACAATTAATTTATGTCATTTACTATTCATTTTTGAAAACCAATCACAATCTATTATACTGTCCCTTATATGGATCCTCGAGGCCAAAAATACATATTAGAATAGAGTCGGGACAAGATCAAGATCACATAAAATTTTTTGCGAAATCTCAATTTTTTTCTTAGGTGTAGGGGACACACGCATGTGTGAGTAGACCGTGTGGTTCACACGGCCAAGTGACACAACTGTGTTTCAGGCCATGTGGGCATTCGATGTGAGGCACACGGTCATGTCCCAGCCCGTGTCTATACCCATGTAACTCTCTGACTTGGGTCACACGACCATCCATACGCCTGTGTGTTGGGCCGTATGGTTAATTTTAATTTTTGAAATTTAAGTGCAGGTTTCACACGGCCAAGTCACACGCCCATGTGCTAAGCCGCGTGCCACACATAATAAACAGTACCACAAATATGTCTAAATACGGTCTGAAAATTCTGTTCATCAAATCCATAAACCGCAGGTGCATTCGTCAACTCCAATGGCGTCACAAGAAATTCATAGTGCCTGTACCTGGTTCTCAAAGCTTTCTTTGGCACATCTGAATCTTTTACCCGTAGCTGATAGTAACCAGAACGAAGATTAATCTTCGAAAATACAATGACACCTTTCAATTGATCAAACAAGTCATCTATACGAGGCAGTGGATACTTATTCTTTATTGTGACTTCGTTAAGTTGCCTGTAATTAATACACAGCCTCAACGATCCATCTTTTTTCTTTACAAATAGAACCGGTGCACCCCAAGGTGAATGACTAGGTCGAGCAAAGCCCCTATCTGTCAGTTCTTCCAACTATGCTTTCAACTCTTTTAACTTTGTTAGGTCCATTTGATAAGGTGCTATAGATATAGGAGTTGTTCTTGGAACAAGATCTATAGAAAATTCTACCTCTCTAACCAGGGGTAAACCAGGTAATTCCTCCGGAAACACATCAGGAAACTCACAAACAATTGGCACTGATTTATTCTTCAATTTTGATACTTTAGTGTCTAACACATATGCAAGATAAGCATTATACCCTTTTCTGACATATTTCTGTGCTAATATAGCTGATATCACATTAGATAACCCATCCAGGTTATCAGATTCGACATGAAGTAATTCACCATTCTGACATTTCAACACAATGTATTTTTGTTTACAATTTACCACTGCATCATGCTGAGTTAGCCAATCCATTTTAAAAATTACATCAAATTTATCAAAGGGAAACAACATCAAATCAGCCTCAACAAACAGTTTTTACAAACTTTATCCACCATAACATACTGGCCCAGGGGGTTTGAAACTTTAACCACAAACTCAGTGATCTCAACGGGTAAATTTTTAACAGACACTAAATTCGTGCATATGTATAAATGTATTGAACCAGGATCAATCAAAGCAGTAATATTAGTATCAAGAAGAAAAAATGTACCAGTAATGACATTTGGTGCAGAGGCATCCTTTCTTGCACGTATAGCATATGTTCTTGCCGGTGCTCGTGCTTCAGATTTGACTATTGAATCTTGTGTAGTACTTCGACTACCACTGACATTACCAGGGTGTCGAGGTGGTCTACCTCTCGAGGCGAGGTTACTTGACTTCAAAGTTTGATCAGTATCTTTTTCAATCCTTTCTGGACAATTTTTGAAATAATGGTCAAGAGAACCACATCTATAACAAGCTCTGCTTCTCATACAACATTCCCCATAATGAAATTTGTTGCAATATTTGCATCTAGGTTTGGGGTTACCCATACTTCCAACACTCGTTACAGATGGAGACAGAGATCTCAAATTAGAGCGTTGAAAGCCTCGATCTTTTCCAGAATACCCCGTAAATGTGATAGAACGATCATTGTATTTCTTTGATTTCTTTGAAGTAGATGCTTGTGACTTCCCCATAAATCTCTTACTAGAAATTCGGGCTTCTCTCTCTACTTGTCTCTTCTCTTTGATTAATTCCTCAGCTTTGTGTGCCCGATCAGTTAGTACTACAAATTCCCTTAATTCAAGAATTGCTATCAATAGCTTGATGTCTTCATTTAATCCTTCTTCAAAATGTTCACACATATCAGCCTCAGTCGGAACCCATTCTCTGGCATACTTACTTAACCGCAAGAATTCTCGCTCGTATTTAGATACAATCATATTTCCTTGTTTAAGCTCTAAAAATTGTTTCTTTTTCTGATCCAGAAATCTCTGGCTAATATAGTTCTTTCTGAATTATGTTTGGAAAAACTCCCATGTAGCATTTTCCCTTGGCACAACAGAAATCAAAGTATTCCACCACTAGTAGGCTGAGTCTTTTAGCAGAGATACAACACATTTCAAACATTCTGCTAGTGTACATGAAAATTCATCTAAAACCTTGATGGAATTTTTCCATCCAAAATTCAGCCCTCTCCAGATCATCTTCGGCGGTAGCCCTAAATTCTTCTGCCCCATACTTATGGATTTTATCCACCGGAGGTTTTCCCGTTCTAACATGTTCAGTATCCTGCTACATAACGGGAACCAATTGAGGAGTAGGAGGGGGAGGTTGTTGTACAGCAGGATTTGTTCTCAAGTATTCAGTAAACCACTCATTCATCATTTAAAAGAAGGCTTCTTTTACCTCCTCACCTCGACCCTTAGATACGGGCCTTCCACTACTAGATGCAGCTCTTTGTATAGAAGCTTGAGCAGTGCTCTCAGCTTCCTCGGATTCAGCTCTAGCTTGGTTGGATGACCTTACTATATGAAAAATATGTTTAAAATGGTCAGGAGATATCACACTATCACAAATTATATAATGGCATATATAGTTAAACTCATACTTACTACGTTAGTCTGAGAATCAGTTTGTAACAGCCCGGTTTAGACCCTAGTCAGAACAGTGGTTTCGAGACCACAAATCCGAGGTTGGAATAATAATTTAAGATTATTTTCTGTGTGAACAGTATGTGATTTAGTCTATGTGAAATTTTTGGGTGAAGATTTTATTGACTGTAAAAGGACTTAATCGCGTAAAGTGTAAAATGCTGTGTGCTGATTGTTAAGTGTTTAATTACAGCTATTTTTATAATTGGAGGACTTATGAGGCAATTAAGCCATTTTTAAAGGATAGTGGAAGGTAATGGACATTTATGACCCTTCATAATGTAGTGTGTTATATTTTTAGTAAAAGATATTTTGGTAAATCTATTAATAATATATGTTATAATAAAATAACATGAAAACAAAGCCACTATCATCATCTTTTCCACCGAATTTTGTAAGGAAAGAAAGAGTTTAAGCTTTGCTTCATTCGGCCATGGTTTATGCTTAAATCGGGTATGTGTTTTTGATCGATTTTTGATAATTTCTACATTTTCTTCGAGTACTTCAAAACCCATATTTTAGTTTTAAGAATTGATGATGTTTTTTTTATGTGCCATTGATGAGTATGTGAGCTTTGTGTTGTTAGTTGGTGAAACATGAAAGCTTGGTGTTGGGTTAACATAGTTTGTATTTGATTTTTTGGTAAAATTGAGTATTTTGGGATAAATTGTGAAAAGTGTAAATTGATGGACTAAAATGTGAAATAAATGAGATGTGTAGACTTGTATGAATATAGAGAGAATTCGGCTAGGCATGGGTGGAATGAAATTATGTGTATTTCGTGATTTTGTGAATTAGGGACTAGAGTGTCGAAATGTGTAAGTGTGAGGGCTATTATGTAAAATGCCCTAAATATGTGTGTTTGGACTGAAATGAATGATTTGGTGATTGAATTGATTGAATTTGAATGTGTATAGACCAAGAGAGAAGAGGTTCAGATCGAGACCGAGGTAAAGATAAAGTGCTCGATTAATCGACCATTTTGGTATTTCGACGTCCGAGGTAAGTTCAGATATATTACAAGTCGTTAATTTATGTTCTATGTGATGTGAATTGAATGATTACTATATAACTATGAGATTAGAAATGCTATGTGCTGAGTTGAATTAGAGGGCACTAAGTGTGTGAAATTAGAAATGGGATAGAGATGATTGGCACTGTGTGTGCGAGATGATAGAAGCTTCGGCTTATTGAATTGAAACTGTGTGTGCGATACCGATATAAGCTTGGTTTAACGTATTGGCAGTAAGTGTGCGATGACAACTATGTTTGGTCTACAAATTGGCATTAAGTGTGCAACAGAGCAAGAGAATAGCAAAGGTTGATCGAAATGTAAAGTCGAGTGGTTGAGTAGCATAATTGGTGACTAACTATGTGTTGGCAAAGGTATGTATAATACCTATATGGTTGATGAAATTAAAAGTAGATGAAGGGAATGCTATGTGAGTATTGGATATGATTGGATTTGTGTGATATTGGTAAATTATCTATGTGATGATTCAATTGTACATTAATTTGATTTAATAAGTTAATTGTATTGTATCTCAAACTTACTAAGATTTGGAAAGCTTACTGTGTGATTTGTTTCTCTGCTTTGCAGTGTTAGTAAAGCTAGCTCGGATCTAGGGATCGTCAGCATTTTCTATCACACTATCGGCAATCTATCTTGGTACCTTTGGAAAGATGTATATAGTTGAAATATGGCATGTATAGGCTAGATGTTATGATATGTTTTGAAAGGTTTAATCCTTGTTATGTGATTTGTCTTGGAAGATGAATGATGTAGAATTGATGAATGAGTTATGAATGTGGTATATTTCATGACTTATTTGATTGGGAAAGATGTGGTTTAAAGATGAACTTTGATATGGATTACATGATGTTTGAATTACATATGTTTTGAGATGTATATTTGTCACTTTGAATAGCTTTAGTTGTGATGATAATGAGCATGGAAGTAAATGGTTTAGTTGGTGATTGAATAATGCATGAAATGGTATGTTTGAATGCATTTGAAAGCATGAATTGGTATTGTATTGATGCTTGTAGGTATGATTCTACTATGGGAGGCAATTTGGCTTTGCAAATGGCCTGTTTTGCCTACACGGTTATGGCACATGGGCGTGCCTAGTAACCGTGGGATAAAGTCAGTAGCTAGCCCAAGTGTACATGGCCACGGTACACGGACGTTGTAACGCCCCGAATTTGGGCCTAGTAGGATTGGGCCTATTGGGCTTAGGGCTTTAGGTCTTATAAAATTTTCAAGTGAGCGAGAAAATGACAATTGGCATGTGGGCTTTAAGGGTTAATGAATTTTGAGTGTCTAGGGGTGTTGGAGATTTCCTGGGATCCAGTAAGGGTATAGGAAAAATTTTGGTTTTAGCCCCAAGGAAACTGTGACTGCAGTTAGTAGGCCTTTTAAATAAATGAAGAAGAAAAACATCAGAAAAGAGCCTGTGGTGTAGTGGCAAAGTGGCGCCACTTAGGGAGCAGGGAGGTGGCGTCATTAGCAGGCAAGGGAGTCCAAGGTTCGAGTAGTGGCATGGTATTTTATTGGGGTATTTATTTTGTTGTCAGGACGGCTAGAGTTTGTGTTGCAGTGAAAGTCTAATGGATGAGAGGTTTGAAATGGTCATGGAGAGATTGTAGGAGCTTATCTTGGAGAAAATTTAAGATGAGATTGAGGAGTTATCAGGTAGAAAAGTTAGGAGCTGAGAAGTGTAAAGAGTTGGTGCCGTTTTGGGAAGTGGAAGTGTATAAATTCGGCTTAGGAGGGTAGATGAGTGTCGTTTTTGGGTCTTTTAGGGGGTATTACGAATTTTCATTGTGGCTTTTGGCATTTGGAGAGTTTTGCAAATAGGTCAGTCTTTCTTTTCTCTACGGAATATCCTGTAGTTACCCTCACACAAGCACATTTGATTTTTTTTCTTTTCTTCTTGTTACCTTTTCCAAACCCTCTAAAACCAAATAATTCCACCCTCCATTTGCCGAAATTCTTTTTGTGCCGTCACTATTTCTTCAACCTAGCCAATTTTTGTGTAAGTACTTTACTCTTTCAATTGATCTTGCTAGAACCGACTTCTCCTTTCCCTCACTCTTTCTAAATCGATTTTGGTAGGGGATCGATATCGAATCTCTATTCTTCAGATCTCTGCCGAATTATTCTTTATGTGTTTCGGGATTTGGGTAAGTATTCTTCACTTTTGGTTTTGAAGGTTGGCCGAATGGTCGTAAGTAATGTAAGGGTGACTTAAGATGGATATAAGTCACTTATGGTTCAGTTTTTAATAACTAAGATTGATGCAGATTTAGGAAGTACTCGTGATTAGTGATCGAGGAAAAGCTATTAAGGCTTGGTGTTTCAAGTAAGGTTAAGGTGAGACTTCGGCTTTTGGTAAAGTATTCGATAAGTATATATGTGATTAATCATTGAGTGACATCGTTTGTAGGATCGTGGCTAAGGAGATCGCAACGCGTTTTGGTTATCAAGTGTGTACATACACTATACACACACAATGGATTGGGAAATCACGAAATCCCAAAAGTTTGGCTTCAGTAGTCTTGCGAGTGTGTGAACACTCATATGAGGGAAATGGAATCGGTAACAGAGACCCCATGAGCGATCTCATGGACTTGGGTCGTGTTGTGGCCAACTGGGCCAGAATGAGCGAAATGGGCCCGATAGGCCGTAGGCTCAAAATAGGCTAATTTGATGATTTGGTAATAAGTGATGAACTAGTCATGCTGGTTACATAGCTTCGAATTGATTTGGGCCAGATGGGCCATATGAATGTGATTTGGGCCTAATGGGCCATACGAATGAGATTGGGCCTGGTGGGCCATATGAACGTATGTGAATTTGTTTGGGCTCTGTAAGGGGTCTTGGGCTTAGTATTTGGTAAATTGCTTAACCTTGCATAAAACTTTAATAATTAATTAATTGTGACCGTGGACAAGTCATAAGGTTAAGGTGTGGCAATGGGTATATGCATGTTTAAGAATGGATCTAGGGAGAGCTTGGTACTTAAGCGGTCTTAATGACTCACCTCCTCTTTTCTGGAATCCTACCTGGTGCATAGTATCTGTTCACTTTAGCCAACAAGGACTTGATAACGGGCCAAGGTAAGTAATAGACCCATAATAATAAAAAATGACCGAAATGCCCCTAAGGGCAAAAATGACTAAAATGCCCCTATGTGTTGAATGTAAGATTTATGGATGTTACATGTACATTTGCTGCATTCATATGATATTCTGTTTAGGTTGCATATGGGTTGGGAAATTATGGAACGGAGGAAGTATATGAGGATCGCATGGTTGCTTGACGACCGTGGATCCACCGGTGGCTTTTTAAGCCCAATATTTGATTAGCAGCTTTGCTGCAACGTTTGGTAGTACCGCAACCGGGCTACCCTTAAAGTGTATTGGATAGGTGGGTTGATTTTGAAATCCCCACAGAAGTGTTTCGGTTGGACGGAGACGATGTGTACCGGATGGATTATTTGAGGAGGGTTTGCACTGCATTGCATGTATGATATTATTATGCTAACAATATGATATGTATGCTATTTGTTTGACGAGGGTCGTACACACTGAGTTTTCGAAAACTCACTCCCTCTTTTAGTTTTCTCAGGTGATCCTCAGTAGGGGATTCGACGGATAGAGGGACTCAGAGCTGGCCAACTAGCAAGACGATTAGACCTATTTTTCTTAATATCTAAATTCTAGATTTTAAGTTATTTATTTTAAGTTATTTTTTTTCGGATTGTAATAAAGTTTTCCCTCTAGTTATTATTCCATTACTTCCACTATGCATTGGAATTTTGAAACGGAACCTGAATTTATTTCTTTTAAGCATACTTCAAGTTTTTGAAAATAATTGTGTTTTAAAAACGAGCTTCCGCATTCAAAGGATTTTTTTTTACATAGTAACAAGGAATTGGTTTTTGGCTACACCTCGTTTTGAAAGCAAATTGGATTTTACTTAACTTTTCTTTAGAAGGGTTTTCAATGAAAACAAGGTTTTCGCAAAAACACTTCAATGTGACATGTCGGATTCGGGCCTAACTTCTAGGCTGGGTTTGGGGTGTTACAGATGTGCCTAGTAACCATGTGAAATAGTCAGTATCTTGCCTAAGAGTACATAGCCATAGCACACAGACGTGACTGGTGGCCGTGTGGAGAAGTCAGATTACAAGCTCTGTTTTGGCACGACCTTGACACATAGGTGTGTCTGGTGGTCGTGTGAGGCACACGGCCTGGCTGCATGGACGTGTGACCTCAACAGTATTGAAGAATATTTGAAAATTTGAAAAATTTCATTGGTGTTTGATTTAGTCCCTACCCCTTTCTAACACGTGTTTAAGGTCTCGTAGACCTAGATAAGGGACTATATGCTTATATTTATGTATGTTTGATTTATGATTGACTTTGTGTCGTGAAATGATTTGTAAATGTTCCGATTATCTGGTAATGCTTCCTAACCCTATTCCGATGACGGTTTTGGGTTAGGGATGTTACACAGTTAAATCGTAGCTCTAATACCAATAAATATAACACCCCTAACCTGTATCCGTCGCCAAAACAGGGTTACGGAGTATTATCAGAGTGTACAGTTTAATTACAATTAATTTATGTCATTTACTATTCATTTTCAAAAATCAATCACAATCAATCATATTGTCCCTTATATAGGTCCTCGAGGCCCAAAATACATATTAGAATCGAGTCGAGACAAGACCGGGATCACAGAAAATATTTCGCGAAATATGAAAATTTTTCTTAGGTACAAGGGACACACGCCCGTGTGAGTAGACTTATGGTTCACATGGCTAAGTGACACAACCGTGTCTCAGGCTGTGTGGGCATTCGATGTAAGGTACACGGCCGTGTCCCAGCCCGTGTCTATACCTGTGTAACTCTCTGACTTGGGTCACACGACCATCCACATGCCCGTGTGTTGGGTCGTGTGGTTAATTTTAATTTTCAAAATTTAGGTGTAGTTTTCACACGCCCATGTCTCTGCCCGTGTGATCAATTTTGAGCATTCTATTTCTAAATTATAAGATGCAGGGGACATACGGCCAAACCACACGCCCATGCGCATGGCCGTGTGTCGCACACGGTCAAGATACACGCACGTGTGTCTATTCGTATTGACGAAAATAGGCCATTTTCATGACCACTTTTCTCACCCAAATTGTCTTCAACCTACACCAATACATACATACATATACCAACCAATTTAAGACATTTAAACCAAGCCAATATTAACATTATATAAGATATATCTTCACATGTATTCAAACTTACCTTTTGTAATACATATATGCTTTCCATAATTCAATTAAATCATACCAAGCACACATATGTTAATCATATTATAACCTCATATATATTTTTTCACTAAACATACTATCATTAGCCATTCCAATGGCTAGATTACAAACAACCATTATATGCTAACATTGGCCATGTTAGCCTATACATGCCATTATACCAAAATAAGTTTTCTATTTATACCAAAACGGGTTGAAGGATAGTGTGATGATGCTTCAACTGATTCCAACCTTTACGAGCTTCTGAGCACTATAAAACAGAGAAAAAAAACCGAATAAGCATTTCAAATGCTTAGTAAGTTCGTATAATAGGAAATTAACTTACCATTCATTTACATTTAAAGTAAGCATGCAAAATTCATCCAAAGAAATTTGGCAATTTACCTAAACATATATAATCTCAAGAAACTTGTTAGTCATGTATTACATGTAAACATCAAGAATCAAAGATGAGCTCATCATATAATAACTTTCATATACATCTGCTTTTCATATTATATTCTATATAACATGTGCATTTCCATGACAAATCATCTTAAGCTCAGTTTAACCATGTCAGAACTTTTCCCGTTGAATTTATTTGAAATATCGATGGATACATATGTAGTACACTCGAAGTGTACAAAACAGTAATCTGTCAACTCATATTCAAAGGTACCCATTAGGGCACATAATCAGGAAACACTCTCTCGAGCCATATAACAGGATGCTCATGTGAGCCATGTAACAGGAAGCTTATCTGAGCTAAACAGGAAACTCATAATAGTTTAGAACAGGAAGCTCATTGAGCTTAACAGATAACTCTGAAGAGTTATTATCAGGAAGCTCCGGATAGCTATTTAACAGGAAGTTCAAGAGAGCTATAACAAGACGCTCATAAAGAGTTGCGTTTGTGTCCACATCATATGCAGGATCACAACCCGATCAATAAACAGGACGCTTACAAAGAGCTTGCGGTAGTTTGCAACACATGTAGAATCACTACCGATGAGGATGCTCGCAGGAACCATATAACATGAATGCTCAAGAAGGCTTTTAACAGGATGCTCGTTGGAGCTACATTATCCGCAACATATGCAGGACTATAATCAATGCAGGAAAATATTGTATCCATCGCATTTCATTATTCAAACGGGACTTTACATTTATCGAGCAATAACAAGCGTGTGATTAATTTCATACATTAAACATTTATACAATTCACAGAAATACAACATTCAATTCAAACATATTAATATAAATAATTAAGTTACACGAACTTACCTCAACACCTGTTCGTTTATGAAAACTTACTAATCCGTCACCTTTCCTTTTCTACGATCTAACTTTTTATTTGATCTTTTTTGATCTATATAAATGAATTTAACATCAATTTACTACCATTTCATATTCAATTGAACTCAATTCACTTCCTAGGTAAAATTACTATTTTGCTCCTATACTTTTCATAAATGACAATTTTGTCCTTAGGCTCGAAAAAATGAAATTCATGCAATTTAATCATTATTTCAAGCCTAACCGAATTGCACATGTCACAATAACAACTCATGAATTTCACAAAAATCATAATTTTTCCATGGGTTTTACCAATTTTCAATTTAGTCCCTAAATCATAATTTCATAAAAATTCTCTTTGTAAAAGTTGTTTATCTATCAACAACCTTTCATTTTCTACCATAAGTTTCAAAATTTTAGCATTTACATCCATGGAAAAATTTCCATACTTTGATATCTTTACAAATTAATCCCCAAAATAGATAGATTAAGCTATTCTTATCTCAAAAATATAAAAATTACTAAAAACGGGATTCTCTTACCTAGGATTTCCATGTATTTTTGGAGAAGAAGATGATAATAATAATATGATATTTCTATTTATTTTAATTATCATCCATTAATTTTTCACATTCTAATTTAGTCATTTTCTTTTTCTAATTTTCATGGAAAAATATCTACTAACTCCATATGGGCAAATTTCTATATAAGGACCTCAAGTTTTAAATTCAATAGCTATTTAATCCTTCTAGCAACTAGAATTTAACTTTTGCATTTTATGCAATTTGGTCCTTTCCATAATTAATCATGAAATCGGTAAAATTTTCTTATTAAAATTTTCGTGTCTTTCCTATCGTAATGCATACCATGCAATAATATTAAAATAAATTTTCTTTCTAACTCAGATTTGTGGTCCCAAAACCACTGTTCTGATTTCATTGAAAACGGGCTGTTACAGGATCACTACTGATCAGGATGCTCGCAAGAGCCATATAACGGGAAAATCGAAAGGGCTTATAACAGGATGCTTTTTCAAGTTAAGGTGTGTCGGCAACATATCCAAGACCACAGCCAATCGGGAAATCCTGTATCCATTGAATTCCATATATTCAAGCGGGTCTTATACTTATCGAGCAATATCAAGCATGTAATTAATTTTATACATTAAAATTTATACAATTCATATATATTCAACATTCAATTCCAAACATATTAATATACATAATCTAGTTACACAAACTTACCTCGATAAACGTTTGTATACAATGATCTACTAATCCGATACTTTTTATTTTCCTCGATCCAACTCAGTATTAGGTCTTTCCGGATCCATATAAATGAATTTAACGTCAATTTAATCCAATTCATACTCTATTTAATTCAATTCACATCCTAGGCAAAATTACTGTTTTGTCCCTATATTTTCCACAAATGACGATTTTGTCCCTAGGCTCGGAAAATGAAATTCATGAAATTTAATCTTTATTCCAAGCCTAACCGATTTTTACATATAACATTTACAGCACATATATTTCATAAAAATAATAAATTTTCCATGAATTTTACATATTTACAATTTAGTCCCTAAATCACAATTTCCTGAAAATTCACTTTATAAAAGTTGTTTATCTATCAACAACCTTTCAATTTCTACCAAAAATTTCAAAATTTCAGCATATTCATCCATGGAAAAATTTTAATACTTTGATAACTTTACAAATTGATCCCCAAAATAGCTAAATTAAGTTATTCCGATCTCAAAAATATAAAAATTACTAAAAACGGGACATGATTACTTACCTAATTAAGCTTGCTTGATTTTATTTCTCTTTCCTAGGGTTTCCATAAAATTTGGGAAAGAAAATGATATAAAATGATGATATTTGATATTTATTTTGTTTATCATATTTTATTTATTTTAATTTCCAATTTAGTCCTTTTCTTTTTCTAATTTTCCATGGATGAATCATCAAAATTGTAACAGTCAGGTTTATACCCTAGTCGGGACAGTGGTTTCGGGACCAAAAATTTGAGTTTGAATAATATTTTAATATTATTTTCTGTGTATTTGATATGTGTTTAAGCATGTGTTAAACTTCCGTAGGTTAATTTGTTTGTTTGTGTGTTTAATTTGACAAAAGGATTAAATTACATTAATGTGAAAGTTGTATGCTATATGTTAAAAGTGTGTATGTGTTATGGCTTATTAAGGTGGAGGCCTTATGTTGTTATTAAGCCAATATTTTTTTTAGTGGATGTTTTAAAAGACATTAATGACCTTATATGAGATGTCTCATGCATTTAGAATTAAGGTTAATTTTGTACATTGATAATTAAGTATAATTAAAGGAAAAAAAAGCATGAAAATGGGATAGCTATCATCTTTTTACCCGAAAATTTAAAGAAAGAAAAAAGAAGAAAGTTGAGCTAGGTTTCGACAATTGCAAGCTTGAATTAAGGTATGACTTTGATTTGGATTTTGATGATTTTTGTGTTTTTGAGATTGTTGCTTAGTCTATTATCAAGCCCATGTCTTAATTTTGTGTATTGATGATATTTGTGAGTTGTGTCATTGATGAAATGGTAAGCTTTATGATGTTTTATGATGTTAAATGAAATATATGAGTTAAATGAACATGTTTTGTTCTTGAAATTTTGATGAATTTAGCTAAATAGGGCTAAATTGAGAAAATAGTAATTTGAGGGACTAGTTTGTAAATTTGATGGAAAATATGGGCTTGTATGAGATGTATAAACATTTGGCTAAGCATGAGTATGTGATGATTTTGTGAATTTGATGTTTTGAGAAAAATGGACTAAATTGATAAATTGTGCAAATGTGAGGGTTAATTTGTAAATAGCCCTAAACGGGTGTCCTTGGATTGAATTGAATAAGTTAGTGAATAAAAGGGTTAATTCTGAATATGTATAGCTCAAGAACCGAGGAAATCGAACTTAGATCACGGGAAAGCGAAAGTAACTGAGTAGCCGTTTCCGTTCAGTTAAATCGAATCCGAGGTAAGTCATTATGCAAATAAGCATATTTATATCGAACTGTATATGTTCATATAGTTATTGTTAACTATGGATGCTTATGAGATGATCCGTACATGAATTCTGAGATAAGGTTGACTTAGTGTCAATGTTCGAGAAGTCCCGTACGAACCTAGGAATAGATAGGATTAGCTATGTCATGACATAGGTATCTGTTCTGTTTTATCATGTAAGACCACGTCTGGGACGTTGGCATTGATTTGAGATTTCGTGTAAGACCTCGTCTAGGACGTTGGCATCGATATGATCTTTACGTATAAGACCATGTCTGGGACATCGGCATCATATTGATTCGTGTAAGACCCTGTCTGGGACAGTGGCATCGATATCTGAGTGCATGTAAGACCTCATTTAGGACATTGGCATTGTACGGATATTTCGAGCTTTCTGAGTATCCTATTGGGTTCCTAATGGTTCAGCGGGCAAGTTGGTGATACGAATGGCTATGTGAATTGTAAATCCGTTTCGGGTACGTTGATTTATACTCTAAGAGTGTATACAAGGTAAGTATCTATATGATCTTACTATGACGAATATGTATATTGGAACAATAATATGATATGTGATAGTATGCATGAAAGAACTACATGTGTATAAGATTTTTGAATTGATGAATGTGGCATAATGTGGCCAAGTACATGGACCAAAGCATACATATGATAAATTTGCTATGAAAGCTAATTGTGCTAATGTTTCTATATACCTATATGCTTTTCATGTTAAGTTTATTTGTATATGACTTACTAAGCTTTTGGAAAGCTTACTCTGTGTGTGTTTTTCTCTGTTTTATAGATCGTTAAAGCTACTGAAGGCTCAGGGACCGTCGAGGATCGTCATCACACTACTCAACTTATTTTGGTACATTTTGGAAATGTATATATCTAGATATGGCATGTATAGGCTAGTTATTTGGATATGTATGAGATGTGAACTTAGCCATGTGATTTGGTTAGATATGTATTGGCAATATGCTTTAATGAATGTGATTTATGAGGTATGTTTGGTATGGTGTGATAGAGTAAGAAATGGTCAAGTTTAGGGTAAGTAAATGGATGGATTATGCTTGTGTTTATATGAGATTTAGTCTTGTAAATTTGGTATGAATGAAATTGGTTTTGAATATATAGATTGAGTGAATATTTTGGCATGTTCATGGTTATTAAATGTGCATGAATTGTATTGGTATTTGCTTGTAGGTTTGACCCAAAGTGGGTGGCAATTTGGCCTTGTAAATGGCCTATTTTGCCACACGGTTGTGGCACACGGGCGTGCCTATCAACCGTGGGACTGTGTCAGTAGCTGTTTAAGAGTACATGGCCTTGGCATACGGATGTGCCTGGTAGCCGTGTGGTCAAGTCAGACTCGACCACGGTCTTAGCACACGGACGTGCTTGGTGGCCGTGGAGCAAAGTCAGTTTCGACCACGGCCAAGGTACACAGGCGTGCTTGGTGGCCATGGAGTTAAGTCAGATTCAACCACGGGGAGGACACATGGGCGAGTCTAACAGCCGTGGGAGGCACACGGTCTGCCCACACGGGCGTGTAAGCCCTCAAACTTAGAAAAGTTTTAAGATTTCGAAAATTTCTTGATGTGTCCCAATTTAGTCCCGACCTTGTTTCTGAGCATGTTTTAGGTCTTGTTGACATACAGAGGGGACTCTATGATTGATATTGATGATTTACTTTACGAATTGTCTAATAAAGTTTCCGATCTGTCAGGTAATGCCCTTAACCCTAATCCGGCGACGGACACGGGATAGGGGTGTTACAAAAAATATCTACTAACTTTTCTTAATGGTCTAATTACCATATAAGGAAATTAAGTTTTGAATTCCATAGCTATTTTATACTTATAGCTACTAGAACTCCACTTTTGCATTTTACGCAATTTGGTCCTTTCCATAATTAAACATGAAATCGGTAAAATTTTCTTATCAAAATTTTTATACGTCTTTATTATCATGATGCAGACCATGCAATAATTTTAAAAATTTTCTTTCTGACTCGGATTTGTGGTCCCAAAACCTCTGTTCCGATTTCACTAAAAATAGGATGTTACAAAACTGCCCTTTGATGACTCGGGGTTGCAACTTTCCAACAGATTTGATGCTATTACCATTTGATGAGTTTGATGTGATTTTGGGTATGGATTGGTTGACTCTACATGATGATGTTGTGAACTATAGACGAAAGCTTATTGTGTTAAAGTGTTAGAGTGGTGAAAAGCTTCAGATTGAATCAGATAAACTAGATAGTATGTCTAATGTTATTTCGGCTATGTCAGCACAGAGATATATTAGAAAAGGTTGTGACACGTATCTTGCTTACATATTTGATTCTAGAGTTTCTAAGTTGAATCTAGAATCGGTTCCAATAGTATGTGAGTATCCAGATGTGTTTCTAAAGGAGTTACTCGGATTGCCACCGATCTAAGAGGTTGAGTTTGCTATTGAGTTAGTGCCGGGAAAATCTTCGATATCAATAGCTCCTTACAAAATGTGACCTACAGAGCTGAAAGAGTTGATAGCGCAGTTGCAAGAGTTGACAGATAAGGGTTTTGCTCGACCCAGCTTTTCTCCTTATGGTGCACATGTTCTATTTGTTAAGAAAAAGGACGGATCCATACGATTATGTATTGACTATCAATAGCTCAATAAAGTCACAATAAAAAACAAGTATTCATTGTTGCGTATTGACGATCTGTTTGATCTGTTGAAAAGTGCAACAATGTTTTCAAAGATTGATCTTCGTTCAGGTTACTATCAGTTGCGAGTTAAAGACTCGGATGTACCGAAAACTCGTTCAGGACCAGGTACGGACTTTATGAATATCTTGTGATGTCGTTTGGGTTGACTAAAGCACCTGCAGTATTTATGGATTTGATGAAAAAAAATTTCAGACCGCATTTAGACAGATTTGTAGTGGTATTTATTGATGATATTTTGATTTATTCATGAGATGAGATAGAACATGCCGAGCATTTGAGAATTGTTTTGCAAACTTTGCGCGAAAAGTAATTATTCGCCAAGCTTAGCAAATGTGAATTCTGGCTTCGGGAAGTTAGATATTTGGGACATGTTGTATCAGTCGAAGGCATTAGAGTTGACCTGAGCAAGATTTTGGCCGTACTAGATTAGAAGCCTCCGAAAAATGTATCTGAGGTTAAACGTTTTCTGGGTTTAGCTGGATATTATAGAAGATTCGTCAAGGAATTCTCGACGATTTCTACACCGTTGATGAGACTATTACAGAAGGCTTTAATCAATTAAAAACATTGTTAACCGAGGCACCAATGTTAGTTCAGCCAAAGTCGGGTAAAGAATTTGTGATTTATAATGATGCATCGTTAAAAGGTTTGGGTTGTGTATTAATGCAAGAGGGTAAAGTGATAGCATATGCTTCTAGACAGTTGAAATCACATGAAAAGAATTATCCAATGCATGCTTTAGAGCTTGCATCGATTATATTTGCTTTGAAGATTTGGCGACATCATTTATACGGAGAAAAATGTCATATCTTCACATATCATAAAAGTTTGAAATACTTGATGTCACAGAAAAATTTGAATTTCAGATAATGCAGATGGCTTGAGTTATTAAAATATTACGACTTGATCATTGATTATCTTCCGAGAAAGGCTAACGTTTTTACTGATGCTTTGAGTAGAAAATTTCTATTTGCTTTGCGATCTTTGAACACGCTGTTTACATTAATTGATGATGGTTCGATTTTAGCTAATTCGAAAGCTAGACCGATGTTTTTACAAAAAATTTGTAAAGATAAAAAAAATGGTGATGTGTTGAAAGCTAAATGGAAACGGATTGAGACGATTACTGATTCAGACTTTTAGATTGGGATTGATGGTAGTTTTGTATTTTAAAGGCAGGATTTGCATTCCAAGAAATTCTGATCTCGTCCAGAAGATTCTACAGGAAGCTCACAGTAGCAGCTTGTATTTATCTTGATAACAATAAAATGTACGGTGATTTGAAACAGATGTACTAGTGGCCAGGTATGAAACGAGAACTTTCTGAGTTTGTATCGAGATGTTTAGCTTGTCAGCAAGTTAAAGCCGAACATCAGGTACCTTCTAGTTTGTTACAGCCAGTCATGATTCCAGAGTGGAAATAGGAACGTGTCACGATGGATTTTGTATCGACATTATCTTTATCTCTGAAAAAGAAAGATGCAGTTTGTGTCATTGTTGATTGTCTGAAGAAATCTGCGCATTTCATTCCAGTGCATACAAATTATTCACTCGAGAGATTAGTAGAGTTATATGTTGCTGAGATTGTTAGATTACAAGGGGTGCTAGTTTCTATTATTTCTGATAGGGATCCGCAGTATACATCTCGATTCTGGAGCAAGTTACATGAAGGTCTAGATACTCATTTGCATTTTAGCACAGCGTTTCATCCTTATACCGATTGTCAGTCCAAGTGAGTGATTCAGATACTCAAAGATATGCTTCTATGTTGTGTTCTAAAGTTCAAAGGTAACTGGGAAAAATTTCTACCGTTAGTTGAATTCACATACAATAACAGTTATCAATCGAGTATAAACATGGCACCGTACAAAGCTTTGTATGGTCAAAAATGTTGAACTCCATTGTATTGGACTAAGTTCAATGAGAAAAAGCTTCACGGAGTTGATTTGATACGTAAAATTGAAAAAAAGGTTAAAGTGATTTGAGACAGTTTGAAAGCATCTTTAGATAGACAAAAATCTTATATTTGAAAAGAAAAGACATTGAATTTCAATTCAACAACAAAGTGTTCTTGAAAGTATCAACCTGAAAGAAAGTTCTTCGATTCAGTCGTAAAGGAAAGCTAAGTCTACGATTTATCGGGCCATATGAGATTACTCAAAGAATCAGGTCAGTAGCTTACAGATTAGCTTTGCCATCAGAGTTAGAAAATATCCACAATGTTTTTCACATATCAATGTTACGACAGTATCGATCAGACCCTTCACATGAGATTTCACCAGTTGACATCGAGATTCAACCTGATATGACGTACAGTGAAGAACCGATAAGAATTTTAGCTCGACAGGTTAAAGAATTGAGGAATAAAAGCATAGCTTTACTGAAAGTCTTTTGGCAACGACACGGTATTGAAGAGGCTACCTGGGAGCTGGGAGAAACTATGAAAGTGCAATGCCTGAACCTCTTTTCTTGTAAGATTTTCGGGGACAAAAATTCCTTTAGAGGCAGAGTTGTAACAGCTTGTTTTCAGTGATATCAGAACAATGGTTTTGAAAACACAAATATGAAGTGAAAATATTTATTTTATTATTATTTTAATGTTTACAGTATGTTAGTAGTGTCGTATAAAAATTTCGTTAAGAAATTTTAATGTTTGCATGTTTAATTTCGTAAAAAGTACTAAATCATAAAAGGTACAAAATTAGAATTCTATAAGTTAAAGGTGTCAAATTGCTATGAATATTTAATATGAGTGGACTTATATGGTAATTAGACTATTATAATAAATAGTGGACATTCTTGGACATGAATTAAGTGATTTTGATATTATAAACTAAGGTTAAGTTTGTAATTTAATAAATAATATAATGTAAATTAAAGAAAAAAAAAAGACATCATCTTTTGTTATCTCTTCCACCAAAATTCAAAAGAAAGAAACCTAGCTTGCTAGGTTCGGCCAAGCCTTCTTTGTGAATGTGAGTGATTTTTTATTCTGTTTTTAATGATTTTTATGTTTTTGAAGTCGTCGTAGTTTAATCTAGCTAGCCCATGGACTAATTTGCAAAATTGTTAAAGTTTTAGCATTTTTCCATGAATACTCTTGTATGATTTATAAATTTTGATGGTAGATTTATGAGTCCATGTTGTTAAATAAATAACTTTTGTAAAGTGATTTTTGATGAAATTATCATTTAGAAACTTATTTGTAAAAATAGTAAAATATCATGACAAAATGGTGAATTGGTGATTTGTGTGGGTTGATATGAGTCCCTAGATAAATCGGCTAGCATGATATGTGGATGAAATTGCATGAATTTCAATTTACGAGCTTAAGGACTAAATTGTAAAGAAGTTAAAACATTAGGGAAAAATGTATTTTTGCAAAAGTATGAATTTTGGACTGAATTGAATAAGATGAATATTAGATGGATTGAATTTGTTTATTTAGATCAAGTTAAGCCTCGTAGGGATCTAGATTGAGGGAAAGATAAAGCCTCGAATTAGTTGAACCTATTTCGACATCTTTAAAATCGAGGTAAGTTCGTATGTTTAAATGATGTTTTAATGTTATTTGATTTATGTGATATTATGCTATTTATCATATCATGTTACGAAAGAAATCCAACGACGCTACAACGACTATCGAGCCTCGTTTAAACCTTAGAAATATATAGGATACAAATGACATCTCATTAGTGTTATCATGTTTCGGATGCTGGTCTGAATGTCCTACCAATGGCTGAGTTCTGACATTTTTTGTGGACACTCGTCAGCTTGTGTGAGTGGCATCGTGTAACTACATTTTGATCATCAACTTTTATGAGCAGACCCATTTATAGCTCGAGTGATCATCGATGTAAAGGAAAAGGAATGGTTTCGACCATGTGTTAGCACACTTTGTGTGAGCTTCTCGTGTATCTGATATTATTCTAAGTGGTTCAATGGGCATGAAAAGGGAAGGAGCGATAAGTGTTCTAATGGCTAAATTATGAACTTATAAAAAGGTATGAATTGGTGTTGATCAAAGTATGCATAACCATGTTTTATGGCAAGTATGAATTCAAATGTGCTATGTTCATGTATTATATCTTACCATGCGATGATATTGTTGAGTTATGTGTTAAAGCACTAACTATTGTTGTTGATGATGCTTAGGCTTGTGCCAAGCTTGTGTTGGATTGATTCATGTCTATTTTATAAGATTTTGCACTGAAATGGTAAGCTATGTTCTTGATTTACGAGCTTACTAAGCATTATATGCTTACGTTGTTTTCTTTTCTATGTTTTATAGATTATCAGAAACTCGATTGGTTTGGAAGCTTGTCGGAGACCTATCACACTATTCATCAATAATATCGGTAGATTTTGATGCTTTGGGCCAAGGTTATAGTGGCATGTATAGGTGAACTTATGTTCAAGGTTTAGTTATTATGGTTGGCATGTATATATGGTATTATAGTTAGTGTGCTTTTGGCACTTTGATACATTATTGGTTGATGCCAATATGGATTGGTTCATGCATGTTTTAAATGACGAATTTGGTATGTGATGATGTGGTTTCAGGTGATCAATTGTGATGAGTTTTTGGTATGGAAATAGGTTAGATATGAATGCTTAATATATAGACAATTATGCACATGTTTAGATAGATTTGATGAATAATGTTTGAGGTGTCTTATTGGCATATTGGTTGAATGAATTATTTGTATATTGAAATGTTCATATTATAGATGTTTGGCATGTTTTGGTGCCTTGATCATAGGTGCATAAGGCTTGTAGGTACTTATTGGAAATGTATGAAAGAAATGGCTTAATTTTGGCCAATTTCTTGTCCACACGACCTAAGACACGGACGTCTGTCTTAGTCATGTGTCCCATGTAAGTTTTAAAGGTTGTATTTTGAAAGTTACACGGCCTGGCACACGGCTATGTGAGGCAATTTCGAGTGTTTTGAGGCCTAGCACACAGGTGTGTGGCTTGGCCGTGTGACCCAATTCAGAGAGTTACACGGGCACGGGCACAAGCTGGGACACGGCCGTGTGTCCCAATTTCAAATGTTACACAGGCGTGTATCTCAACCGTATGAGTTAGGGGTGTTATATCCCTGTTGCTATCTCGTGCCTCTGCTTTGTTGTTATCCTATCTTGCGTTATACTCATGGGAGCTGTGTGTGATCGAGATATTGGGTTATAGTGTTGCATCCTTTGGTAAGTCAATTGTAATTCGCTTCAAGATGCTGTTTTGATGATTTCTCCATGGTTTGTAAGTGATTTTTGATTAGTTGGTCAATTGGAGTGGTCTAATTATGTCTGTGTTTTTGTTAGGAGAAGATCATGAGACGCATAACTTGCCTTCAGCGAACTAGGTGTTGTAGGACCGTTGCTTTTATGGGTAGGTGATCGAATGCCTAGTTAGGGGCTAAATTTTTCTAGGACTGAATGCTCTATTGTTAGACTGAATGCTTTAATTCTTATGGCCAAGTACTTGAAATCGAGTAGGGGGCTTAATGAGTGTTTCAATTTTGATGTGTTATTACTAATTGGATTGTTTTGGATGTCGTATGTAGAATCCAGAAGTGTGTTGAAGTTTTGTTAATTAGAAAATCACCAAGTGTGTGACTCTAACTTGTAAAACTGTGCAAACCAAAACTGTCAATGCCATACGGCAATATACTTGGTCGTTTGTTAGGCTGTGTGTGTCACACGGGCGTGACCGGCCGTGTGGGCCACATAAGCTTTGTCAGGTAGGGCGTGTGGTCCACACGGGCATGTCGGCCATTTTTAGTAAGATTAGTTAGGTTTGTGTTTTGGATTGTGTTTTTAAGGTCTGCAATTTTGTAGGTTCTGATTAGTGATATGTATGTTGTTTGATAAATGAAATATGTTGTTTTTGTTGTTCTGTGCATATCTTTTGAAAGCATGCTAGCCGTATAAATTGTATATCTAATATGTAAACCAGTGAGTATCATTAGCATGTTTAATTAGAATGTAATTGTTTGTGTTATGACGCTGCATGTGCATTAGGGTGGGATATGATAATTTGATGGAGGAAGTTCTGGCAGACTACGATATGCATTTCTGGCGGTAAAACAACAATATATGTTTTTGGCAGTTAAAAACTGCAATATCTGATAATGGCTGTTTCCTGCATTATATCTGCCAACTTGACTAAATTTTTGTAAAGTGACATATGATCACTAGTTTGGTGTGTGGGGTTGGATGGGTATTATTTATCCTATTTGGTGTGTTAGGTGGGACAGAGTGTAACGCCCTCTACCCAACCTGATGAACTGGATTCGAGTATTGGGTGTTACGTCCAATAACAGATGTAACTTAAAATTTTTGCCTATGTACAAGTTCTATCTATGAATATGATAAAGTTTCTTTTGGGTGTACATTGTATAAATTACATATACAATTCATGATAATAAAATTTCATCGATTTTTATTTTATCTATCGGCCTACTATATACATATTGGAATGCTACTTAATAAACTTATGCTCAGACTTAAGCACGCCACTTAACTTCCTCTGTATGCATAATAGCCCAATCTGTCACTCCTTAGAGCAGCCCTAGCGTCGTCCCTCGGCGCATACTTCTTTACAACCTGAAACAATAAAGAACTTTCATAAGTTCATAAGAACTTAGTGAGTTAAACCTTAAATACCTTATTCATCACATCCAAGTGTAATAGATGCTTCGCATGTCCTACATGTGTTCTAACAAGTACTTCACTAAAGATTTCCTTTAACATATTATAATTACTCCTTTCTATTTTAGACATTTGTCTTCCTCCCAGTGTCTTTAAGGACTTATATTCCTTTCTTATTCATTAAGCCTTCACTCTACTAGGCTCCAGATTCGGGGTCCAAACTCAAATGAACATTTCTTTCCCTTAAGCATACTATCCTTACAATCTCATCACTTTCTATGTCCCTTTTTAAAATCTTATCTTTACATAGTTTTTAACCACATCATTTATCTTATTAGCATACTTAAAATCTTACTTCATACGTATTGGTTTTACCACCACCTTTGGGTGAGGTAGACTACACCCATTACTTCACACAGAGTTCGCTCAGATCTTCCTTGCTTTAGGGTACTATCTATACATGCATATAACACATACCTTAGATTCGCCACCTATTCTGGCGTGCTTTAGCTTCATCGTTCATTTCTTGTTATATACAAGGTTTGCTAATTCATTTACATACAGTACCTTTCTTTCAAAGTTCGCTGGATACTTAGTTCTTTCTACTTGTCCCATATGTTATCTCTTACACTTACCATACCTTTAGAGTTCTATCTTTACTTTGACTTTAGAGGACCATTCATGTCATTCTTTCCTAAATCCTTTGTAAGACCCCTAACCCGTATCTGTCGCCAAATTAGGGTTACGAGGTATTACTCAACCTACCACCATGTCTATCCATTCACATGAATCATAATACTTAAATTATAATATCACAAATAAGCAAGTCATCTCAGAAATAATATCATTTGCATTATTTAGAAATAAGTAATTCCATTCAATAAACAAAACACTATTCATTTAGTCATTTAAAAGAAAGGACCGAATAGGCAAATGGTACTTGTTCCTTTAATTCATTTTTATTATCTATGACACATTTAAACATATATCAATGCTAAACATATGCATAACTTTCGAACATGTTCTTTCCTCATGTCTAAACCACATACAATTATAACATAGACCTATGTACTTATCCCTCATTCGATTATACCACAAATATATGAATTTCAATCAACTCATTTATCTCATAATTTCTTGTCACATTCGGCAATGTTCATTTCATAAATACATTACATCATTAGCACACCTTAGCTAAATATTACATTAATGATTTAGCCATTTATTTCTCATGGCCGAACATACTACAGCACTCAATAAAAAAATTTAAACTCCAAACTAAACAATGTCATGACCGAAAATCTACAGATGAGCACACACCAATGTTGCTCATTAATGTATCACCTTTGATAAACACATCACAAAATGTGACATATTTCATCCATGTCTAGTCACGTTGATACATTCAAATAACTATGCCAATATAATTTATCAACCCAATGTCTTATATACCGTATTCAACCAATTTCAAGAAAACTCAAAATTCACATATACATATTATGAAATAGCTTCCAAGCTAGGCATTTAATATATATATACTAATATACTCAAATAGTAATTCCATAATTTAACAAGTTCAAACAAAACTCAAATAAAGATGCATAGCCATTTTCGCATGGCATATGTATATATATACATGTCATTCAAACATAACCCAAAAGACATAGTCTATACATGCCATAAGTTTCAAAAGAGATACAACTTATAGAATACCAAAGATAGATGATAGTGTGATTGACTTTGACAATGATCCCCGAGCTCGAGCTAAATCTCCAAAATCTATAAAATAGACAAATAAACACATATATGGTAAGCTACCTCAGCTTAGTAAGTTATAAGAAATGATATTATATACAACAATTCATTATTCAAACTTTAATCAATTCAACTTAATCATACAAGAGCTCTTAACCGCAAATGCATATAACTATTAACGTGCAAACCTTACCAAATTCCATCGATCTCAAAACCGCATACTTACATACCATATATCCATTTCGGACAAGCTCATAAATTAATGAATACATCTCGTTCCTATAATTTCATAAAACAAGAGCAACTTACCTTATTAGTACTAGGTTACTAAGATATCATGCACCACTTTCATAAGTAAAACTTCTCGATTATCTCCATCCTTTAGTTTATGTTTGGATAGATCTGTAACTTCGTACAATTAGTGCAATTCAAGTAACGTATCGCACACTTAGTGCCGTTACTTGAAAAAGAGCACACATAGTGCCATCTTCTAGTAATGTATCGCACACTTAGTGCCATTACTCATTTTTCCGCACACATAGTGCCATTCGACCGATTTCGCACACACAGTGCTCGGTATTTTAGCTTGCACACATAGTGCCCATCAACTCATTTTCTACATCAAATCCAAATACACACATGATTTCATATTCATTCATATGTACACATATATTTAAAAGTTCACTAACATTTCATTTCTCTTATCTCATATCATCACATTCGGCATCATCAAATATATACATACACACATATCCGAATATTCAATTACCAACACTACTCTCAGTATATATATATATATATATATATATATATCCCTTATCACAAGTGCATTTATTTTGCCAACTCAATTATTCAATGGTTATACATATATACATGTATTTACCAACTCACATTCGGCTAACACACATAATAATTCCTATGCCTTATTTGGCAATTTGAAAATAAAATCTATTACTTCACTCAAACATGTACATTTTAATATAGAGATAATTCAAATTAATCCAACTGCTTAAAAACTTACCTCGGAAGTTGACGGATTAAGATTTCCCGGCTATTCGTTCAACTTTGCCTTTCCCCGATCCAATCTCGTTTCTTTTTGTTCTTGATCTAAATAATTCCAAATTAAGCTCATTCAAATATATTTTCATTCAATTTAATCCAAAAACACATAATTATGAAAATTACCATTTTACCCCTGACATTTACAACTTTTACAATTTAGTCCTTTTTGTACAAAACACAAAATACACCAAATTTATCCACATACATGCATAGTCGAATCTTCCTAGGGACTATATAAGTCCATATTTCTCATAAATTTCACAATTTAACCCTCCAAAATAATATTTTCAAAAATTAACCTTAATTAGCTAAATTCATCAAAAACTCAAGAACAAAGTATGTTCATCTAGCTCAAATCTTTCATTTAACACCATAAATCATCACAAAGCTCAACATATCATCAGTGGCATATCTCACAAACATCACCAATGCACAAAATTAATACATGGGCTAGATAGTAGAGTAAGCAACAATCTCAAAAATATAAAAATCATCAAAAATCTAAAGTTAAAACATACCTAATTTTGCTTGCAAATGGCCGAATATGAGAGAGAGCTCAAACTTCTTTCTTTTCTCCTTAGCTTCGGCCAAAGATGAAGATAATGGCTTTTCTTTTCATGTTTTATTTTTTTATTAATAACTTATATTATAATATGTAACTTTAACATATATTTTATACATATAAAAACATACTAATATAAAATTAAAGCCAAGTTGCCGTCCACTATGCTATTAAATGGATAATTTATAACTTAAGTCCTCCCTTATAGAAAAACACACCAATTTAACCACTTAATCTAGAAGAAAGCTACTTTTACCACTTATGCAACTTAGTCCTTTTTCTTAAATTGAACACACAAACATCAAACTAACCTACGATATTTTAACACATGCTCAAACATATAACATAGATATCAAATAAAATATTAAAATATTTTTTTCTAACTCGAATTCGTGGTCCCGAAACCACCGTTTCGATTAGGGTCATAATCAGGCTGTTACATCATTATAATCCATTCATTCAAAATTTTGCCGTAAAGGCATTACCTCATTTAAATAGCTGCAAAGGCTTCGTTTGTATTCGCCACAAGGTTGTGCCATGAAGGCGTTTCTTTTCAAATATAGCCACAAAAGTTTCCTTTAAAGAGATTGCCACAAAGACTTTCCTGTCCAAAGTTGACACCAAGGAATCCTATCCTTAGGTTGCGCCACGAAGGTGTTCCTTTTCAAATATAGCCACGAAGGCTTCATTTACAAAGATTGCCTTAAAGGTTTTCCTATCTAGAGTTTGCCACAAAGGCTTTCCTTTGACAGAGCCTTAAAGGTTTTCCTATCTAGAGTTTGCCACAAAGGCTTTCCTTTGACAGAGATCGCCACAAAGGCTCTCCTTTCACAGATTTGCCACAAAGGCGTTCTTTAAGAGGTTTGCCACAAAGGCTTACCTTTCCAGAGTTTTTCCACAAGGATTGTCCTTTAACAGGTTCACCACAAAGGCTTACCTTTCTAGATTTTTTCCACAAAGGCATCCTTAAACAGAGATTGCCACAAAAGGCTTTTCTTTTCCTAGTGATTTAGACGATAGGGATTTTCCTAGACTTATACTTAGTGAGGTTTACCCCTCATTGTCTTGGGACACACAAAGAACTATATTAGGAAATAACTTTCTTTAAATTTTTTCCATATGATGCAATAACCCACCAGTTACGGTCTTACACGATATGGTCTTCTTTCTATATGATGTCATACCAATTACGGTCTAACATGATATGGTCTTCTTTCCATATGATGTCATAACCCACTAGTTACGGTCTTATACGATATGGTCCTCTTTAGTGCCATGGCCATGGACTTGTCCTTATAGATATTCATGTTTTTAGTCTCGACAAACCTTTTTGACGACTCCGGAAACAAACACAAACTCTTCATACTTAGACCCATCTTTCATGAACTCATTATATCTTGACATACTTGTAAAAGACACATTAACACATTTCTATTATGCAGACACAAGCATCCTTTAACCTCAAGATTCATGTTTCATGCTTCGACCATGAAACTTCATGTTATCCACACATGCAAGTCCATAAATCTTATGTTCCTCTTTAGAGTCATCACATCATATTTTACTAGTTCCATTTCACAATTTGGTTACTTAGCATAGAAGTTTCTAGAAGGCATATTATGCATGCATGAGTAAGTTTAGGGACTCACTTGATAACCTCAAAGGAAGTTTAAACTTCAGATCTAGCCTTTCCTTAGGAAATCAACATTTTGGGCTCTAGATTCATCATTCAGCCAGATGCTACAACCTCCTCTACCTTGATAAATAGAGACACTTTGTTAGAACCCATTTGTGTAACCTTTATCATCACTTTAAAACCCCAACATATCACTAAACCCTTTTTTTTTTGCCAAGCATATTTACAGATATGTATTCCCTTGACCAACAGAGTCATGAAACGTACCTTAATGGAAGGGAAAATCACTAATAAAAATCTGGGTTTCAGGCTCATCTTAGAGAGATGTTTCCATTTGCTTTTAGCCCTAGTTCTTAAGAAGGAAGATAACACTCCCTTAACTTAACCCGAGTGTCCTTTTAACTTAAGTCTTTATGGAAACTTGGTAAACGTTACATCAATGCTGAGTTGTCTTATCTAAAATCTGCCACTTCTAAAAAACTCATCAAATTACTCCTTTAGCATTTAAACTTTCTAGTTCACGCTTGGTTATTTCCTACCCAGCTTACCTCACTAATTACTGGTACAGGACCACATTGGTTACAAGGTATACTATGCCATTAAGGTGGGCTCATATCCTAAAAATCATTTTACATAGCCATAAGCCTTATTTCACTACTCATAGTTATCTAATATGGAATCCTTATTTACATATTTTCCTTTCAGAGTCCGCCCACTCTATACACCACAATAAGCTTTTAGGCGAACACTATTTCGTTGGTCGTACTTCTTTATAACTATGCGCCATATTTATATATATGCATTCTTACCAGTACTCCTTGATTCATCATACTTACCTTTCTTTAGAGTTAGTCATAAGCTTTGTTCTTTCAAAATATCCTATACGCTATACCTACCAGAGTTCACCATGAGTTCCTCTCATTTCGTTCAGAATTAGTCAAACCAGGGCATCTGTAACAGCCCGTTTTCAGTGAAATTAGAATAGTGATTTTGGGACCACAAATCTGACGTCAAAAAATTTATTATATTATCATTTTAATGTCTGCAGCATGATAGTAGCATCCTATAAAATTTTTACGAAGAAATTTTGTCGTTTGCATGCTTAATTTGATAAAAAGGACTAAATCGTATAAAGTGCAAAACTCGTGTTCTATTAGAAGAAAGTGTCAATTTGCTATGAATTGGAAACATGAGTGTCCTTAAATGGTAATTAGACCATTAATATAATTAGTGGACAAAGTTGCACATTATTTTAGTACTTTTAAATGTATATAAGAAAGGTTAAATTAGTAATTAATAAAATAACTTAAAAAAATAAAATGAATAAAAGAAAGATACCATCTTTCTTCTTCTTCTCCAACCGAAATTAGAAACAAAAGAAGCCATTAAAGACTTTCCAAGGTTCGGCCATAGTTCTTTTGTGCATGTAAGTGACATTTTGCTTGGCTTTTAATGATTCTGTGTTTTTGGAGTTGTTGTAGCTTAATCTAGCTAACTTGGGGGACTAATCTGCAAAATTGTTAAAAGCCTAGGATTTTACCATGAATGTATGTTAGTTTTTTTTATGTTTGATGGATGAAAATAAATGTTTTATGATAGTTGAACAACTTTTGTAAATGAATTTTTGATGAATTTGTCATTTAAGGATTTAATTGAAAAATAGAAAAATGTTCATGGTGAAAATATGAAATAAATGAAACGTAGGTCTTGTTAAGGGCTTAGATGATATTCGGCTATAGTGGGTTGGTACTAAATTGCATGAATTTTCATTTTTATGAGCAAGGGACTAAATTAAAATAAATTTAAAATTATTGAGGCAAAAGTGTAATTTTTCCAAAATATGATTTTTGGATTAAATTGAATAGAATGAATTTTGAATGAGTTAAATATGATTATATAGATCAAGAAAAGCAGTATACAGATTTAAATCAGGGAAAAGAAAAAGTATTAGATTAATCGATAATATTTCTATGTTCGTGTTTGAGGTAAGTTCGTTAATTTAAATATCATTGAATTATGTTCAAATTAAATTCTTTTATTTAATATGTCGATGTTTCGACTCTAATGAAATATCCAACAAAGTTTCGACAACTTCCGGATCCCGTTAGAACATTAGGAACATATATGATACAAATGACATGTCATTAGAGGTTACTGTGTTTCGGGTGCTGGTCTTGTACGTCCTACCAGTGGCTGAGTTTTCGGCATGTGTTGCGGTTACTTGAAAGCTTGTCTGAGTGGCACCGTGTAGCTACGTCCTAACTGATAGCTTGCATGAGCGGACCCATTTATGACTCGAGAGAGAGCAATGATACAAGATATGAGATAGTAGTGGTTTCGACCACATGTTGGCACATAGTGTGCGAGATTCCCGCGTATTCGATATTATTCTAGTGGTTCAACGGGTATGAAAAAGGGAAGATTCGAAAATGCTTCAATAAGTGATGCTATGAAAGTATGAAAATGTATGAGTTGATGATGTTTAAAATATGCTTAGCCATATGCTTGAAATATGAATACTTATAAGTAGTATGTATAAAAGCTATGATGTTTTGAGATAATTTGCTAGGTTATGTGATTATCTAACTTGAAAGGTTGTTGTTGCTTAGGCTAATGCCAAGTCATGTTGGATTATCTCAAATTGTTTTTATGCTTATAAATTGAAATGGTAAGCTTTATTTATGAATTACAAACTTACTAAGCATTATATGCTTACTTCGTGTTATTTTCCTTTATGTTTCTAAATAATCCGAAGCTCGTTCAGATTGAAAGTTGTCGGAGATCCATCACACTATCCATCGGTTATATCGGTATATTTTGATGATTTTGAGTCATGGTTATAATGGCATGTATAAGTGTCTTGTTTGATGAAATTTAGTCATTATGTGTGGCTTGTATACATGACATTATGGTTTATGATCTAGTGGGTATGATATTATAATTATATGGTATTTTGGTGTGGTTATTATTTTGATGTTGTGATAGTTAAAATGATGGTAGGGAAATGATATGGTAATGGTATTTTATGAAATGGTGAATGGTATGAATAGAGATAGTCTATGAATGTTACTAATGGATTGATTTGGTAATTCGATAGTGATCAAATTTTGGTCAAATTGGTATGGTACATTTTAGTTGTGAAAATAGACATTTGGTATCGATTGTGCATGAATTTTGGGTATATGAATATATGGATAAATGTGGCTTTGAAATGGTTCAATTGGTAGTTTAATTAATGAATGAATTGGCTAGGTGTTTAGGTAAGTTTGATTGTTCAAATTAAGGTGCCATTTCAGCATATTGGTTGAATGGATAGTTTCTATGTTGTGTAAGCTTGGATATGTATATGTAAAGTGTGTTTTGAATGCTTTATTTTGGTGCAATTGGCTTGTGCATGAGGTGTGAGTTTGGGTGAGAAAAATGGCTTGGAAATGGCTGGTTTTTCGTCCACATAGGTGTGTGTCTCAACCGTGTATGACACACGACCAAGAGACACGGCCGTGTGTCCTCTGTAGCTTTCAAAGGGTTGCAAGTCAGGTTGTTACATGGCCTAGCACACGGCCTGGCACATGGACGTGTGGCTTGGCCTCGTGGCCCAAGTCAGTGAGTTACACAGGTATGGACATGGCCGTGTGTCCCTATTTCGAATGTCCACACGGGCGTGTCTCTTGGCCTTGTGACCCCTGCAAATTGAAAAAATTTTAACTTTTTTTGAAAAATTTCATATGTTTTCGATTTAGTCCCGATTTATTTTTAATGTTTTTTTAAGGCCTTGAGGCTCCTAAAAGGGACTGTATGTATGAGTTTGGTTGATGTTGTTATGATTTATGTGATGAATTGTTAATGTTAACTAATTGTACATTGTATGATGTTATGCTCTGGTAACACTCCGTAGCTCTAACTCGACGACAGATACTGGCTAGGGGTGTTGCAGCATCACTGGCGCACTCAGAAAGTCATTACACTTAATCAAATCCTAACGTTGGGCACTTGAAACTTACCTTTAAGCCTTGCTTTTATAAACAACAGTTAAATAGTTAGGACTTCGATGGGCAGGATGTTACACAGAGTTGGTGTGTAGCGGATGGGAGTAGAGGTGTGTAGCGGATGGGGGTAGAATCTGATATGTTTGTTATTTTGCATAGCTAAATATTTCATGTCATCTGCATTTACTCTGTTATAATCTGTGTATTATTCTCTACTTTTTGTTTTGTATGTGTGCTAAGCCACACACTGGGCTTTTTAGCTCACTTAATTTATTAACCTTTTCAAGTAATCCTCAGACTTAGGATTGGCGATGCTCGGTAGTTTGGATTGGGTCTCACGCTTATGTTGGTTGAATAAAGTTTTACTTAGGTTTTACGGACTTTTGGACTGTTAAATGTTTTTTGGACATTATTGTCAGATTTGGGTTAACTGTTGAATTTTTGACAATTTAGCTTTGCTTAACTACAAATTTTACGTTTTCACATACTGGAATCACTATTTTCAAAATTGACAATTTTGAAGTTTTCTGCTGGAAATCTAAATAACAAATCAAGTTTTACTGTAAGATAAGTAAGTTCAATGTGATTTTAAACTTGTTTGAGACGTGCTAAAATTAATGTTTTTCGAAAGAGACACTTTGAGGCTTAAATCTAGAGTTTTTAAAACAAGTAGATGATGTAGCCTCCAAGATCCGGTATAACATCTAGATTGAATTTGGAATGTCACTTTTAAGGTTTTGTCCTGTATAGGGCTTAGGTCCTTGATTATTTTATCCGCTTTTGTAATTGGGTTTGTGTTGTTTATTATATGGGACGATGTCCCAATGCTTGCTTTCCTATTTCTCTATTTTATGAAATTTTTATCTTTGTCAGAAAAAACAAAAATCACTACTTCACTAAAATTCTTGTTCTATACTTTGATCTATTCTTAGCTTTAGAAACCTCGCTGCGAATTGCTAGAAACGGGTCCACTGCATTTCTGGCCCATAATTAAGTTTGGGTCTTAGATTTTGTGGCCGAACAGACCTCATGCACTTGGGTATGGGATAGGCCCCACTGAACTGAAGAATAATCTAAAAAAGTACGCAAATAAAAACCAAATATGACAACATTACCATAACTATTTAGTTCAAATGACAATGTCCAAATGTGTAAATTTTATTACTATACACTGATTTCTACATTTTAGTTTTATACTTTCTTAATTTCGAAATTTCGATCATCAACTAACAATATTTATTTATTTTGTTAAAGTTAAATTTTATTATTTTCAACAAACATAAAATAATATATGTAATGTTATAATAATTCGTTGATTTCACATAATATTAAAAAAAATGTAATTTTAATTAATAGATTTAACTGAATTAAAACTAGAATTTTAAAATTAAAAATAATTAAATTTAAATTTATAATTTATTCGTAATGCGAGACTAATAATAAAAATTAATCTAATAAAATTAATTACTATCATTTAAATTAAGGCTATTAAAATTAATCAAAAGTGTATCGAAAAAATCTAACTCCATTGAAAAAAAAAATCTTCAAAATATTATCTACCGAATAATCGATCTAACCTCTAGAAGACTTCTAAAAATTGAGTCCACCGCTCAACAATTGTCATTATTCTCGTTTTAAACACTCGTTGTTGTAGTTGTAACCTAAATATATAGGGAAAAGAACCGAAGAAGATGGTGATAGACAAAAAGAAGGAAAAATAACCGTAACATTCACCTGTACTATCATTTACCAGGGGACCAGAAAAAGACTATAAAAAGATGATCAATCAATTAAAGAAAATCGCCTCGGGGCGTACAGAAGACATGAGCTCATTGCATGTGATTAAACTATCATTTTTAAAGACAAAAGTAAGATACGAGGAGAGAATATATATTTAGATTAGAGGTGTGCATGGGCCGGGCGGCCTGACCCGGCCCGAAGGCCCGCCCGAAATGTGGGAGGGTTTGAGCAAAAATATAGGCCCGAAAAATGGACTTGGACAAAAAAAAGGCCCGTTTAGAAAATGGGCCGGGCCTCGGGTATGATTTTTTGGCCCGGGCTCGGCCCGAAATATTTTATTATTATTATTATTTTTTATTGATAAAATGTTAACTTTATTATTAAATTTAATTTATTTTTTCACGTGCTACTGCCTTCTCTTAATCTCTTCCAGGCTTCCTCAGTTCCTCCCCTTTCCATTTCTAAAAATCAAAATCCCTAACCTTTCTCTTCATCCTCCTCCCTCTTCCTCCCAAACATTCTCGACAGCCTATTGAGAGAGCATCTTCAATTTTGTGGTCTCGAAGCTCCCCCAAGTTGTAAGCTTCTTCTTCAATCTTCATTTCTTGGTTGAGTTCTGTTTTTTCTTTTTTCTTTTTGGTTTCAGCATACTGCGAAGGAATAATTTCAATATATGCTTTAAGCTGTATTAGAAATAAAAAAAAAATCCAGCCTATTAATCTAAGCATAAGACAGATCACAGATGGGTGCATGTGCATTGTGTAGCTTTAACAAGGAAAGCTTTTTTTTTCCCGGTAACCAAACAAGAAGATAAACTGAGCATTGGCCAAAGCAGTATCTTTCATCTCCAGCTGCTGTTTTAGAATAGAAAGCTCATCTACCCTCTCTTTCTCATGGAGGCCCAACTCAGCCTCAACATTAGCAAGTTCCAGCTTCCATTCGGCTGAGAGTTCCATTCGGCTTCTTTAGCTCTAAGATTTGTTGAACAGTCCTTGTGCATTTGCTCCACACTTCTGAGCTTGTTTTTCAGTTTTGAAAGAGACGAGGAACTTCCAGCTTCCTGAATTCTAGCTTCTCGGAGTTCTTTGAGGGATGTCAGCAACTCTTGGTTTTGAAATAATGGTGAAAAGGTGGGAGTTCAAACTTTAGAAAAAAAAAAAAGGATGGACATATGATGGTTTGAAATAATGGATTTTTTTTATTATTTTATTGAATGTTGGCTAGCATGTGCAGCTTTTGGAAAATTAGTTTATTGGGATTTATATGCATAAGACTGAAAAATTGCTGATGCATTGTTTAGTGTCTTGTGACTGAATATTTGTTTAGTGTCTTGCTTCTTGTGACTATGAGAACATGTGGAAATACATATACATGCATGCAATTTAAACTAATTCTGCTTGTCCCTCCTGCTGAATCTTTTTCCCTCCTTTTTTTTCTTGGCTATAATCCCTTAAATTTTCCTTTTCAATATATAGATATAGAGGTGTATGGACTGAAGACAGTAGTTAGTTACTATCTATCATAACTTATGTGAGGACGGATTTACATGAGGATAATATTTTTAAATGTATTTGATTTATTATATTTTTTATTTGTTTCTTGTTTTAATATTTATTTTTATTTTTTAAATGTATTTAATTTATTATATTTATTTTTTAATAAAATAAGTAAAAAAATTTATATTAGCCGGGCCGGGCTCGGGCCTACCAATTTTATGGCGGGCCGGGCCTGGACAAATTTTCAGGCCCATATTTCGGGCCGGGCCGGGCTCGGGCCTACCAATCGGGCCGAAAATTTTTTTAGGCCCGACCCGGCCTAGCCCATGCACACCTCTAATTATGATGTTGGTAAGGTATAATGATTTATTTAGTCTCAACTTTATAAAGAAAAGATCATTTTAGTACTCTATTTATTTGTCTTTTTTAATTCTTAAATTTTCATTTTTTACATCTGTAAAAAAGTTAAGGTTTTTAATTTTACTGATATGGCATACAGATGGATGACACATAAAATTTTAATTAATTTTCTAAATTTTTAAAAAATTCAAAACAATTATAATAATTATTTTTAAAAATAAAAAATAAAATTATTAAAATTTTATAAATTTTATAACAAATATTTTTAAATATTTTTTATTTTAAAAAAGTTAATTAAATACTGACATATCATCTAAGTCTATCATATCAACAAACTTAACAAATATTAATTTTTTATCCATTTTTAGATGATTTGACAATAAATATAAATTCAAAGGTTAAAAAAGATGAATATTTAAATGGAAAATTAAAATTATTATATATATATATATATATATATATATAATTGAAGGGTTAAAAAATTATTATACTTAATGGTAATGCAATCGAATTCGATTGATTGATGTCTCACCAATAATCTTTTTGATGTCTCGTGATATTATAGTTAGGGTTAGATAAGAGTTGAACTTATTTTCCTCTTAATAGAGGCCGTATTGTGCTTAAAACTAGACAGTTTAAGGCTGAGAAAACTGAAAATCCGTAAGCCAAAAATCATTAACAGTTTTTATATATTTTTAAAATTACTCTTAACTTGAAAATTTAAAATTTAAAATTATTAAATTGCTGCAAAGCAATAACAGGTTTTATGCAAATTTGATTTCAAAGATTCGTTGGACCTTTCTTTTTCATTTGAATTATATGGTTCTTTCTTCTACGTAAGTTTATCTTGTTAGTTAGTAACGCATTGTAATTTATTTACTTCTTTTTCACTTTTTCTTGGGTATGTTAATATTGCAAGTGTTGATTTATTTTGGGTGGGTGCATGGATAGTTGCAATTTAAGCTGAGTCTGCCAATATCATAATTAGGAAATTGTGGTCATCTGCTTTTGTACTTAATTTAAATTAGTTGAAAAGCCCTGTCACCACTAACACTTTCTACTTAATATATATATATATATATATATATATATATATATTAATGAGAAATTAAATTGAATTTGATAATCGGCAGCACCTGTGACGCGGTTTTGTGTGAGTGCTCCATTTAATAGAATTTAATATCAATCCTGTTATAACAATAATGTATAAAAGGTTTTGGTTGATTAAGGTGATGTTTTATATCATTCGTGGTGTGAAAAGTCAAGAAAAAAAAAGTTTGGATGGTATTTTAATAGAGTGATGGCTAACGATTTCTATTTTATTCTTTAATATATATAATCACGCATTATAAAGTCATAGATAACATTCAGATAATTAAAATTAAAATGCAAAACAACAACTCAATTATGCATTTGATTGTAATCGTAAATTAACTAAAAATTTGAATAAAGTAAATGTACCTATCAACTAATAATATAGCTACGGTGAGTAAAGATATCATTCCTACGAGGACTAAAAGTACTAGTAATTACCGTCTTTCTATTATTTAATCGATAAATTAGAGTGATTGATTGAAACCAAAATTATCTAAAGAACACGACAAAGAACAAATTAGGAAAATAAATGATTAACAACCAAGAAGCAAGACAATACCCAGGAAAGAATCAAACTAGACTTCATCTGTCATTATCAATCTATACTATTGTAACACCCCTAACACATCTCCATCGTCGAATTAGGGTTATGGAGCATTACTGTACAATCAGAAACATTTAAACATCATAACATTCAATAATCTAAAAATATTATTAATCATCCATTCTCATACATTTTGTCCCTAAATCGAGCCCTCGAGGCCTTAGAAATAACTTAGAAGCAATTCGGGACTAATTTGAAGCAAATTGGAAAGTTTAAAAAAATGCAAAAATTTCAAAACAAGGGTCACACGGCCATGAGGCCAAGCCATGTGACATAGCCCCAAGCTGTGTAACTTTCGAACCAGGGACACACGGCCGTGTCCCAGCCCATGTCCTAAACCATGTAACTCACTGAGTAGGGTCACACGGCCATGTCACACGCCCGTGTGCCAAGCCGTGTAACTCTCCGAGTTGCCCCACACGCCTGTGTGCTAGACCGTGTGCTAGGTTGTGTAACTCACTAACTTGAACCCTAAGAAATTCTCAGATGACACATGGCCGTGCCGTCAGGCCGTGTGACGTACGACAATTTGTGTGAACCTAAAATTGACCTTAAATCAAGCCATTTCACAAACAATTCACACCTAACCAATCTAACCATTTGAACATGCACCCAAGAGACTTAAACATCATTCACAACCATAATAACATGCCATTTTAAACACTTTAAGTCAACTAACCAATGTGCCATTCAAAGACACCACAATTATGTCAACACATCAACTATCAAAACATTTCAATATTGCCTCATTTCATGCTTAGTAACCTAGTTTAAATATATACCAAAAGATACCAAAAATTATCATTTTCAAACCATTCTAATCAAGCAAAAAAGAACCTTATTTACAAGTATATTAAAATAACCAAGTGACATAATTTGGTAAAGTATAAAAGTGTACCAACTAACATATTTATCTATATATACACGCCACTACCTTAGGAGATGCAAAAACTACTAACTTAGATGGGTAGTGTGAGTCAGTTGAATGATCCTTCCTAAATGTCAGCAACAATTATTTACAAAACAATCCATAGGAACCGATAAGCTTACAAAGCTTAGTAAGGACATAGTATAACATTTAATCTAAATACAATTAAATACAATTCCTACACTATGATTCAGAGTTACCAGAGTATAAACAGGGGCACGCAAGTGCATTCAGGGGTATTAGAGTAGAAACAGGGGCACGTATGTGCATTTAGGGGTATCGAAGTACAATTAGGGGCACGTATGTTCATTCAGGGGTACCGAAGTAAAAACAGTGGCACGTTTGTGCATTCATTCAATAATTAACTATAAGCATTTAATTAAAGAACTATAATATAACAATACAAGTAAAAATTCATTTACGTATTGAAACACTATGAACTTACCAACTAATTAATGCCGATCAACACGTAGGGACTAATTCGCTATTTTCTTTTATCCTCGATTAGTCTTTTTGATCCAATTTTTTATCTCTATAGTAATTAAATACAGTATATTAATCTCATACATATTTCACATTCCATTCAATGCATATGGCCCTTAAATTTTCATTAATTACACATTCTCCCTAAACTTTATAACTTTTGCAATTTAGTCCTCTAACCCGTTATTCATCAAATTGACCATTTTCTAAGAACCAATTTATAGCCAAACATTCTAGGCTATTTAATAGTCCCTATTATACATCAAATTCACTATCAGACATTGAAAATTTTACATTTTAACAATTTAACCCTTAAATCAAAATCTAATGAAAATCACTTCACAAAATAACTAAATACCACAATTAAAGCTTCAAACACATAGTTATCATAAAAAAACATTCAAGATTCATCAATGGCAACTTCTAAAATTTTTAACAGATTCAAAAATAGAGGTATGGGCTAACTGGACCTTGTTGCAACGATCTCAAAAACTTAAAAATCACAAGAAACGAGTTGGAAATTACTTACATGCAAGCCAAGGATAGAGCCGAACTTCAAGCTTTATAAAAATGGTGTTTTAACACCCTAATTTTCGATGGTTCCCTTTTAGAAAGAAGATAACTTTGTTATTTTATTTTTACTTAAGTTTTATTTAAAAAATTACAAATTTGCCCTTTAAGTTATCTTGTACTTTAATGAATTCAGAGTCCAAATTCATCCATCTACTTTTACTATGGTCCAATTACCATAAGAGTCCTCCCTCATTTCACAATTAAACTATTTGATCATCTTAATGCTATAATTAACAAGTTTTACAAATTTTACAATTTAGTCCTTTTTCCTTAATTAGTTATCTAAACGTTAAAAGTTCTTAACCAAAATTTAATACGACACTTATGACTTCGTAAATATTCTATAAATAATATTTACAGCCAATACGATAGAAATTTGTGGTCTTGAAACCACTGTTCCGTCACCACTGAAAAACAGACTGTTACAACTCTCCCCCTAGGAAGTTTCGTCCTCAAAATTGTTACTTGAGAATAGATTCAGATACTGTAGTTTCATTGATTCCTCGGTTTCCCAGGTAGTTTCTTCATTACCATGACAATGCTGCAAAAAATTTACTAACGACACACTTTTATTCTGAAGTTCTTTGACTTCCCAAGCCAAAATTTTCACTAGTTCTTTAGAATACGTCAAATCAGGCTGTAATTCAACCTCACTATGATGAATCACGTGTGAAGGATCATATTTGTACCGTCTTAACATTGAATTGTGGAAAACATTATGAATTTTCTCTAGTTCAGGAGGTAAAGATAATCTGTAAGCTACAAAACCGATTCTTTCGATAATCTCGTATGGCCCGATAAATCTCGGACTCATCTTTCCTTTATTTTTTAAACGTAGCACTTTCTTCCACAAAGAAACTTTAAAAATACCTATTGCCAACAACAAATTCTATATCTTTTCTTTTCAAATTCGCATACAACTTTTGACGATCAAATGCCACTTTTAAACAATCTCAAATAATTCCAACTTTGTCTTCAGTTTCTCGAATTAAATCAATCCCTACCATTTTGGATTCTCTCAGCTCGAATGAATAAAATGGCGTTTTACATTTTCTTCCGTATAAAGCTTCAAACGGTGCCATTTTAATATTAGATAATAATATAGAGAATATAAATACTAATGATATAAAATTAGAAACTCCAGGAGAAACTAGTCAACCTACACCTATACCCTATAAGGTTGATGATCTTAATAAAAGAAATGTTGCTCAAGGAGGAGTATATTTAGATTTAACTAATATTCCCATATCAGACTTTGAAAAAACAATAGTTGATTGGGCACAGTCTATGACTATTGTTGTAAACAACAACAGTACAGTCTGGACAAAAGAAAAGTTCTTAAACTACTTTGTAGGAACTTTTCAAGGGGATGTTCTACAATTTCTCAGACGATGGGAAGAATCTGAGAAAGGAAGAGAACAAAAAAGTCAGCTTATTAATCAAATAAGTACCCCTAAAGATTTATTAAAAGGATTAACCTCAATTCTAAAAACAGAATTTTGCGGTTATTCTAATAAAAAAGACCAGGATAGCCAAGCCAGCTATATCTTGTCAAAATTAAAATTATGTGATATTAGATATTTAGAAGATTTTTCTAAAAAATTTCTTCATGAATATCAAAAGTTAAAAAATGATAGTATTGATCATTGGAAAAACCAATATTTTCATAAATTACCACCACCTTGGGATGAAATTTGCATAAACAAATATGCTTCTTTCATAATTAAGTGCAGTATGATAATAATACAAATATTTCAAATATAGATACTATAGGCAATAGAATTAATTTTGCCAAAGAAAGAATTATTTTACACTGTTTACAAAGCAAAGCGGCTAAACAAGTCAAAAATAAATTAAGTCATAGATATTGTACAAAAATGTTAGAAGGAGAATGGGAGTTTGGATGTAACACCATACGTTCAAAACCCTACAAAAGAATAAAAAATATAAATTAGCTAAATGGAAACCAGGAAATAAAAATAGTAATGATAAAAGAAAAAATTTGTTAGAAGAAAAACTTCTAATAAGAATAAAAAACAAATTTGTAAATGTTTTATCTGTGATGAAGAGGGTCATATAGCAACCAATTGTCCTAATAAAGGCAAAAATGTTAGAAAAATAATAAAAAATCTTGAAGAACAAGGTTTAGAAATATGTTTTAGTAAGGAAACAAATCCTTCTGAAATATTATATGAATTAATTTCAGAAACAGAATCTGATACAGATTCTGATGAGTATATTTATTAATAATTTTTACAAATGTTTGCTGATTATCTTAGCAGGACTAATGGATAGAGGTAAACAACCTCTAATAGAAAATGATGGATGGAGAACTGTCCATAAAAAACCCAATAAAGGAAAAAATCCTAACCAAGGATTTATTTTCGCAAAACAAATGAGTCCAAACCAAGGAATCATTCCTGCTCAAAAAGTCCTAAACAAGGATTTCAGCCTGCACAAGTAAGTCCTAAACAAGGATTTATTTCTACACAAATAAATTCTAAACAAGAATTTATTTCTGCACCTGCAAATATAAGTTCTAAACAAGAATTTATGGTTGCACCAACACAGGTACAATTTTATCCTAACCAGGGATATTATTTACCATATCAATTGGTAAACCAACCAATTGGATCGCAATCACCAACACCGGTAGATTGTTATTCTCAATTCTCTCAAAAGCCTTACACCGATTCCGAAATTCTCAAATATGCAGATGCTTTGTTGAAAAAACAACAAAACTCTGAATTCTCGAATCTAAAGGATTTTTATAATCCAGGCTTACCCCCAGACTACTACCATTTCATTGACAGAATATGGAAAAACCATATTTTGGAACAAAGGGCTAGTTTCAGAAAAGCTCTTACCCAATTCTCAGAGTTCTTAGTTGAAAAAACAACTCAAGAAAAATCTGAAGAATTATTATTAAAATCTATTTTATACAGAGATTGGGACGATGTCCTAATTGAATATATGGATATTAAGGAGATAAACAATCTTCTTGATATATTTCAATACTTTATTAATAAAGGGAGAAACACTCCTATTATTAATAAATTGTTTCGAAAATGTCTATATAACAAATGTAGACAAATTTTACCTTCAGAAATATTTTCGAAAATAAACAGAGCCATTTGCAAACAGCAAGCTCTATTTTTAGAAACATTTTCGAAATATTTTTCACAAGCATTTGTTTTTACAAATGACATGGGAGAAAAAACTCCTGTTATAAAATTTCGATTAAATCATGAGCCATTTGATATAACCAGTATTGAATGGGGATTTGTTAAAGAAATAACAGTCCAAAATCTCTCTTTTGATTTATTAAAAGATTTTCCTGCGATAGTCAAATCCCGGCTATCAAATTTTGTAAACATAGACGATTTTGTCTATTATTTTCACATTGAGATAAACAGTCTCATTGGTTTCGCTGAAGAAGAAAAATTTCATCAGCCTTATCAAATCTGGAACATAAACACTCTGTTCTCGGGAAAAGCCCTAGCAGCAGTCAGAGAAGATCCAGAGCATTTGTCAAAAATCATTGATGAGTGCTATAACAATTTCAACAAGTATCAAGTCCAAGCCGGAATTGATCTTATGAGCATGGCTCGACACCTTCTCCATCAAGATACTGTCAATATTGGACAGATGGAAGAAGAATCTTAGCTTACAACACTGGAAACCACCAGGATGAAAGCAATGAAGAAGCCATTTCGTTATTAAAACAAATAGCGGATATGGAAATCGGAGACTATCCGTTAGCAGCGGAGATCCGAGAAACATGGGAACAATGGAACACACCAGTCCCGTCACCGGAATCATTACACCTTGACGAGATCGAGGAAATGAACCTGAGAAACATCCAAGAAGGATGAAGACAAAATTGGAAGATGACAACCAGTCAGCATCCAAGTGACGCAGACAATGATGTAATCAACAATCAATGTCATGACGTAAGCAATGATGCAAGCAGCAGACATTGCCAGAAAAGGAAGCTACGTGGAAACACCATAATGGCATCCGTCCAGAAAAGGAAGCTACGTGGAAACACCATAATGGCATCCGTCCAAAGAAGGAAGCTACGTGGAAACACCATAATGGCATCCTTATCAATACACTGTTCATGGAAGCTACGTGGAAAAAGCCAACATAGCATCCGTCCAAAGAAGGAAGCCACCTGGAAGCAACCAAGATGGCATCCACCAATTAAAGGAAGCTACTTGGAAACCACCAAGAAGCGGACAATTAATGTGTCCTTATCAGGATACTATTCGGATTCCAATTGTAATTAAATTAGAGTTTAATTTTTATTCTTATCCGAACAATTATTTCGGACTTCAGTTGTAATTAGATTTTAGCCTAGAATTTTTTGGTTATAAATAGGCATTCTTGTAAGCTTGGGAAGGCATCTTCCCCCCTTCCAATAAAATATACCATAATCTTTTACCGAAATCAGTTCTCTGTTTTTCTTTTGTAAATTATCTATCTTCTACATACCCAGCAATACTAAGTAGATATTAGAGATCCCTTCCGCTCGCACATACTCTCCTCCTCCCTCCTCCCTCCCCCGTAGCTGGTATCAGATATCCTCTTCTAGGAGCCCCGGAGTAACGATTTCTGGAGTTCTAATATCTTGGTATCATTGTAAGTTTCTATCTTTGTGTTTCAACTCTGTTTGTTTCGCTGTTGTTGTCTCAAAACCCATATATCTGTCGTTAGTCTTCGTAGCCGTTGAGTCCGAGTGGGACGTTGTTGGCGTTGAGAGGACGTTAAGACACAGACGGTTTTAGGTACCAGGGATAATAATAATGGAACAAATAGATTGTTTATATAAAGATAAAACTTGTAATCATACTATGCATATAGACTCTAAGAATGAAAATTCTGTTTCGGTTCTTAGTATGGGTATCAATAGTTTAATAGATTTAACTAATACATATTTTGGTAAATTATATACTAAAATTAGTAAAGTAGAAGAAAAAATAGATAATATGGGAGAAGTAACTGATTTAGATTTGAATAGCAAATCTAAGGAGTTATTATCCGATGTAAATAATAAATTAGATCAGGTTATAAATATTAGTAATAATAAAGAATCTGATTTCGGACCTTTATATTATGGTAATAGTAATTATATATTAGCCTTATCTGAGGAAGATTCGTCAGAAGAATCCTCATCTACTAATTATATAAAAAATGAAAAAACAAAGAAAAAATTGAAAAAACAGAAAAATCACAAAAATATGATTTTAATACTTATAAAAATCTGATAGAACATTGGAAAAGCCAATTTTCTAAAACAGATGATAGCTATGAAAAAGTAGAATATTTAAAATTAATAGAAGATCTTTATGAAGAACATAAAGAACTTTTTGATAAGTACAATTATCATTATATGTTAGAATATGATGATAATGATAATAATAATAATAGTAATAATGACATTATTAATAATAATAATGAAAATGATAGTTATATTTTAGAAACTACAGAAAGTAGTAATTCTAATAATATGGCTATAAATATTAATGTTAATAGCAATAATAATTCTGATGAAGAAGATACTTCAACAGAAGAAAATATAGAAATTCCAGATCCTATGGAAACGGAACCCCCGGATCCGTATGATTATCAAGCCCCGAAACCATGGGAAATTGATAAGAAAGATCCTCATGGAAAGAGAAAAATAGACTCAGATCTTCAAAAAGATGATAATCTGAGAGCTATTAATAAAAAATACGAAATTGTTGAAAACACAACAAGAATATTAGATAATAATATAGAGAATATAAATACTAATGATATAAAATTAGAAACTCCAGGAGAAACTAGTCAACCTACACCTATACCCTATAAGGTTGATGATCTTAATAAAAGAAATGTTGCTCAAGGAGGAGTATATTTAGATTTAACTAATATTCCCATATCAGACTTTGAAAAAACAATAGTTGATTGGGCACAGTCTATGACTATTGTTGTAAACAACAACAGTACAGTCTGGACAAAAGAAAAGTTCTTAAACTACTTTGTAGGAACTTTTCAAGGGGATGTTCTACAATTTCTCAGACGATGGGAAGAATCTGAGAAAGGAAGAGAACAAAAAAGTCAGCTTATTAATCAAATAAGTACCCCTAAAGATTTATTAAAAGGATTAACCTCAATTCTAAAAACAGAATTTTGCGGTTATTCTAATAAAAAAGACCAGGATAGCCAAGCCAGCTATATCTTGTCAAAATTAAAATTATGTGATATTAGATATTTAGAAGATTTTTCTAAAAAATTTCTTCATGAATATCAAAAGTTAAAAAATGATAGTATTGATCATTGGAAAAACCAATATTTTCATAAATTACCACCACCTTGGGATGAAATTTGCATAAACAAATATGCTTCTTTCATAATTAAGTGCAGTAATGATAATAATACAAATATTTCAAATATAGATACTATAGGCAATAGAATTAATTTTGCCAAAGAAAGAATTATTTTACACTGTTTACAAAGCAAAGCGGCTAAACAAGTCAAAAATAAATTAAGTCATAGATATTGTACAAAAATGTTAGAAGGAGAATGGGAGTTTGGATGTAACACCATACGTTCAAAACCCTACAAAAAGAATAAAAAATATAAATTAGCTAAATGGAAACCAGGAAATAAAAATAGTAATGATAAAAAGAAAAAATTTGTTAGAAGAAAAACTTCTAATAAGAATAAAAAACAAATTTGTAAATGTTTTATCTGTGATGAAGAGGGTCATATAGCAACCAATTGTCCTAATAAAGGCAAAAATGCTAGAAAAATAATAAAAAATCTTGAAGAACAAGGTTTAGAAATATGTTTTAGTAAGGAAACAAATCCTTCTGAAATATTATATGAATTAATTTCAGAAACAGAATCTGATACAGATTCTGATGAGTATATTTATTAATAATTTTTACAAATGTTTGCTGATTATCTTAGCAGGACTAATGGATAGAGGTAAACAACCTCTAATAGAAAATGATGGATGGAGAACTGTCCATAAAAAACCCAATAAAGGAAAAAATCCTAACCAAGGATTTATTTTCGCAAAACAAATGAGTCCAAACCAAGGAATCATTCCTGCTCAAAAAAGTCCTAAACAAGGATTTCAGCCTGCACAAGTAAGTCCTAAACAAGGATTTATTTCTACACAAATAAATTCTAAACAAGAATTTATTTCTGCACCTGCAAATATAAGTTCTAAACAAGAATTTATGGTTGCACCAACACAGGTACAATTTTATCCTAACCAGGGATATTATTTACCATATCAATTGGTAAACCAACCAATTGGATCGCAATCACCAACACCGGTAGATTGTTATTCTCAATTCTCTCAAAAGCCTTACACCGATTCCGAAATTCTCAAATATGCAGATGCTTTGTTGAAAAAACAACAAAACTCTGAATTCTCGAATCTAAAGGATTTTTATAATCCAGGCTTACCCCCAGACTACTACCATTTCATTGACAGAATATGGAAAAACCATATTTTGGAACAAAGGGCTAGTTTCAGAAAAGCTCTTACCCAATTCTCAGAGTTCTTAGTTGAAAAAACAACTCAAGAAAAATCTGAAGAATTATTATTAAAATCTATTTTATACAGAGATTGGGACGATGTCCTAATTGAATATATGGATATTAAGGAGATAAACAATCTTCTTGATATATTTCAATACTTTATTAATAAAGGGAGAAACACTCCTATTATTAATAAATTGTTTCGAAAATGTCTATATAACAAATGTAGACAAATTTTACCTTCAGAAATATTTTCGAAAATAAACAGAGCCATTTGCAAACAGCAAGCTCTATTTTTAGAAACATTTTCGAAATATTTTTCACAAGCATTTGTTTTTACAAATGACATGGGAGAAAAAACTCCTGTTATAAAATTTCGATTAAATCATGAGCCATTTGATATAACCAGTATTGAATGGGGATTTGTTAAAGAAATAACAGTCCAAAATCTCTCTTTTGATTTATTAAAAGATTTTCCTGCGATAGTCAAATCCCGGCTATCAAATTTTGTAAACATAGACGATTTTGTCTATTATTTTCACATTGAGATAAACAATCTCATTGGTTTCGCTGAAGAAGAAAAATTTCATCAGCCTTATCAAATCTGGAACATAAACACTCTGTTCTCGGGAAAAGCCCTAGCAGCAGTCAGAGAAGATCCAGAGCATTTGTCAAAAATCATTGATGAGTGCTATAACAATTTCAACAAGTATCAAGTCCAAGCCGGAATTGATCTTATGAGCATGGCTCGACACCTTCTCCATCAAGATACTGTCAAGTATTGGACCGATGGAAGAAGAATCTTAGCTTACAACACTGGAAACCACCAGGATGAAAGCAATGAAGAAGCCATTTCGTTATTAACACAAATAGCGGATATGGAAATCGGAGACTATCCGTTAGCAGCGGAGATCCGAGAAACATGGGAACAATGGAACACACCAGTCCCGTCACCGGAATCATTACACCTTGACGAGATCGAGGAAATGAACCTGAGAAACATCCAAGAAGGATGAAGACAAAATTGGAAGATGACAACCAGTCAGCATCCAAGTGACGCAGACAATGATGTAATCAACAATCAATGTCATGACGTAAGCAATGATGCAAGCAGCAGACATTGCCAGAAAAGGAAGCTACGTGGAAACACCATAATGGCATCCGTCCAAAGAAGGAAGCTACGTGGAAACACCATAATGGCATCCGTCCAAAGAAGGAAGCCACGTGGAAAACACCATAATGGCATCCTTATCAACACTGTTCAAGGAAGCTACGTGGAAAAAGCCAACATAGCATCCGTCCAAAGAAGGAAGCCACCTGGAAGCAACCAAGATGGCATCCACCAATTAAAGGAAGCTACTTGGAAACCACCAAGAAGCGGACAATTAATGTGTCCTTATCAGGATACTATTCGGATTCCAATTGTAATTAAATTAGAGTTTAATTTTTATTCTTATCCGAACAATTATTTCGGACTTCAGTTGTAATTAGATTTTAGCCTAGAATTTTTTGGTTATAAATAGGCATTCTTGTAAGCTTGGGAAGGCATCTTCCCCCCTTCCAATAAAATATACCATAATCTTTTACCGAAATCAGTTCTCTGTTTTTCTTTTGTAAATTATCTATCTTCTACATACCCAGCAATACTAAGTAGATATTAGAGATCCCTTCCGCTCGCACAAACTCTCCTCCTCCCTCCTCCCTCCCCCGTAGCTGGTATCAGATATCCTCTTCTAGGAGCCCCGGAGTAACGATTTCTGGAGATCTAATATCTTGGTATCATTGTAAGTTTCTATCTTTGTGTTTCAACTCTGTTTGTTTCGCTGTTGTTGTCTCAAAACCCATATATCTGTCGTTAGTCTTCGTAGCCGTTGAGTCCGAGTGGGACGTTGTTGGCGTTGAGAGGACGTTAAGACACAGACGGTTTTAGGTACCAGGGATAATAATAATGGAACAAATAGATTGTTTATATAAAGATAAAACTTGTAATCATACTATGCATATAGACTCTAAGAATGAAAATTCTGTTTCGGTTCTTAGTATGGGTATCAATAGTTTAATAGATTTAACTAATACATATTTTGGTAAATTATATACTAAAATTAGTAAAGTAGAAGAAAAAATAGATAATATGGGAGAAGTAACTGATTTAGATTTGAATAGCAAATCTAAGGAGTTATTATCCGATGTAAATAATAAATTAGATCAGGTTATAAATATTAGTAATAATAAAGAATCTGATTTCGGACCTTTATATTATGGTAATAGTAATTATATATTAGCTTATCTGAGGAAGATTCGTCAGAAGAATCCTCATCTACTAATTATATAAAAAATGAAAAAACAAAAGAAAAAATTGAAAAAACAGAAAAATCACAAAAATATGATTTTAATACTTATAAAAATCTGATAGAACATTGGAAAAGCCAATTTTCTAAAACAGATGATAGCTATGAAAAAGTAGAATATTTAAAATTAATAGAAGATCTTTATGAAGAACATAAAGAACTTTTTGATAAGTACAATATCATTATATGTTAGAATATGATGATAATGATAATAATAATAATAATAGTAATAATGACATTATTAATAATAATAATGAAAATGATAGTTATATTTTAGAAACTACAGAAAGTAGTAATTCTAATAATATGGCTATAAATATTAATGTTAATAGCAATAATAATTCTGATGAAGAAGAAACTTCAACAGAAGAAAATATAGAAATTCCAGATCCTATGGAAACGGAACCCCCGGATCCGTATGATTATCAAGCCCCGAAACCATGGGAAATTGATAAGAAAGATCCTCATGGAAAGAGAAAAATAGACTCAGATCTTCAAAAAGATGATAATCTGAGAGCTATTAATAAAAAATACGAAATTGTTGAAAACACAACAAGAATATTAGATAATAATATAGAGAATATAAATACTAATGATATAAAATTAGAAACTCCAGGAGAAACTAGTCAACCTACACCTATACCCTATAAGGTTGATGATCTTAATAAAAGAAATGTTGCTCAAGGAGGAGTATATTTAGATTTAACTAATATTCCCATATCAGACTTTGAAAAAACAATAGATGATTGGGCACAGTCTATGACTATTGTTGTAAACAACAACAGTACAGTCTGGACAAAAGAAAAGTTCTTAAACTACTTTGTAGGAACTTTTCAAGGGGATGTTCTACAATTTCTCAGACGATGGGAAGAATCTGAGAAAGGAAGAGAACAAAAAAGTCAGCTTATTAATCAAATAAGTACCCCTAAAGATTTATTAAAAGGATTAACCTCAATTCTAAAAACAGAATTTTGCGGTTATTCTAATAAAAAAGACCAGGATAGCCAAGCCAGCTATATCTTGTCAAAATTAAAATTATGTGATATTAGATATTTAGAAGATTTTTCTAAAAAATTTCTTCATGAATATCAAAAGTTAAAAAATGATAGTATTGATCATTGGAAAAACCAATATTTTCATAAATTACCACCACCTTGGGATGAAATTTGCATAAACAAATATGCTTCTTCATAATTAAGTGCAGTAATGATAATAATACAAATATTTCAAATATAGATACTATAGGCAATAGAATTAATTTTGCCAAAGAAAGAATTATTTTACACTGTTTACAAAGCAAAGCGGCTAAACAAGTCAAAAATAAATTAAGTCATAGATATTGTACAAAAATGTTAGAAGGAGAATGGGAGTTTGGATGTAACACCATACGTTCAAAACCCTACAAAAAGAATAAAAAATATAAATTAGCTAAATGGAAACCAGGAAATAAAAATAGTAATGATAAAAAGAAAAAATTTGTTAGAAGAAAAACTTCTAATAAGAATAAAAAACAAATTTGTAAATGTTTTATCTGTGATGAAGAGGGTCATATAGCAACCAATTGTCCTAATAAAGGCAAAAATGCTAGAAAAATAATAAAAAATCTTGAAGAACAAGGTTTAGAAATATGTTTTAGTAAGGAAACAAATCCTTCTGAAATATTATATGAATTAATTTCAGAAACAGAATCTGATACAGATTCTGATGAGTATATTTATTAATAATTTTTACAAATGTTTGCTGATTATCTTAGCAGGCTAATGGATAGAGGTAAACAACCTCTAATAGAAAATGATGGATGGAGAACTGTCCATAAAAAACCCAATAAAGGAAAAAATCCTAACCAAGGATTTATTTTCGCAAAACAAATGAGTCCAAACAAGGAATCATTCCTGCTCAAAAAAGTCCTAAACAAGGATTTCAGCCTGCACAAGTAAGTCCTAAACAAGGATTTATTTCTACACAAATAAATTCTAAACAAGAATTTATTTCTGCACCTGCAAATATAAGTTCTAAACAAGAATTTATGGCTGCACCAACACAGGTACAATTTTATCCTAACCAGGGATATTATTTACCATATCAATTGGTAAACCAACCAATTGGATCGCAATCACCAACACCGGTAGATTGTTATTCTCAATTCTCTCAAAAGCCTTACACCGATTCCGAAATTCTCAAATATGCAGATGCTTTGTTGAAAAAACAACAAAACTCTGAATTCTCGAATCTAAAGGATTTTTATAATCCAGGCTTACCCCCAGACTACTACCATTTCATTGACAGAATATGGAAAAACCATATTTTGGAACAAAGGGCTAGTTTCAGAAAAGCTCTTACCCAATTCTCAGAGTTCTTAGTTGAAAAAACAACTCAAGAAAAATCTGAAGAATTATTATTAAAATCTATTTTATACAGAGATTGGGACGATGTCCTAATTGAATATATGGATATTAAGGAGATAAACAATCTTCTTAATATATTTCAATACTTTATTAATAAAGGGAGAAACACTCCTATTATTAATAAATTGTTTCGAAAATGTCTATATAACAAATGTAGACAAATTTTACCTTCAGAAATATTTTCGAAAATAAACAGAGCCATTTGCAAACAGCAAGCTCTATTTTTAGAAACATTTTCGAAATATTTTTCACAAGCATTTGTTTTTACAAATGACATGGGAGAAAAAACTCCTGTTATAAAATTTCGATTAAATCATGAGCCATTTGATATAACCAGTATTGAATGGGGATTTGTTAAAGAAATAACAGTCCAAAATCTCTCTTTTGATTTATTAAAAGATTTTCCTGCGATAGTCAAATCCCGGCTATCAAATTTTGTAAACATAGACGATTTTGTCTATTATTTTCACATTGAGATAAACAGTCTCATTGGTTTCGCTGAAGAAGAAAAATTTCATCAGCCTTATCAAATCTGGAACATAAACACTCTGTTCTCGGGAAAAGCCCTAGCAGCAGTCAGAGAAGATCCAGAGCATTTGTCAAAAATCATTGATGAGTGCTATAACAATTTCAACAAGTATCAAGTCCAAGCCGGAATTGATCTTATGAGCATGGCTCGACACCTTCTCCATCAAGATACTGTCAAGTATTGGACCGATGGAAGAAGAATCTTAGCTTACAACACTGGAAACCACCAGGATGAAAGCAATGAAGAAGCCATTTCGTTATTAACACAAATAGCGGATATGGAAATCGGAGACTATCCGTTAGCAGCGGAGATCCGAGAAACATGGGAACAATGGAACACACCAGTCCCGTCACCGGAATCATTACACCTTGACGAGATCGAGGAAATGAACCTGAGAAACATCCAAGAAGGATGAAGACAAAATTGGAAGATGACAACCAGTCAGCATCCAAGTGACGCAGACAATGATGTAATCAACAATCAATGTCATGACGTAAGCAATGATGCAAGCAGCAGACATTGCCAGAAAAGGAAGCTACGTGGAAACACCATAATGGCATCCGTCCAAAGAAGGAAGCTACGTGGAAACACCATAATGGCATCCTTATCAATACACTGTTCATGGAAGCTACGTGGAAAAAGCCAACATAGCATCCGTCCAAAGAAGGAAGCCACCTGGAAGCAACCAAGATGGCATCCACCAATTAAAGGAAGCTACTTGGAAACCACCAAGAAGCGGACAATTAATGTGTCCTTATCAGGATACTATTCGGATTCCAATTGTAATTAAATTAGAGTTTAATTTTTATTCTTATCCGAACAATTATTTCGGACTTCAGTTGTAATTAGATTTTAGCCTAGAATTTTTTAGTTATAAATAGGCATTCTTGTAAGCTTGGAAGGCATCTTCCCCCTTCCAATAAAATATACCATAATCTTTTACCGAAATCAGTTCTCTGTTTTTCTTTTGTAAATTATCTATCTTCTACATACCCAGCAATACTAAGTAGATATTAGAGATCCCTTCCGCTCGCACATCCCCTCCTCCCTCCTCCCTCCCCCGTAGCTGGTATCAGATATCCTCTTCTAGGAGCCCCGGAGTAACGATTTCTGGAGTTCTAATATCTTGGTATCATTGTAAGTTTCTATCTTTGTGTTTCAACTCTGTTTGTTTCGCTGTTGTTGTCTCAAAACCCATATATCTGTCGTTAGTCTTTGTAGCCGTTGAGTCCGAGTGGGACGTTGTTGGCGTTGAGAGGACGTTAAGACACAGACGGTTTTAGGTACCAGGGATAATAATAATGGAACAAATAGATTGTTTATATAAAGATAAAACTTGTAATCATACTATGCATATAGACTCTAAGAATGAAAATTCTGTTTCGGTTCTTAGTATGGGTATCAATAGTTTAATAGATTTAACTAATACATATTTTGGTAAATTATATACTAAAATTAGTAAAGTAGAAGAAAAAATAGATAATATGGGAGAAGTAACTGATTTAGATTTGAATAGCAAATCTAAGGAGTTATTATCCGATGTAAATAATAAATTAGATCAGGTTATAAATATTAGTAATAATAAAGAATCTGATTTCGGACCTTTATATTATGGTAATAGTAATTATATATTAGCCTTATCTGAGGAAGATTCGTCAGAAGAATCCTCATCTACTAATTATATAAAAAATGAAAAAACAAAAGAAAAAATTGAAAAAACAGAAAAATCACAAAAATATGATTTTAATACTTATAAAAATCTGATAGAACATTGGAAAAGCCAATTTTCTAAAACAGATGATAGCTATGAAAAAGTAGAATATTTAAAGTTAATAGAAGATCTTTATGAAGAACATAAAGAACTTTTTGATAAGTACAATTATCATTATATGTTAGAATATGATGATAATGATAATAATAATAATAATGAAAATGATAGTTATATTTTAGAAACTACAGAAAGTAGTAATTCTAATAATATGGATATAGTTTTAAATAAACAAAATTCTGATGAAGAAGAAACTTCAACAGAAGAAAAAATAATAAAATTAGATCCTATGGAAACGGAACCCCCGGATCCGTATGAATACCAAGCCCCAAAACCATGGGAAATTGATAAGAAAGATCTTCATAGTATTATTAAGCATTGGGAAAACAAATTCCTAATGGAATTAAAACCAGTTCATTTGTCTAAAAAATTGGAAAAACCAATAATTCAGCAAATGAAATTTGGTAAGAAAGATATTATTACTTTTTCAAATTTTCAACCAAGAAAATATTACACTTATATAGAAATTACATTCCAATTTAGAGAATATAAAACGTATTCTTTAAATGCTTTACTTGATACTGGAGCTACAACTAGTAGCTGTAGAGAAAATGCTATACCTTCAGAAAAATGGGAACTTATGAAAAATCCCATTAGAGCTGTGGGTGTTAATGGTATTGAAACTTTAATTTTATTTAAAGCTAAAAATATACCAATCTACATAAACAATGTTAGATTTGTAATTCCTAAAATATTATGTTTTCATGAAATGCATGGAGATATATTATTAGGAAATAATTTTATTTTTCAACATTTACCCTTTTCTATTGATAAAAACTTGGTTGTATTAACTACTGAAAATACCTCAGTAGAAATACCTCTAGTAGAAAATCACAAATATATTTGTGATAAAAATTTTACCCCTCCTAAAGAACATATTAAACAACTTGAAACAAATCATTGGTTGTTTAAAATCTTAGAAAATAATTTTAGTGAAGAACCACTAAAATTATGGAAAAATAGTCCTAGATATTGCTCTATAAAATTGGAAAACCCCAATAAAATCATTAGAGTAAAACCAATGGTCTATACTAAACAAGATATAGACGAATTTGATATACAAGTAAAAGAATTACTTGAAAAAGGACTAATAGAAGAAACTACTAGTCCACATTCTAGTCCTGCTTTCATGGTAAGAAACCATGCCGAAGTCAAAAGAGGAAAAGCTAGAATGGTCATCAATTATAAAAGACTAAATCAAAATACTATTTTTGATGGATACTTCATTCCACGAAAAGATGTATTAATTAATCAAGCTAAACAAGCTAAATATTTTAGTAAATTTGATTGTAAATCAGGATTTTGGCAAATCATGCTTACAGAAGAATCCAAACCTTTGACAGCCTTTAGTGCACCAAATGGACATTATCATTGGAAAGTAATGCCCTTTGGATTATGTAATGCACCACAAGTCTTCCAGAGATGGATGGACTCTATTTTTAAAAAATATAAAAAATTTTGTGTGGTGTATATAGATGATATTCTAATTTTTTCAGAAACACTGGAAAAACATAGAAAACATCTAAATATTATAGCTAGGGAGTTTATAAAACACGGAATAATATTAAGTCCCAAGAAAATCGAATTAGAAAAAACTGAAATAGAATTTCTAGGACTAATATTATCATCCAATGGTCTTAAACTCCAAGACCATATTATTGTTAAAATAAAAGAATTTCCTGAAAATATTGTTGATAAAAAACATCTACAACAATTTTTAGGAATTGTTAATTATGGTAGAAATTTCTTTCCTAATTTATCTAAAAAACTAGATGAATTATATGAAAAATTAAAAAAGGACAAACCTTTTGATTGGTCTAAAAAAGATTCAGATATTATAAAAAAATAAAATCTGAAATAAATTATATTCCTAAGGTTTATTTACCTAAACAAGGTGATAAATTAATTCTAGAAACAGACGCCTCCGAAAAAAATTGGGGATGTGTTCTAAAAGCCAAAACAATTGGTAATGAAGAATTAATTTGCGGTTATAGTTCAGGAAAATTCAAATCCAATGAAATAAATTATGCTATTTATGAAAAAGAGTTATTAGCAATAAAAAAAGGAATAAAAAAATTCCTTATATATTTAGCACCTGAACATTTTATAATAAAAACTGATAATCAGGCGGTAAAACAATTTCTAACTAATAAAAGTTTAGAAACTGTTCCTCGAAGAATTAGATGGTATAATGAATTATGCCAATTTAATTTTGATGTTATCTATATTAAGGGTACTAACAATATGATTGCAGATTATCTTAGCAGGCCTAATGGATAGAGGTAAACAACCTCTAATAGAAAATGATGGATGGAGAACTGTCCATAAAAGACCCAATAAAGGAAAAAATCCTAACCAAGGATTTATTTTCGCAAAAAAAATGAGTCCAAACCAAGGAATCATTCCTGCTCAAAAAAGTCCTAAACAAGGATTTCAGCCTGCACAAGTAAGTCCTAAACAAGGATTTATTTCTACACAAATAAATTCTAAACAAGAATTTATTTCTGCACCTGCAAATATAAGTTCTAAACAAGAATTTATGGCTGCACCAACACAGGTACAATTTTATCCTAACCAGGGATATTATTTACCATATCAATTGGTAAACCAACCAATTGGATCGCAATCACCAACACCGGTAGATTGTTATTCTCAATTCTCTCAAAAGCCTTACACCGATTCCGAAATTCTCAAATATGCAGATGCTTTGTTGAAAAAACAACAAAACTCTGAATTCTCGAATCTAAAGGATTTTTATAATCCAGGCTTACCCCCAGACTACTACCATTTCATTGACAGAATATGGAAAAACCATATTTTGGAACAAAGGGCTAGTTTCAGAAAAGCTCTTACCCAATTCTCAGAGTTCTTAGTTGAAAAAACAACTCAAGAAAAATCTGAAGAATTATTATTAAAATCTATTTTATACAGAGATTGGGACGATGTCCTAATTGAATATATGGATATTAAGGAGATAAACAATCTTCTTGATATATTTCAATACTTTATTAATAAAGGGAGAAACACTCCTATTATTAATAAATTGTTTCGAAAATGTCTATATAACAAATGTAGACAAATTTTACCTTCAGAAATATTTTCGAAAATAAACAGAGCCATTTGCAAACAGCAAGCTCTATTTTTAGAAACATTTTCGAAATATTTTTCACAAGCATTTGTTTTTACAAATGACATGGGAGAAAAAACTCCTGTTATAAAATTTCGATTAAATCATGAGCCATTTGATATAACCAGTATTGAATGGGGATTTGTTAAAGAAATAACAGTCCAAAATCTCTCTTTTGATTTATTAAAAGATTTTCCTGCGATAGTCAAATCCCGGCTATCAAATTTTGTAAACATAGACGATTTTGTCTATTATTTTCACATTGAGATAAACAGTCTCATTGGTTTCGCTGAAGAAGAAAAATTTCATCAGCCTTATCAAATCTGGAACATAAACACTCTGTTCTCGGGAAAAGCCCTAGCAGCAGTCAGAGAAGATCCAGAGCATTTGTCAAAAATCATTGATGAGTGCTATAACAATTTCAACAAGTATCAAGTCCAAGCCGGAATTGATCTTATGAGCATGGCTCGACACCTTCTCCATCAAGATACTGTCAAGTATTGGACCGATGGAAGAAGAATCTTAGCTTACAACACTGGAAACCACCAGGATGAAAGCAATGAAGAAGCCATTTCGTTATTAACACAAATAGCGGATATGGAAATCGGAGACTATCCGTTAGCAGCGGAGATCCGAGAAACATGGGAACAATGGAACACACCAGTCCCGTCACCGGAATCATTACACCTTGACGAGATCGAGGAAATGAACCTGAGAAACATCCAAGAAGGATGAAGACAAAATTGGAAGATGACAACCAGTCAGCATCCAAGTGACGCAGACAATGATGTAATCAACAATCAATGTCATGACGTAAGCAATGATGCAAGCAGCAGACATTGCCAGAAAAGGAAGCTACGTGGAAACACCATAATGGCATCCTTATCAATACACTGTTCATGGAAGCTACGTGGAAAAAGCCAACATAGCATCCGTCCAAAGAAGGAAGCCACCTGGAAGCAACCAAGATGGCATCCACCAATTAAAGGAAGCTACTTGGAAACCACCAAGAAGCGGACAATTAATGTGTCCTTATCAGGATACTATTCGGATTCCAATTGTAATTAAATTAGAGTTTAATTTTTATTCTTATCCGAACAATTATTTCGGACTTCAGTTGTAATTAGATTTTAGCCTAGAATTTTTGGTTATAAATAGGCATTCTTGTAAGCTTGGGACGGCATCTTCCCCCCTTCCAATAAAATATACCATAATCTTTTACCGAAATCAGTTCTCTGTTTTTCTTTTGTAAATTATCTATCTTCTACATACCCAGCAATACTAAGTAGATATTAGAGATCCCTTCCGCTCGCACATACTCTCCTCCTCCCTCCTCCCTCCCCCGTAGCTGGTATCAGAGATCCCTTCCGCTCGCACAAACTCTCCTCCCTCCTCCCTCCCCCGTAGCTGGTATCAGATATCCTCTTCTAGGAGCCCCGGAGTAACGATTTCTGGAGTTCTAATATCTTGGTATCATTGTAAGTTTCTATCTTTGTGTTTCAACTCTGTTTGTTTCGCTGTTGTTGTCTCAAAACCCATATATCTGTCGTTAGTCTTCGTAGCCGTTGAGTCCGAGTGGGACGTTGTTGGCGTTGAGAGGACGTTAAGACACAGACGGTTTTAGGTACCAGGGATAATAATAATGGAACAAATAGATTGTTTATATAAAGATAAAACTTGTAATCATACTATGCATATAGACTCTAAGAATGAAAATTCTGTTTCGGTTCTTAGTATGGGTATCAATAGTTTAATAGATTTAACTAATACATATTTTGGTAAATTATATACTAAAATTAGTAAAGTAGAAGAAAAAATAGATAATATGGGAGAAGTAACTGATTTAGATTTGAATAGCAAATCTAAGGAGTTATTATCCGATGTAAATAATAAATTAGATCAGGTTATAAATATTAGTAATAATAAAGAATCTGATTTCGGACCTTTATATTATGGTAATAGTAATTATATATTAGCCTTATCTGAGGAAGATTCGTCAGAAGAATCCTCATCTACTAATTATATAAAAAATGAAAAACAAAAGAAAAAATTGAAAAAACAGAAAAATCACAAAAATATGATTTTAATACTTATAAAAATCTGATAGAACATTGGAAAAGCCAATTTTCTAAAACAGATGATAGCTATGAAAAAGTAGAATATTTAAAGTTAATAGAAGATCTTTATGAAGAACATAAAGAACTTTTTGATAAGTACAATTATCATTATATGTTAGAATATGATGATAATGATAATAATAATAATAATAATGAAAATGTGTAATATCCTAAATTAGGGGCTGCGCATTGTAGCCAGATTTACGAGTCGTTAGGCTTTAAGAATTGTTTTGATGAGTTTTAGGGGTTATTAAAGCTCGGGGATAAAAAAAGGGGCTATTTTAGAAATTTTGAAAATTTGAGGGTTAAAAGTGGGAATTGGCTGAAGAGGCCTTAATAATAATTTTTGTGAATTTATGGACATGAAAGTCCGAGTAGCCAAGTGGCTTCCGTGTGCCACTTAAGATTCGGCACCAGAATAGGTCAGGGGTTCGAGTGGCATGGGGCGCATAGCATTTTATTTTTTTCAAGTATGCGCTATATTAAAGTAGCCTTTAAAAGAAAATCGAGTTGGGTCTCATCCCAAAACAGCGCCTGGGAGAGATGGCAAAGACGCTTGCAGCATGGGAGGGGCCTCTCGAGGTCGAGTGTTCGAGTCCCAGGGATCGCGCTCGAAGCATTTTATTTTAGCGCTAAGCTTAGGAAACCCCCCTAAGTATAGTTTAAAAGAAACTCTGCGCAATTAATGGCATGAAATGCGTAGAAGCCGAAGTGGCTGGGACATGGGGGAAGCTCTCTCAGGTCTCAGGTTCGAGACTTGGGACAGCCCGAATGTTTCTTTTTGAGTTTCTTTTTTTCAGGTGTGGAATAAATGCCTTGCATGGCACATGCAAGCACGCGCATGCAGCTTAAAAGTTGCTGCTTATTGTTTTATGTATATGGGAAGTATGGAGCATTGTTCTTTTATATTTTTTTTATTATTTTATTTTATTTGTTATGGCAGATTTTAATTATTTTATTATTATTATTATTATTATTATTTTATGTAGGAAGTATGGGTTTATTTTATGGGATTTTCTATTGTATTATTATTTGTGTTATTATTTTATTAGTTATATTATTATTAATATTATTACTATTATTTAAGCTTTATTATTGTTTTATGCGTGAGACATGGGAGTTTATTATTGTTATTTTAGTATGGATTAAAATTGGTTGTTTGCTTATTATATTATGTATGGGGTTTTATTATTATCATTATTTAGTTTTATTTTTTTAAAAAAAAAAAAAGGTGATGGGTAGTGGTCAAATAATAATAATAATTATTATTTTTTTTAGTATGCAAGCATGGCTTTGCTTTGGGGAAAGAAAACGTGCAGCCTTGGGCATGAAAGCTTAGCATTTTATTGTTATATTTTTTATTATTAAAGGGTTTTATTATTTTTAATGGTTTTGAAAGAATGGAAGACTTTGTTTGCTTGTGTATTATTAGTTTTATTATTTTTAAAAGCATGGTCTTAGTCTTGGGGAATAGGAGCATGTGGCCGGCCTTGGTTTTAGTAAGCATGGCCGAAACTCATGCTTGGGTTTTTCCTTGTTTCCAACATGTTTAAACTTTCTATGATAATGGACTACATTTTTTTTTATGTAGTATATTTTATTGTTTGTGGGTTAGAAGTTAGCAAAAAGAAAGAGAGCATTGACCGTGGAAAGGAAGCATGCCTTGGGGGTTTTCTGTGGCCGGTTTTGGAGGTGTTTTGGGAAGGTGAATGCCGTTTGTTCTTGAGGCATTTTTGTGCATTTCGGTCAAAGGTATATGGGTAAGCCAATTCTTCTCTTTGTCAAAACTATCCAAATATTCATATGTATTTCCCCATCCTTTCTCGTGGAAACCGTAAGTCCAAATGAACCTTTGCCGAATTTGCATGCTTTCTTTCAATCTTCTTGGTAGCCGAATATTCTTTCCCCTACCTTTCTTCTTCATTTGTGTAAACTGAAAATAGTTCTCTCTCCCTCTTGTACTCTCTTCTTTTGTTTGAAATCTCCTTGGTCGAAACACTATTCTCCAAAACACCTTCCTCCATTGTTCTTTTCTTGTCAAACCGAAGAGTATCTTTCGTTCTCTTTGTTCCATTTTATTGATTGGCTGAATCTCCCTTTTCTCCTAGTGGTGTTCACCTTGGCCGAATCCTAGAAGGGTGTTGATATTGTGGGCATTTGTTTTCAAACGGTGGGTGTAGGGTAATTGTTTGGCCGAATGGCCATTTCTCTTTTTCTCTAGTGCTTGTAGTTGGTTTGATTTAAGTCTATGATTGGTTGTGGTTGAAAGGAGGTAACCATTTCGTTTTAGGGACCTTGGAGGGATCTTCTGGTTTCTAATAAGCAAGTTAGTGTTAAGAAGCACAAATGTCTTCTCGGGAATTTAGGTGCTCAAGGTAAGGTTATGTACATTTCGGCCAAGAGCCATTATTTTTAGATATGGACGTTAGCCGATTCTAACAGCGTTTTAATAGGACATTCGATGACTTCGAGAACAAATCGACAAGATCCAGTGATGTCTCGGGATCGAAATAAGCTAGGTAAAGGATTGATGGTATTCGGCCAAGGGCCAATATTATGGTTTTATGTGTTAAACCGATTCTAACAAGTTGTTTAACAGTGATTTCGACAACCCATATTCAAGAGGCGGTTCCCGGGATTTAGTTAACAAGGGGTTAATCAAAAGAAGCATATAGTAGCCTCCGGGGTTCAAGTTTGTTTCGGTTTTTACTGATGGAGGCAAATACCAGTCAAGAAGGAAAAGGGAAGGTCCCTATTCCGAAGTTTAAGAAACGATCTGTCTCGGCGGTGCGAGATTGGCCACCGGGATGTGGGCCAGCATCCGAGCAACAACGTAGGCAAATAGCCGTAGTATCGCTTAAGGATAGCTTCGGGATTGAGGGCATAACATTGTTCGTAATCAGGTGCGTAGTTATCGCACTGTTCTCTTGCTGGTTTATGTATGTTATTGTTGTGCATGTTAGCCGAAATAAGGGCTAAGATGTTGGATACCCAAGGTGGGTGATCGTTCGATCAGGTGTGTAAGTTCGTACACACTTTATTAGTATAAATTGTTGTTATAATGATATTTTATCACCTATCATATAGTACTCCTTGCCTTGTGGGCATAAGCTTGATTTCCGGGTAAGTCCCCTAATACTCGATCTATGATGTATGCTGTGTATGCCACCATATGATGTTAAATATTATGCTATATACAAATGCATGATATATGGGATCATGATACTTGTTATGTGAGCATGATGATGTGGGATAAATGAGTGGAGGGGGCAGTGATATTCGTGTCGACGGACACCAGTGTTTTGGTAACACACTGTGACTACGGTCACCAGAGGTTTGGTACCTCCAGAGGTTTGGCACCTCATAGCGTCTCGTCCCTGTGGCTTAGTACCACCGTGGGTTGGCCCCACTATGAGATACGGGATCGACGCCAGTGATTTGGTATCACACGATGGGTTGGCCCCATCATTCGATTTGTGTCTTCGGACACCAGAGGTTTGGCACCTCCAGTGATTTGGTATCACATTTGTGACCTCGGTCACCAGTGGTTTGGCACCACACGTATTGACGGATATTGTGACTTTAAGTCACCAGTGGTTTGGCACCACACGTATTGACGGACATTGTGACTTCGAGTCACCAGTGGTTTGGCACCACCAGTGGTTTGGTACCACACGGGGTAGAAAATGGAGTATGGATGGCTAGGTTGGGTTTCATAATTGCATACTCACTTCATAATTACATATTCATGTGTATGGACTGTGTGAATATGGGCCAAGCCCATATGTGGGGACGTGTGTTATAGCTATGCACTGAGTCTTGGTGACTCACCCCTTTCCCTATCTTTTCAGGTGAGTCGATCGCGGAGACGGAGCCGGAGAGGACTCGAGGTGGCCATGCTTGTTCCTCGGTTTTGAAGTTTTATTTCGCACCATTAAAGTTTACTATTTGCTAAATTCGATTGGGTTATAATATGGCCGCTTATTATTTTTATTATTATTCGTATGATTAAGTAGTAGTTCTAACTTATTTCTAACGAACTTATGAACTGTTAAGCGAATCGGTAAAAGCAACGTTTTCAAAATTTTATACTCGTACACGTTTTCAAAGATGTTACCATCGGGTAGCAACATTTTACCAAGTTATCAATAACCCCGATACTTCTAAAAATCTAAATGATCGAATGGTTTCAAAGGAAAAGAAAAAGTTTTCAACTCCATCGTGGTTATCAAACCAAACCATCTTAGTTTTAGCAAACGTTGTTGTACAATTTCCTCAATATTTCCAGATTTCCACTATGAACACGAAATTTTCAAAACGTTTCAAAAAGTTTTTACTCCGTGACATACCAGATCCGGTCAAGGCTTGTGGGCCGGGTTTGGGGTGTTACAAGTTGGTATCAGAGCCTGGTTCAAAACTCGGCTGTGGGGGCCCAAGGCCCAAAAATGTTTTCTTGATAGTCTTTTGTGGAATATTATGGAAATGGTTTGTTTCAAACAGCATGGCACCGAGTCTCCGGCACCGATCCGCTCGGGTAAGTACCTCTGACTGTTGAGGTAATACGAATATGTCTCTGTTTATGAGCATGAATGCGACTCTCTGTATTAGAATGATTCTCCGTATTAGAGTAGCGAACTTGAATTGAACCCTTGTGTGATCGAAAGAACCACTTCTAAACACTTTAGTTCATAAAATTGTTCGCGATTAATCAGTGGAACACATTGTATAATGCATAAAACTTTTAAGACGGATCACGCGGAGGAGATGAGTCCTAGAGGACACGATCGAGGCAAATGGCCGTACCGGAACTCGTTAGATCGGGTCAAAGGTTGATAATAAGGTATCACCTCCACCACCAGCCTTTTTGAGATGGTGGGTGGAGAGAGGGAGAAATATGAGAGCTCGAAAATCTGTTCCCGAGCGACTTCGAGCCAATGGAGCGGAGTTGTTCTGTGGTGTATCCGGCGTGGCACCCAGTACGACGGAATATTGGTTGAAAGCAACCAAGTGAGTTATGGATGAGCTCAATCTGAGCCCTGAGGAAAAAAGCGAAAGGAATGGCGGCACTATTTCGCGACGTGGCGTATCAATGGTGGCTCACGGTTCGAGAGAGTGTCACTGCTGAAGACCTCCCTTGGGAGTATGTCAAGACGGCATACCAGAAGAAGTATGTCGGTACTCACTACATTGATGCTCAGAGGAAGGCGTTTTTGGGGCTAGTTCAAGGGAACAAGTCCGTGGCGGAATACGAAGCGGAATTCCTAAGGTTGAGTCGATATGCTCGAGGGGTGGTTGCTTCGGAGCATGAACGATGTGTCCGGTTTGAGGACGGATTAAGGGACGACCTAAGATTAATGATAGCTCCTCATCAGGAGCGGGAGCTCGCGGTGTTAGTCGAAAAAGCTGAGGTAGCTGAAGGGATTAAGGACTCGATGAGGCAAAACAGAAATGAGAATAGGAGAAATTTTGGACCGTCTGAATCATCTGAGGGTCTTCGGAAAAGACCAAGGAGTTAAAATTTTGCTCGTGTGACTAAGCCAGCTGCGGGAAATCAGAGCTGTCCGTGTGCTCAGTGTGGAAGGTACCATGACGACGAGTATTGGAACCGGAATTGAAGATGTTTTAGGTTTAAGTCTAAGTCTCACTTGATCAAGGACTGTCCTCAAGTGATGGATAGGGCGCGAGGTCAAGGACGTGGAACTTCTAGCTGAGATGCTAAAGGCTTGGATGCGAGGCCCGAGGATGTGATAGTAGGTGAGTTTCTTGTTATGGAATATCTTTTATTATATGGATTGTATAAGATCGGTTCATACTGGTGTTATTGGTGAAGTGTTTGAACATTGGATGTCAATTTAGAAACTGTGTTTAGAAGGTAAGATAGTTAGTGTTTGTATGATAGTGGAGTATGGAACCTTGAATACGAATCTCGAGATAGTATATAAGGGATGTGTTAGTTTTATAGAATCAGAGTGCGCAGCTTAAGCATGGTGCGGTGAATTGGAATGTACAGATGTTCGGTTGTAAGCAATTTCGAGGACGAAATTGTTTTTAAGGGGGTAGATTTGTAATATCCTAAATTAGGGGCTGCGCATTGTAGCCAGATTTACGAGTCGTTAGGCTTTAAGAATTGTTTTGATGAGTTTTAGGGGTTATTAAAGCTCGGGGATAAAAAAAGGGGCTATTTTAGAAATTTTGAAAATTTGAGGGTTAAAAGTGGGAATTGGCTGAAGAGGCCTTAATAATAATTTTTGTGAATTTATGGACATGAAAGTCCGAGTAGCCAAGTGGCTTCCGTGTGCCACTTAAGATTCGGCACCAGAATAGGTCAGGGGTTCGAGTGGCATGGGGCGCATAGCATTTTATTTTTTTCAAGTATGCGCTATATTAAGGTAGCCTTTAAAAGAAAATCGAGTTGGGTCTCATCCCAAAACAGCGCCTGGGAGAGATGGCAAAGACGCTTGCAGCATGGGAGGGGCCTCTCGAGGTCGAGTGTTCGAGTCCCAGGGATCGCGCTCGAAGCATTTTATTTTAGCGCTAAGCTTAGGAAACCCCCCTAAGTATAGTTTAAAAGAAACTCTGCGCAATTAATGGCATGAAATGCGTAGAAGCCGAAGTGGCTGGGACATGGGGGAAGCTCTCTCAGGTCTCAGGTTCGAGACTTGGGACAGCCCGAATGTTTCTTTTTGAGTTTCTTTTTTTCAGGTGTGGAATAAATGCCTTGCATGGCACATGCAAGCACGCGCATGCAGCTTAAAAGTTGCTGCTTATTGTTTTATGTATATGGGAAGTATGGAGCATTGTTCTTTTATATTTTTTTTTATTATTTTATTTTATTTGTTATGGCAGATTTTAATTATTTTATTATTATTATTATTATATTATTTTATGTAGGAAGTATGGGTTTATTTTATGGGATTTTCTATTGTATTATTATTTGTGTTATTATTTTATTAGTTATATTATTATTAATATTATTACTATTATTTTAAGCTTTATTATTGTTTTATGCGTGAGACATGGGAGTTTATTATTGTTATTTTAGTATGGATTAAAATTGGTTGTTTGCTTATTATATTATGTATGGGGTTTTATTATTATCATTATTTAGTTTTATTTTTTTTAAAAAAAAAAAAAGGTGATGGGTAGTGGTCAAATAATAATAATAATTATTATTTTTTTAGTATGCAAGCATGGCTTTGCTTTGGGGAAAGAAAACGTGCAGCCTTGGGCATGAAAGCTTAGCATTTTATTGTTATATTTTTTTATTATTAAAGGGTTTTATTATTTTTAATGGTTTTGAAAGAATGGAAGACTTTGTTTGCTTGTGTATTATTAGTTTTATTATTTTTAAAAGCATGGTCTTAGTCTTGGGGAATAGGAGCATGTGGCCGGCCTTGGTTTTAGTAAGCATGGCCGAAACTCATGCTTGGGTTTTTCCTTGTTTCCAACATGTTTAAACTTTCTATGATAATGGACTACATTTTTTTTTTATGTAGTATATTTTATTGTTTGTGGGTTAGAAGTTAGCAAAAAGAAAGAGAGCATTGACCGTGGAAAGGAAGCATGCCTTGGGGGTTTTCTGTGGCCGGTTTTGGAGGTGTTTTGGGAAGGTGAATGCCGTTTGTTCTTGAGGCATTTTTGTGCATTTCGGTCAAAGGTAAATGGGTAAGCCAATTCTTCTCTTTGTCAAAACTATCCAAATATTCATATGTATTTCCCCATCCTTTCTCGTGGAAACCGTAAGTCCAAATGAACCTTTGCCGAATTTGCATGCTTTCTTTCAATCTTCTTGGTAGCCGAATATTCTTTCCCCTACCTTTCTTCTTCATTTGTGTAAACTGAAAATAGTTCTCTCTCCCTCTTGTACTCTCTTCTTTTGTTTGAAATCTCCTTGGTCGAAACACTATTCTCCAAAACACCTTCCTCCATTGTTCTTTTCTTGTCAAACCGAAGAGTATCTTTCGTTCTCTTTGTTCCATTTTATTGATTGGCTGAATCTCCCTTTTCTCCTAGTGGTGTTCACCTTGGCCGAATCCTAGAAGGGTGTTGATATTGTGGGCATTTGTTTTCAAACGGTGGGTGTAGGGTAATTGTTTGGCCGAATGGCCATTTCTCTTTTTTCTCTAGTGCTTGTAGTTTGGTTTGATTTAAGTCTATGATTGGTTGTGGTTGAAAGGAGGTAACCATTTCGTTTTAGGGACCTTGGAGGGATCTTCTGGTTTCTAATAAGCAAGTTAGTGTTAAGAAGCACAAATGTCTTCTCGGGAATTTAGGTGCTCAAGGTAAGGTTATGTACATTTCGGCCAAGAGCCATTATTTTTAGATATGGACGTTAGCCGATTCTAACAGCGTTTTAATAGGACATTCGATGACTTCGAGAACAAATCGACAAGATCCAGTGATGTCTCGGGATCGAAATAAGCTAGGTAAAGGATTGATGGTATTCGGCCAAGGGCCAATATTATGGTTTTATGTGTTAAACCGATTCTAACAAGTTGTTTAACAGTGATTTCGACAACCCATATTCAAGAGGCGGTTCCCGGGATTTAGTTAACAAGGGGTTAATCAAAAGAAGCATATAGTAGCCTCCGGGGTTCAAGTTTGTTTCGGTTTTTACTGATGGAGGCAAATACCAGTCAAGAAGGAAAAGGGAAGGTCCCTATTCCGAAGTTTAAGAAACGATCTGTCTCGGCGGTGCGAGATTGGCCACCGGGATGTGGGCCAGCATCCGAGCAACAACGTAGGCAAATAGCCGTAGTATCGCTTAAGGATAGCTTCGGGATTGAGGGCATAACATTGTTCGTAATCAGGTGCGTAGTTATCGCACTGTTCTCTTGCTGGTTTATGTATGTTATTGTTGTGCATGTTAGCCGAAATAAGGGCTAAGATGTTGGATACCCAAGGTGGGTGATCGTTCGATCAGGTGTGTAAGTTCGTACACACTTTATTAGTATAAATTGTTGTTATAATGATATTTTATCACCTATCATATAGTACTCCTTGCCTTGTGGGCATAAGCTTGATTTCCGGGTAAGTCCCCTAATACTCGATCTATGATGTATGCTGTGTATGCCACCATATGATGTTAAATATTATGCTATATACAAATGCATGATATATGGGATCATGATACTTGTTATGTGAGCATGATGATGTGGGATAAATGAGTGGAGGGGGCAGTGATATTCGTGTCGACGGACACCAGTGTTTTGGTAACACACTGTGACTACGGTCACCAGAGGTTTGGTACCTCCAGAGGTTTGGCACCTCATAGCGTCTCGTCCCTGTGGCTTAGTACCACCGTGGGTTGGCCCCACTATGAGATACGGGATCGACGCCAGTGATTTGGTATCACACGATGGGTTGGCCCCATCATTCGATTTGTGTCTTCGGACACCAGAGGTTTGGCACCTCCAGTGATTTGGTATCACATTTGTGACCTCGGTCACCAGTGGTTTGGCACCACACGTATTGACGGATATTGTGACTTTAAGTCACCAGTGGTTTGGCACCACACGTATTGACGGACATTGTGACTTCGAGTCACCAGTGGTTTGGCACCACCAGTGGTTTGGTACCACACGGGGTAGAAAATGGAGTATGGATGGCTAGGTTGGGTTTCATAATTGCATACTCACTTCATAATTACATATTCATGTGTATGGACTGTGTGAATATGGGCCAAGCCCATATGTGGGGACGTGTGTTATAGCTATGCACTGAGTCTTGGTGACTCACCCCTTTCCCTATCTTTTCAGGTGAGTCGATCGCGGAGACGGAGCCGGAGAGGACTCGAGGTGGCCATGCTTGTTCCTCGGTTTTGAAGTTTTATTTCGCACCATTAAAGTTTACTATTTGCTAAATTCGATTGGGTTGTAATATGGCCGCTTATTATTTTTATTATTATTCGTATGATTAAGTAGTAGTTCTAACTTATTTCTAACGAACTTATGAACTGTTAAGCGAATCGGTAAAAGCAACGTTTTCAAAATTTTATACTCGTACACGTTTTCAAAGATGTTACCATCAGGTAGCAACATTTTACCAAGTTATCAATAACCCCGATACTTCTAAAAATCTAAATGATCGAATGGTTTCAAAGGAAAAGAAAAAGTTTTCAACTCCATCGTGGTTATCAAACCAAACCATCTTAGTTTTAGCAAACGTTGTTGTACAATTTCCTCAATATTTCCAGATTTCCACTATGAACACGAAATTTTCAAAACGTTTCAAAAAGTTTTTACTCCGTGACATACCAGATCCGGTCAAAGCTTGTGGGCCGGGTTTGGGGTGTTACAAAATGATAGTTATATTTTAGAAACTACAGAAAGTAGTAATTCTAATAATATGGATATAGTTTTAAATAAACAAAATTCTGATGAAGAAGAAACTTCAACAGAAGAAAAAATAATAAAATTAGATCCTATGGAAACGGAACCCCCGGATCCGTATGAATACCAAGCCCCAAAACCATGGGAAATTGATAAGAAAGATCTTCATAGTATTATTAAGCATTGGGAAAACAAATTCCTAATGGAATTAAAACCAGTTCATTTGTCTAAAAAATTGGAAAAACCAATAATTCAGCAAATGAAATTTGGTAAGAAAGATATTATTACTTTTTCAAATTTTCAACCAAGAAAATATTACACTTATATAGAAATTACATTCCAATTTAGAGAATATAAAACGTATTCTTTAAATGCTTTACTTGATACTGGAGCTACAACTAGTAGCTGTAGAGAAAATGCTATACCTTCAGAAAAATGGGAACTTATGAAAAATCCCATTAGAGCTGTGGGTGTTAATGGTATTGAAACTTTAATTTTATTTAAAGCTAAAAATATACCAATCTACATAAACAATGTTAGATTTGTAATTCCTAAAATATTATGTTTTCATGAAATGCATGGAGATATATTATTAGGAAATAATTTTATTTTTCAACATTTACCCTTTTCTATTGATAAAAACTTGGTTGTATTAACTACTGAAAATACCTCAGTAGAAATACCTCTAGTAGAAAATCACAAATATATTTGTGATAAAAATTTTACCCCTCCTAAAGAACATATTAAACAACTTGAAACAAATCATTGGTTGTTTAAAATCTTAGAAAATAATTTTAGTGAAGAACCACTAAAATTATGGAAAAATAGTCCTAGATATTGCTCTATAAAATTGGAAAACCCCAATAAAATCATTAGAGTAAAACCAATGGTCTATACTAAACAAGATATAGACGAATTTGATATACAAGTAAAAGAATTACTTGAAAAAGGACTAATAGAAGAAACTACTAGTCCACATTCTAGTCCTGCTTTCATGGTAAGAAACCATGCCGAAGTCAAAAGAGGAAAAGCTAGAATGGTCATGATGGATACTTCATTCCACGAAAAGATGTATTAATTAATCAAGCTAAACAAGCTAAATATTTTAGTAAATTTGATTGTAAATCAGGATTTTGGCAAATCATGCTTACAGAAGAATCCAAACCTTTGACAGCCTTTAGTGCACCAAATGGACATTATCATTGGAAAGTAATGCCCTTTGGATTATGTAATGCACCACAAGTCTTCCAGAGATGGATGGACTCTATTTTTAAAAAATATAAAAAATTTTGTGTGGTGTATATAGATGATATTCTAATTTTTTCAGAAACACTGGAAAAACATAGAAAACATCTAAATATTATAGCTAGGGAGTTTATAAAACACGGAATAATATTAAGTCCCAAGAAAATCGAATTAGAAAAAACTGAAATAGAATTTCTAGGACTAATATTATCATCCAATGGTCTTAAACTCCAAGACCATATTATTGTTAAAATAAAAGAATTTCCTGAAAATATTGTTGATAAAAAACATCTACAACAATTTTTAGGAATTGTTAATTATGGTAGAAATTTCTTTCCTAATTTATCTAAAAAACTAGATGAATTATATGAAAAATTAAAAAAGGACAAACCTTTTGATTGGTCTAAAAAAGATTCAGATATTATAAAAAAAATAAAATCTGAAATAAATTATATTCCTAAGGTTTATTTACCTAAACAAGGTGATAAATTAATTCTAGAAACAGACGCCTCCGAAAAAAATTGGGGATGTGTTCTAAAAGCCAAAACAATTGGTAATGAAGAATTAATTTGCGGTTATAGTTCAGGAAAATTCAAATCCAATGAAATAAATTATGCTATTTATGAAAAAGAGTTATTAGCAATAAAAAAAGGAATAAAAAAAATTCCTTATATATTTAGCACCTGAACATTTTATAATAAAAACTGATAATCAGGCGGTAAAACAATTTCTAACTAATAAAAGTTTAGAAACTGTTCCTCGAAGAATTAGATGGTATAATGAATTATGCCAATTTAATTTTGATGTTATCTATATTAAGGGTACTAACAATATGATTGCAGATTATCTTAGCAGGCCTAATGGATAGAGGTAAACAACCTCTAATAGAAAATGATGGATGGAGAACTGTCCATAAAAAACCCAATAAAGGAAAAAATCCTAACCAAGGATTTATTTTCGCAAACAAATGAGTCCAAACCAAGGAATCATTCCTGCTCAAAAAAGTCCTAAACAAGGATTTCAGCCTGCACAAGTAAGTCCTAAACAAGGATTTATTTCTACACAAATAAATTCTAAACAAGAATTTATTTCTGCACCTGCAAATATAAGTTCTAAACAAGAATTTATGGCTGCACCAACACAGGTACAATTTTATCCTAACCAGGGATATTATTTACCATATCAATTGGTAAACCAACCAATTGGATCGCAATCACCAACACCGGTAGATTGTTATTCTCAATTCTCTCAAAAGCCTTACACCGATTCCGAAATTCTCAAATATGCAGATGCTTTGTTGAAAAAACAACAAAACTCTGAATTCTCGAATCTAAAGGATTTTATAATCCAGGCTTACCCCCAGACTACTACCATTTCATTGACAGAATATGGAAAAACCATATTTTGGAACAAAGGGCTAGTTTCAGAAAAGCTCTTACCCAATTCTCAGAGTTCTTAGTTGAAAAAACAACTCAAGAAAAATCTGAAGAATTATTATTAAAATCTATTTTATACAGAGATTGGGACGATGTCCTAATTGAATATATGGATATTAAGGAGATAAACAATCTTCTTGATATATTTCAATACTTTATTAATAAAGGGAGAAACACTCCTATTATTAATAAATTGTTTCGAAAATGTCTATATAACAAATGTAGACAAATTTTACCTTCAGAAATATTTTCGAAAATAAACAGAGCCATTTGCAAACAGCAAGCTCTATTTTTAGAAACATTTTCGAAATATTTTTCACAAGCATTTGTTTTTACAAATGACATGGGAGAAAAAACTCCTGTTATAAAATTTCGATTAAATCATGAGCCATTTGATATAACCAGTATTGAATGGGGATTTGTTAAAGAAATAACAGTCCAAAATCTCTCTTTTGATTTATTAAAAGATTTTCCTGCGATAGTCAAATCCCGGCTATCAAATTTTGTAAACATAGACGATTTTGTCTATTATTTTCACATTGAGATAAACAGTCTCATTGGTTTCGCTGAAGAAGAAAAATTTCATCAGCCTTATCAAATCTGGAACATAAACACTCTGTTCTCGGGAAAAGCCCTAGCAGCAGTCAGAGAAGATCCAGAGCATTTGTCAAAAATCATTGATGAGTGCTATAACAATTTCAACAAGTATCAAGTCCAAGCCGGAATTGATCTTATGAGCATGGCTCGACACCTTCTCCATCAAGATACTGTCAAATATTGGACAGATGGAAGAAGAATCTTAGCTTACAACACTGGAAACCACCAGGATGAAAGCAATGAAGAAGCCATTTCGTTATTAAAACAAATAGCGGATATGGAAATCGGAGACTATCCGTTAGCAGCGGAGATCCGAGAAACATGGGAACAATGGAACACACCAGTCCCGTCACTGGAATCATTACACCTTGACGAGATCGAGGAAATGAACCTGAGAAACATCCAAGAAGGATGAAGACAAAATTGGAAGATGACAACCAGTCAGCATCCAAGTGACGCAGACAATGATGTAATCAACAATCAATGTCATGACGTAAGCAATGATGCAAGCAGCAGACATTGCCAGAGAAGGAAGCTACGTGGAAACACCATAATGGCATCCTTATCAATACACTGTTCATGGAAGCTACGTGGAAAAAGCCAACATAGCATCCGTCCAAAGAAGGAAGCCACCTGGAAGCAACCAAGATGGCATCCACCAATTAAAGGAAGCTACTTGGAAACCACCAAGAAGCGGACAATTAATGTGTCCTTATCAGGATACTATTCGGATTCCAATTGTAATTAAATTAGAGTTTAATTTTTATTCTTATCCGAACAATTATTTCGGACTTCAGTTGTAATTAGATTTTAGCCTAGAATTTTTTGGTTATAAATAGGCATTCTTGTAAGCTTGGGAAGGCATCTTCCCCCCTTCCAATAAAATATACCATAATCTTTTACCGAAATCAGTTCTCTGTTTTTCTTTTGTAAATTATCTATCTTCTACATACCCAGCAATACTAAGTAGATATTAGAGATCCCTTCCGCTCGCACATCCTCTCCTCCTCCCTCCTCCCTCCCCCGTAGGGAGGAGGAGAGTTTGTGCGAGCGGAAGGGATCTCTAATATCTACTTAGTATTGCTGGGTATGTAGAAGATAGATAATTTACAAAAGAAAAACAGAGAACTGATTTCGGTAAAAGATTATGGTATATTTTATTGGAAGGGGGGAAGATGCCTTCCCAAGCTTACAAGAATGCCTATTTATAACCAAAAAATTCTAGGCTAAAATCTAATTACAACTGAAGTCCGAAATAATTGTTCGGATAAGAATAAAAATTAAACTCTAATTTAATTACAATTGGAATCCGAATAGTATCCTGATAAGGACACATTAATTGTCCGCTTCTTGGTGGTTTCCAAGTAGCTTCCTTTAATTGGTGGATGCCATCTTGGTTGCTTCCAGGTGGCTTCCTTCTTTGGACGGATGCTATGTTGGCTTTTTCCACGTAGCTTCCATGAACAGTGTATTGATAAGGATGCCATTATGGTGTTTCCACGTAGCTTCCTTGTAACATCCTGCACTAGGTTGGTTGCAAGGTAATTTAATTATTGCATGATTGCCTAAATTTATGTATGTATTTTGGCTTGGTCAGAAATCCCGAGTTGAGTTGGTATAGGATTAAAAATTTCCTTAAGTGATTGGGATGGAAAGGCTAAGTATAAGTATTTTTATTTATTGGGGCGAATATGGACACAAAGAAACGGCTGGCAGAGTGGTTAGGGTACTGATGAAAGGCTAGAAAAGGCTGCTAGGCAAGGGTTCGAGTCACGGGGAGGAGGTTTATTTTTGGCGTGTAGGAAGACTAATTGAGGAGGGCTTAAGAATAAGTTTCGTGGAAACATGGCATGGAAGTCGCGACAGCTGAAACGGTAGGACGCTTGGGTATACTCCTTCGGGTCCTGTGTTCGAGCCTTAGGAATCGCACCTAGGGCGCTTTAAATTTTGGCTTGTAGCGCTTAAGCTCAAAGAGCCATCGGAGAAGGGTTCAAAAGAAATTCGCGACAGGTTCATGTCATGAAATTCCAGTTTGGCCGAGTGGCTAGGGCATGATGTTGCTCCAGAACTCGGGTTCGAATCCCCTGGGCAACGGTTGTCCATTTTATTTTTACCTCTGATATTAAATGCACATGGGAAACTCAGAAATAAAGGTTTAAAAGAAAGATGCGACGGGATTCTACCACGAAAGTCCAGCAGGACGAGTGGCTAGCGCCTGGAGGGTATTGCTCCAGGTCTCGGGTTCGAAACCCCTGGGCTGCAGTGAGGCGATTTGTTTTTTTTGGGCTGCTGGCATTAAATGCGTGTGGAAGCCAGGCCTTGGAGGCTTAAGGGGAATTTTCGGCATTATTATAACAGACACGGAGCAGTAGCCGGATGGTCAAAAGCTTGGGCGGATTCCCCCAGGTCTCGGGTTCGAGACCTGGCAACCGCATTATCCTTGGGAATATTTTTTTTATGTTGGCTTGGTCGGCAAGTGGCCTGCGCATGGGGGGGGGGGCTGCATGCACGCATGCTCAAGGCATGCTGCCGTGGGGTGCTAAAATTATGGGGTTAACCATAGTTTTATTATTATTATTTATATACATACAATATTATTCCTTTTATTTTATTAGTATATGTGCTGCAAGGGATTATTTTATCTTAGGTGATGGGTTTATGGCTTGGGAATAATAAATAAACAAGGCTTAATCATTTTATTATTATTATTGTTGATGGAAATTTTATTAAAAGAAGAAGAAGGGAAGCTTGGCCGGTTTTGAAGCTTAGCAAAGGAGAGCATTTCGGCAGTAGCTCTATTGTTTTCCCCTCCTTCCAACTTTGAATGCTTGGCCGAATGAAGCTTGGTGAAGAGAAGCTTGGCCGAATTTCCCTTGTTTCATTTTGGTGCATGACCGGTTAGTGTAGAGTGGAAGAAAGCCAAATCCTTCTTCCTTCAAATTTGTCCCTTGGCCGAAACCTAACTCTCCTTTCGGGCTAGCCAAGCAAATTGGTAAGTAGATTTTCTATCTTTCATTCTATTATGGATTCAATATGTAAAACCTACTCTAATTCTTGTTCTATATGATAGCCGCATCTTATAGAGACCAAAAGGGAGTACCGATCTGTGGTGTTTAAAGGCCAAGTCAGCTGTTAAGGTAAGGGCAACAACTCGTTGGTTGTGGATTTGTGACTATGGCCGAATGGCCTTTGGCCTCTAAATGAAATACTAAGACTAATTTCAAGGAAGGTTGGCCGAATGCCTATAAACATTCTTACTGTCCCTTTTGAAGGTAGCCGAAGCTAAGGGATTTTGAAGGAGTCTTTCGGGCCTCGTTTCTTCAAGGATCTTGACTATTCAAATCATAAGGAATTTTAGAACTTCGGTAGACAAGGTATGGGGTTATTGACATTCGGCCAAGGGCCATTTTAGTAGCTAGGTTTGACCGATTTATGCACTGCGATTTTAGGGGGATAAATCGGCCAAGAAACCAGAAGTTCTCGAGATTTCAAGTCGCCTTAGTTCGTATTATTAAAGGTTCGGCCTAAGGCCCTGATTTATTACAATATGACCAATCTTTTGGCTCTGTTAGTTAATCAAATGAGACTCCTTAATAATAGCTATTAATGGCCGAATAATAGGAGCTATACGAGGACAAGTTCGGGACTTTTTTTAAATAGCAAGTAGATCCGGGATTCCTTGTAGATCTTCGATTTAAATAGGTGTGTAAACTCTTACACACTTTATTAGTATAAACTGTTGTTTAATGATATTAATAACCTCTCATATGGTAACTTGGCTTAGTGGGCATAAGCTTGGTTCTCGGGTAAGTTTCCCTTATTACTCGATTTACTATATATGTTGTTGTATATGCCATCATATGCTGAAAAATGCTATGCTATATTCGATTGCATGATATATGGAATCATGATACTTGTAATATGAGCATGATGATGGTGGGATTGATGAGAGGGAGTAATATTCGTGTCGACGGACACCAGTGTTTTGGTAACACATTGTGACTACGGTCACCAGAGGTTTGGTACCTCCAGAGGTTTGGCACCTCATAGCGTCTCGTCCCTGTGGCTTAGTACCACCGTGGGTTGGCCCCACATTTGAGATACGGGATTGACGCCAGTGATTTGGTATCACACGATGGGTTGGCCCCATCACTTTATTGTGACTTCGGGTCACCAGTGGTTTGGCACCACCAGTGTTTTGGTAACACATTGTGACTACGGTCACCAGAGGTTTGGTACCTCCAGAGGTTTGGCACCTCATAGCGTCTCGTCCCTGTGGCTTCGTACCACCGTGGGTTGGCCCCACATTTGAGATATGGGATTGACGCCAGTGATTTGGTATCACACGATGGGTTGGCCCCATCACTTTATTGTGACTATATGTCACCAGTGGTTTGGCACCACCAGTGGTTTGGTACCACACGGGGTAGAAAAGGAGTATGGATGGCTAGGTTGGGTTGCATAATTGCATGTCATACTAATATCTTGTGTATGAGAGTTATTTCCCGGGTTGGGGATTTATACACTGAGTCTTGGTGACTCACCCCTTCCCATATCATCTTGCAGGTGAGTAGAGCACGGATGCGGAGCCGAGGAGAGCTCGAGGCGGCCATGTTGGTTTTGTGGATTTGAAACTTTATTTTGCCGTTTTAAGTTTAATTATTCACTACAATTCGATTGGGTTGTAATATGGCCGCTTATTATTTTGGATGGTTAGGTAGTTGTTTTACTTTACTTTATAACTGATGAACTTACGGACGGTTATGCAAATTGGTTAAAAGTAACGTTTTCGAAGATAAATACTTGTACGCGTTTTCAAAAATGCTACTATCGGGTAGCAAGATTTTCTAAGCTATTGACCACTCCAATGTTTAAAATCTAAGTGATCGAATGGTTTTAAAAGAATAAAGGATTTACAACTCTATCGGATTTACCAAATCAACCCACCTGAGTTTTAACGAATACCGTTTTATACCCTTAGCAAAATTTTAGATTTCTACAATTAACCTAAACCTTTCGAACTTCCTTTCTTCCGTGACATACCAGATCCGGTCATGGCTTGTGGGCCGGGTTTGGGGTGTTACAGTTTTGGTATCAGAGCCCGGTTCAAAAACTCGGCTGTGAGGGCCTAAGACCCGAAAACGTTTCGCTAAGATATGCTATTGAAAACCCGTTGAAAATGATTTTGGTTGAACAACATGGCGTCGAGTCTCCGGCACCGATCCGCTCTTGTAAGTATTTTTAATCTATGGTTATCTGTAAATGGGTAGAAAATGGGACGTAGATAGTATGAAAGGTATATGAACTTTAGGACTAGTTACCCCAAACAATCGCATAAGATTCTAATTGCCTAATTAAACAAACCCATGACTAAGTCGCCGAGTTAAGGTGTGGTAACCCTTGTACGCATGTCTAGGATTGGATCCGGAAGAGCTTGGTATTTAAGTGGTCTTAGTGACTCACCTCCTCTTCGCGGGAATCCTACCTGGTGCGTAGCTTCGGTTCACCCTAGCCTTGAGGACTTGTTCATGGGCCAAACCCTTCTATTAAAACCCGAAAGGGAATTAGCCGTATTTTTATAAAAAACTCTAATTTTTAAAGACTTCCCTCAAACTTAGGAGACTTATACTACAAAATTCCTTTGATTTATGGACATTTTAAAATACCCTTAGGGGTAAATTACAAAAATGCCCCTAGTTTTTTTTTTAAAAAAAAAAAAAAAAAAAAAAAAAAAAAAAAAAAATTCTACCAAACTACCTCAAAATCTCTTTTTAAACAAAATTTTCCTATTTTACAAGCATACCTAAAATCCCTAAGTTGCCAAATGTCGAAAATGTTGTGCCTTTGGAAAATTTCAAAATTTGCCCCTAGATTGCAAATTTCCAAAATGACCCTGATTTTCAAAGTTTTGAAACACTACCAATTTGGGAAGAAAATTTTTCTAAAAAGAGAACCCCAAGTTTTGCATTCCCTTGATTTGTCAAGATTTACAACTTACCTTGTTTTGTTACCAAAATACCCCTGTAGGGTAAAGGACGAAAATACCCCCGGGTTAAGAGTTGAACATAGAGAGTGATGGAATAAGTGAACGTGTATCTTCGAATTACGATAGAAGACTTGACACTTGTTTGATCGAAAGAACAACTTCTTAATTTTGCCCATAAGATTCCTTGCTAATAATCAGTGGAACATTGACTAACTCTTAAAACTTTTTAGATTGCGCCATAAGAAATGAGTTCTAGAGGTCGCGGCCGTCGGGGACGCGGTAGAGGCCGGATGGCCGTAACAGAACCAGTTAGGTCGGGCCAAGGATCGGATAATGAGATACCACCTCCACCACCACCTCCAGTTTTTGGTGATGGACCTCAGGATCAGACGGGGGGTGAGTCGGTATCGCAGGCTATGCTGCGTGTTCTAGAAATGATGGCTGAGACCAATAGAGGTGCAGGCGCTCGGAAGTCTGTATCTGAGCGGCTCCGATCCAATGGAGCTGAAGTATTTCGGGGTGTGTCAGGTGTCGCACCCAGTACAGCTGAATATTGGTTAGAATCAACTGAGAGGATCATGGATGATCTTGACTTAACAGATGAGGAGAAGCTGAAAGGAGCGGTGTCGCTTCTGAAAGACGAGTCATACCAGTGGTGGCTCACGGTTCGAAACGGCGCTACAGCAGACGACCTTACTTGGGAATACTTCAAAGCTACCTACCAGAAGAAGTATGTGGGCACCAGTTACACTGATACTCAGAGGAAAATCTTTCTGGGACTGGTACAAGGAAATAAGTCGGTATCTGAGTATGAGGCAGAATTTCTGAGGCTGAGCCGCTATGCTCAGGGAATTGTGTCAACTGAGCACGATCGTTGTGTCCGCTTTGAAGACGGACTTAGGGATGACTTAAGGCTGTTGATTGCTCCACAACAGGTACGTGAGTTTGCTGTTCTGGTAGAAAAGGCTAAGGTAGCCGAAAGGGTCCGGGAGTCTGTGAGACAGAGCTATGATAGAAGCAAACAGAAGAGAGGCATTGGGTCGTCGGGATCGAGAAATACTGCTCAAAAGAGGGCCAGACAGAGTGGGCCGAATCAGGCTGGGAGGCCCATGGCTTTTAACCAGAGGCCGGCTCAGTGTAATCGTTGTGGAAAGTCACATTGGGGAGGTTGTTACACCGGTGAAAAGGGTTGCTTTGAATGTGGATCTCCGGATCACCGTGTGAGGGATTGTCCTCGGAAGATGGCTAGGAATCAGCCAGAGGGGCAGAACCGTACTCCAGCACGAAATGTGGGACCGCCGCAGAGGGGTCGTGGAAATGGTAGAGGAGGCAATGGTCCTAACCGAGGTCGCGGAACTCAGGGCAGAGGAGTAGGCAACACCGAAGCCAGGCAACCTGGCTTAGTCTACGCAGCGAGGCGTCGCGAGGAGGGTGACGCACCGGATGTCATCACCGGTACGTTCCTAATTTTTGATCTCCCTTATGTTGCATTAATTGATGTGGGTTCGACGCATTCATACATTGCCAGTAGTGTGGTAGAGGCTATGAACTTGGATTTTGAGACTACCCCTAGCGAGATGACTGTAATTAGCCCTCTAGGACACTCTGTGATGGTTAACAAGCTATATAGAGATATACCCCTGGAACTCCAAGGGGTAGTGTTTGTGGCCGATCTGATGGAACTGCCGTTTGGGGAGTTTGATCTAATTCTCGGAATGGACTGGCTGGTTAAGCATCAGGCAAGGTTGGATTGCGCGGCTAAGCGCATGATTCTAAGGTCGGCCGAAGGTGATGAAGTGGTCATGATAGGTAACAGAAAAGACTATCTATCCAATGTAGTGTCTGCCTTGAAGGCCGAGAAAATGATCAGAAAAGGGTGTGAAGCATTGTTGGTTCAAATTTATGCCTTGGAGGCTAAGGGGTCAGCAGTTGAGAAGGTCCGAACTGTAGCGGAATTCGCTGATGTGTTTCCTGAAGAACTTCCGGGTCTGCCTCCAGATCGGGAAATAGAGTTCGGTATAGACTTGTTGCCCGGGACGGCACCTGTGTCTATAGCACCCTACCGAATGGCACCAAAGGAGTTGGTGGAATTGAAGGCTCAAATTCAGGAACTCTTGGATAGAGGGTTCATTCGACCTAGTATATCTCCGTGGGGAGCACCTGTGTTGTTTGTTAAGAAGAAAGACGGGTCAATGCGGATGTGTATCGACTACCGTCAGCTAAACAAGCTAACGATCAAAAACAAGTATCCGTTGCCTCGGATTGATGACCTGTTTGATCAACTGAAGGGTGCATCGGTATTCTCGAAGATAGACCTTAGGTCGGGCTATCACCAACTTAAGGTAAAGGAGGCTGATGTGCACAAGACGGCATTTCGTACCCGATATGGGCATTACGAATTCTTAGTGATGCCGTTTGGTTTGACCAACGCACCGGCAGCATTCATGGACTTGATGAATAGGGTGTTCCAGAAATTCTTAGATCAATTTGTCGTGGTGTTTATAGACGACATATTGGTTTACTCAAAGTCAGAGGAGGAGCATGACAGGCATTTGCGCATAGTTCTACAAGTGCTGAGGGAAGAGCAGTTGTATGCCAAATTCAGTAAATGCGAATTTTGGCTTAGAGAAGTGACTTTCTTAGGTCACGTGGTGTCAGCTGAAGGGATTAGAGTGGACCCTCGCAAGGTTGAAGCGGTGTTGGACTGGAAACCACCTAGGTCAGTGGCGGAAATCCGAAGTTTTCTAGGTCTGGCCGGGTACTATCGAAGATTTGTGGAAGGATTCTCCTTAATCGCAGCACCGTTGACTAAGTTGTTAAGGAAAGGAGTCCCATTTGTTTGGTCAGAAAAGCAGCAAGAAAGCTTTGATAAGCTAAGAAAGATTCTGACGGAGGCTCCAGTTTTGGTACAGCCTGAGGCGGGAAAATTGTTCACGGTTTATTGTGATGCGTCCCATAATGGGTTGGGATGTGTGTTGATGCAGGAAGGGAAGGTAGTGGCCTATGCATCCCGTCAGCTAAGACCGCATGAGGTTAACTATCCTACCCATGACTTGGAGTTAGCAGCAGTGGTTTTTGCTTTGAAAATATGGAGGCATTATTGTATGGGGAAAAGTCGATAGTCTACACGGATCACAAAAGTCTGAGGTATCTCTTGACTCAAAAGGACTTGAATCTAAGACAACGTCGATGGATTGAGCTGTTGAAGGACTACGACTGTTCAATTGAATATCATCCAGGCAAGGCTAACGTGGTGGCTGATGCGTTGAGCCGAAAGGTCGTGACAGACTTAAGGGCGATGTTTGCTCGTCTTAGTCTATCCGACGACGGAAGTCTTTTGGCAGAGCTGCAAGTTAAGCCAACCTGGATCGAGGAGGTTAAGGAAAAGCAATTAGGGGATGGCAGTTTAAACGCACGGAAGCTGCAAGTTCAAGATGGCGGTTTGGAAGGGTACAGTTTGACTGGTGATGGGGTGCTGTGTTTTCAAGGACGGCCTTGTATGCCGAATGATGTGGGCTTGAGGCAAAGAATTCTTCAGGATGCGCATAGCAGCCCATACGCTATGCATCCTGGAGGTAGCAAGATGTATGGAGATTTACGTAAGCAGTTCTGGTGGCCAGGATTGAAGCGCGAGGTAACTGAATTCGTGGGAAGGTGTCTCACATGTCAGCGGGTAAAGGCTGAACATCAGTTGCCATCTGGGTTACTTCAACCGGTGAAGATTCCTCAGTGGAAATGGGAGAGGATCACTATGGATTTCGTCAGTGGGCTACCCCTCACGCCCAGTAAAAAGAACGCAATTTGGGTGATTGTGGACCGTCTAACCAAGTCGGCTCATTTCATTCCAGTTAGGGTGGATTATTCGCTTCAGAGGTTAGCTAAGTTGTATGTGGCGGAGATAGTGAGGCTGCATGGTGTGCCAGTGTCGATCATCTCAGACAGAGACCCCAGATTTACATCGAGGTTTTGGAAAGCACTACATCAGGCCTTGGGTACACGGCTGGATTTCAGTACAGCATTCCATCCACAATCTGACGGGCAGTCAGAAAGAGTTATTCAGATTTTGGAGGACATGTTAAGAGGCTGCATTTTGGACTTCGGAGGTAGCTGGGAGGAATTTTTGCCATTAGCTGAGTTCGCATACAACAACAGCTATCAGGCAAGCATTAAGATGGCACCATATGAAGCGTTATATGGTAGGAGGTGTCGCACACCTACTTGTTGGACGGAGTTGGGTGAGCGACAGATGTTAGGACCGGAATTGGTTGCAGAAACTGAGGATAAGGTGAAGAAGATCCAAGCTCGATTGAAAGAAGCCTCGGATAGACAAAAGTCTTATGCTGATCTCAGACGGAGAGACATAGAATTTGCTGTAGGAGACGAAGTTTTTCTGAAGGTCTCGCCATGGAAGAAGGTGCTAAGATTTGGGAAGAAGGGCAAATTAAGCCCAAGGTTCATTGGACCGTTCAAGGTGCTGAGACGAGTGGGACCAGTCGCTTATCAGCTCGAGTTACCTGCAGAACTGAGTCAGATTCACGATGTGTTCCATGTCTCCATGCTTAGACGCTATCGTTCTGATCCATCACACATCTTGGCAGTTGAGGAAGTTGAGGTGAGTCCAGATTTGACAATGGAAGAGGAACCTGTGCAAATCCTAGATCGGGATGTGAAAGTTTTGCGTAGGAAGTCAGTTCCTTTAGTGAAGGTCCTATGGCGGAATCATGGCGTGGAGGAAGCTACGTGGGAGCCTGAGGATGCGATGCGGCAGCAATACCCCCAACTCTTCTGATCCAGGTAATTTCGCGGACGAAATTATTTTAAGGGGGGTAGAACTGTAACATCCTGCACTAGGTTGGTTGCAAGGTAATTTAATTATTGCATGATTGCCTAAATTTATGTATGTATTTTGGCTTGGTCAGAAATCCCGAGTTGAGTTGGTATAGGATTAAAAATTCCTTAAGTGATTGGGATGGAAAGGCTAAGTATAAGTATTTTTATTTATTGGGGCGAATATGGACACAAAGAAACGGCTGGCAGAGTGGTTAGGGTACTGATGAAAGGCTAGAAAAGGCTGCTAGGCAAGGGTTCGAGTCACGGGGAGGAGGTTTATTTTTGGCGTGTAGGAAGACTAATTGAGGAGGGCTTAAGAATAAGTTTCGTGGAAACATGGCATGGAAGTCGCGACAGCTGAAACGGTAGGACGCTTGGGTATACTCCTTCGGGTCCTGTGTTCGAGCCTTAGGAATCGCACCTAGGGCGCTTTAAATTTTGGCTTGTAGCGCTTAAGCTCAAAGAGCCATCGGAGAAGGGTTCAAAAGAAATTCGCGACAGGT